>CM044109.1:3266281-3489976 GCA_024174645.1 Lemna minuta
GTTAAATGGATGCTTAAGAGGAACAAAGTGGCTAAATTTTGAAACCAGGCGGCCAACGATGACCCAAATTGTGTCAAACCCTTCGGATCGAGGTAGCGCTTCAATGAAGTCCAGTAGTATCTCTTCCTAGATGTTTTGGCGGTATGGGGAGGGGCTGAAAGGTAATCCCGTAGTGATAAAGCATTGGTTTTGTTTATCGCACGCACTTGACATTCGCTTACATGTCGTTTGATATCACTCCCTTCATGCTGGTCCGAAAGAAATTGGTCTCGCAACGTGTTTTATACGTTTTGAGGTAGCTCGATGCCCTAACCGGACTGGTCATGGAAATCGGGACGTAATAGCCTTGATGAAAGAAGACCTTTCGAGGAATGACTAACCTGTCTTTTGTACTCAACTGACGGTGACCGATGGTGAAATGGGAAGGAATGTCTGGATTAGCTTCCAATTGGTGAATAATTTTGAGAAGCGAAGGGTCTTGAAGGACTTCTTGGCAAATTGCTTCCACGTCCAGCGAAAATAGAACTGAAATTTCCCGAAGGGTGGCGTCATTTTCAGATTTTCCAAATTCACCCTCAACAATGCGTTTGCTACCTTGTTGGTTCGGCCTTCTCGGATTTAATAGTGAATTGAAAACCCATTAATTTCACTAACCACTTGGCATATTGACCGGGAATCTCTGCACCCAAAGATACTTTGAGACTCATCTGATCCGAACTTGAATAGTGAAAAGGCTTGTGGATTAAAGAATGCTTCCATTTCTGCACCGCCATGACCACCGCGAATAATTCAATTTCGTAGGCTGATCTAGGTACCTTGGTTTTTGGTAGTCCATGACTACTACTAAGCGATGGGTCGCCCATGTTGCACCAGACAACTCCAATGCCAAGATTAGAAGCATTAGTTTCACAACAACGAGTTAGTGAAATGCGGGAGGGCTAATACCGGCGTGGTTGCTAAGGCATTCTTCGGAGTGATGAATGCGGTCCTCCGCGTCCACAGTCCATGATAGCTTGTTGCCTTTGGTCAATTGCAACAGCAGGCTTGGCAATTAAGGCATAATTCGAACGAATTTGCGGTAGTAGCCTGCCATACCCAAAGCACTTCGCACATCTTGGATACTCTTGGGTAGAGGCCACTTAAGGATGGAGCTAACCTTGCCTTCATCGGTCGAGACTCCCTCAACAGAAATCCAATGGCCTAAATACTCCAAATCGTTCATTGTCCCAATTGACACTTTCGCCACATTGACATGCAATGTGATATTCTTGTAAAAGATAGAAGACCAAGATGATGTTCCTCATGTAGTTGGAACATCGGTGCTATAAAGCAAGATGTTATAAAAATACTAGTACGAATTCCCCGAAGGTAAGGCTTAAAATTCAGTTTATTAGTGATTGAAAAAGTCGACGGCGCATTACATAAAACCGAAAGGCATCACCTAAATTCATAATGATCCTCATGGGTCTGTAAAGGTCGTCTTCGGAATATCCTCTTCTTTCATCCGTATCTCGTAATAGCGATCGTAGATCCAACTTTGAAAAAGATCTTGCTGCTGTAGGCTCATCGATTAATTCATCCACAACTAGAATGGAAACCAATTAGGAATGGTCAACTTATTAAGTGCGCGATAATCAACACATATACACCAGCCAGCATCGCACTTCTTAACCAATATAGGGTTTATGCGAAGGGCTCTTTGAGTGCCGGATAATTCGCGCGCCAAGAGTTCTTTTACCGCGTCTTTCCACTTCATAGTCGTAAGAATGCCGATAGGGGGCGTTGATTGACCATGGGAGCATTGGGTACCAGAGTAATAGCATGATCAATATCACGTGTCGGTGGTAATCCTCTTGGCTCTTGGAAGACTTGTTGAAAGCCCGAGCTTGGAGTTTGTCAGCTAATGAAGCATGCGCGGGTGCGTTATGCATAGGATCCTACACATCCTCTAAGAAAATACAGCTCAACCATAAAAATGCTCCCCGCATAAAAAGTATCCTTGTCGATATTGTCATAGTCAACCATCCGTCGATGCAAATTTGGATCACCTTGCAGAATATGCACTTGTCCATCCAAAATGAATTTCATGATTAAATTCCGGAACTGTTGGTGAACCCATCCGATGGAATCCAGCCATTGTTTTCCCATGATAACATGAATGTTGGAAAGAGTCAACGGTAAAAACTCATCAATGATCATAATGCCTTGAGTGATGATGGGCACCTCAACATATTTGCCCTTCCCAAGGACCACTGGGCCATCACCAAGAACAATGTGATAAGTTGACATCGGCGTTAACGGTAATTTGAGTTCCTCTGCCAATTTGCCACAAATAAATTATGAGATGCATCGGGATCAATGAGGATTACAATATCTCGGTCGTGTATCTTTCCTTGTAGCTTCATCGTAGACCTTTTGGATAATCCATGTACCGAATTACAGGACACAAAAGTAGTGAAGATATTATTCATTTCAGGAGAGTCACTGTCAATCGGTGCCCAATCCTGGTCAAGATCATCAGAATTTTTCCATCTCGTCATCGTGGACCAATAATATATTAAGTTGTTTCTTACATTTGTGTCCCGGGGAGAACTTATCATCATAGTGGAAACAAAGACCCTTGTCTTTCCGAGCTTGAAATTCGGCATCAGTCAACCACAGTTGCCACTTGGAGAAATTAGTTGCCAGTGTTAGGCTAATAGTGCGTGATGTATTAATTGGGGCCGAACCTCCCGAGGTACTGGCTTTGCCCCTGTCAAAAGTAGAAGGAGAATTAGTGGAATTATATCTTCCTGGCTTTGTGAAGCCCTTGTTTGTTGAGGACAGTGGGACCGATTGCTCAGGTAGAGTAGATGATCTCATGACATGCCAATTGGCATGGAGTTGCTCCTCCATTTTGAGTGCGGCATCCATTAAGGCCGATAGGCCCTTGATCTTTAAGACATCCACATGAGAGCGAATAGCCGGTGTGAGTCCCTTCAAGAATACGAGCTCCAAGAATTTAGGGCTCCAAATCTCGGAATTTGAGACGATAAAGCGTTCAAATTCGGAGCGGTAAGCCATAGTGTGCTTCCTTGTTTTGATGTCCATGAGCTTTTCCAAAGCCAAATCTGGATCAAAAGAATTCTAGCGCTCATCCAGCTTGGAGCAGAATTCCTGCCGTGTGTGAATTATATCATTTTTTTCGGTTCACATAAACCAATCAAGTCCCAGTCCATCTAGATATAACATGATGGAACTCATGCGATCAGACTCCTTGATATCATTAAGTGTAAAATACCTCTCAGCTTGTTCAAGCCAAGCTTCAGAATTTTCACCACAGAAAGGAAATAATTCCCCCTTTTTTCCCTTGGTCGTAGTACTAATGGTAATGACCGGCGGAATCTTGACTTCTGGCAGCTTTTCACCAACGAAAACTTCGGGTATAGGAATTTCCCCCAACTTAATGGAAACCGAAGTGGTTAATGTTTGCATTTGGAGCATCATTTGCTGGAACATACCTTAAGTAGAGGCTTGCATTTGTTCCAAAGTAGCTTGCGTAGATGCATGAACAACTTTTAATTCATCAGTTTGCATAATCTTGGATTTCATTTCCTCCATCTGAGTCGTCAACTTTTCCACGACCTCAGCAGCATGCTTCGCCATGCGGAAGGATGGCTACGATACCAATGGAAGAACACTCGATTTATTGAATATAGGAAATTACAATTGTCCTATCAAAGTAACTAGAGGAGTTCCGAATTCTTGCTGTCGAAAGAAACACTCGAGATCGGCAGGAATTCTATGGATATAAATCCATGGGAACTTCCGACGAGATTCCTCGTGACAGACTACTTTTCGCAACCGAAAGAGAGATGATCTCGAGAATGAAATCGATCAAGTTCTCTAACCTGATCCTTGGCGCCACCAGTCCCTCCCATGGTCAACCTCCGGATCTTTCCTCCCAGTCTCTGCGAGCGAAAAAGATATCCTAAAAATAACCGTCCTCTCCCTTTTATTCCCCACCACCTCAGCTTTGAAGACTGTGGTCTTTCCCGCCCATTCCTGACACCTGTCATCGGTAGACCCTTCCGGTGAACCTATTAACTTCCTCTTTATTTAAGCGCCTATGATTCCAACGATAATAGGTAATTATGGGAGTCCTACCAGTTTGAAATGGCGAAATGTTTCATTGTGAAAGTGATTTTGGTTAGAACGTTTGATTATTATCTGCTTTAATCTAGCATGTGAAGGAACCAAATTCAAAACCCATGTGAGTTTTTACTTCGTTGACTACAGGATTTTGGCTCTCAGTCTTGGATTTTTTCTAGAGATGTCATGCAATACCAATTTATGATCACAATCGTTGAGCCATGAACCAGTGAAGAAAGGGATACAAGCAAAGTCCATGAGGATGTGGGCAAAAAATAATAGACTAGCAGTGCCTTGTAAGGTGGCTCGTAACATGCTATGTATTTGTGGGAAAATAGGGGTCTCTTGAACAGCCGGGTCGTAGAATTTGGCTATGCTTTATTCGCTGTACATCTTCTCCTTCCTTATTTTCGTTCAAGAAATGTTCCACCGACGCCCATAGAACAAACTCCTGGCCTTTTTGGCTTGAGTGATAGCTTTAGCAATGAATACGTCAACTTGGCTTTCATGCTGGTCATAGATGATGAAAACAGTGAACAAGCCCACCAACCCTGCTGTCCAGTAATAGTTAAACGATTACTCTCAATCACAATTCAGCAATCACAGGAAGAGCTTCTCTCTCTCTCTCTCTTACATGTGCCAAAGAGCAGCAAGGGAGAGATCTGGACAACAATCTTGAGGAGAAACAGAGCTGCTGTGGTCTGCAAGATGACCAGCAAACACTTCAGGCCGTTAACTTCTGATAAAAGAGGAATATCGAGTGTCACTAACCTTCATAAGGAGAGTCAAATCCTCCCCTCTAGAGATGGACTCCATCGTGCAGACACCCTTGTTCCACATGGACAAGACCCAGCTGACTGCTGTCCTCACAGAAGTCTCTGAGACTTCAAAATGGGATACAGATATCATCTCACTCTTTGACCCAATTCTGCAAGAAATTACCCAGTTAAAAACAGACTCCAATATCAACTACAAACACTTTTTGAAGTTTGCATATTTACAAGGAAGAAGGCAACTGGCAGTAGCCAAAAAGAATGACAGACGCCAAAAATAGAAGCTCTGCCATGGAGGAGACGAGAGTTCTCCCAGAGAAGAGGAACCAGTAGAGCAAAAGGAACATGCCCAATGCGGAAAAGAAGCTCTTCTTTTCATTTTTCCAAAGTAGTATATCAGACACTGCAGAAAGAGTCATATATGTATAATAATAATCAAATAACCTCAATAAATTTATTCAATCAACGAACTCACCTATTCCAGATCCTAGAAAACTCTCCACTTTTGAAAACGAGGTGAGATCAAGTTCTCTTGAAGAATTCATCGCTAAATGGGAAGATAATTCAGCTGTAAGCGCTATACCGTCCTAGAAATTATGAATTATTTTAATTTTTAATTCTATCAAGTGGAGAGAAAAAAATAGTGAATAACTTATATTCACACTGACTCACTTCCAAAGAAACAATTGGCGAGTAGCCGATGTGTTTTTGAGCATTTGAACAGTCGAATGTTTTAGTGCAAAAAAAATTGGCTAGAAATTTGATATTCTTGGAAGAATTTCCAAGGTTTTCAGAAATTCGCCCAAATATCGTCAAAATGAATAGGACCAGCCTGGGAGGAAGACGAAAACTGGACCTGAAGCTATAAACAGAAAAATTAAATCAGGGGAAAAAGTGATTTACCCATTAAGTGTACTTTTTTACAATAAATCCCTGAATTGATAAGAAATTCTATGATTAAATCAGAAACTGAATAAATGTTTCATTGAGTATAAGTCCTTTTAACCATGATATCAACAAGGGTAGATGTATTCCCTTTACAAACTCACCAAGGAAATCCTAGATCACCAAGCATCGATGAAGCAAAATCTCCACTCTTCACTGGTTGAAAATTATTAATGAAAAATGCCTATAAAAATGAATCTCTAATTAATAAAACAATTTCTTTCAATGAGACATAATTATGATACCTTTCCAGAAACAGAAGCTTTGTTTCGTCCCAAAGCATTTTCCGCACAGATATGTGCATGGGATACGTTGTCCACGTAGGTATAGTCAGACATATTGGTACCGCTTCCGAATAAAAACTAAGGTCAAAAATACTTTCCATTTAGATTGTAAAATAAGAAGAAACGAATGCATGAGGTTGATTGAAAGAAAATTGTTTTGGGGGCCAAATAAAAAATTTACATGAAAAATCCAAAAATCGTGCGTATTTTCTTATAAATCCTTTAATTTCTGAACGCTGCCAAGATTTCCCTGAAGAGAGAAAATTACATTTTTTTTCTCCCCACTTAAGTATTCCAAATTATCCTCACTCCTTCCACGACCCTATGAGTTGATCGACTGATAAGAAAAGTCACAGTTTTTTTGGGTGCTCACAACCATAAGCAAACTGGCATAGATAAAACATTATTGCATCTAAACTTGAGGCTTAAGAAAGACAGAACAAAATATGAAAAATGGGGTTCTCATACCTGTGCCCAACTAGATTTAACTAAGCTGATGAGAGATGGTATAAGATATGGATCTGCAGGTCCAAAAGAATTGCATGGTCGAAGTACGCAAGTTGATAAACAGCCAGAACCATTAGCTGATAGGACCATGGCTTCTGCTTGAACTTTTAAGTCATAGAACCCATCTTTGAACTGCAATACAGTCCACGTATTGGAGTAAAGTTCTCATTATCTTACATTCATTTTAATGGACTTGAAAATACGTCGATACCCATTACCAGAAAAAATAATGACATACTTTACATGGATATGGCAAAGATTCATTGCCATGTGATATATCATGGACACCGTCAAAGACTACATCTGCAGAACTGTTGTATACTAGTCGTTCAACTTTATACTGGTGGCAAGCTTTTATAATATTTTTCATACCTGCCACAGATTCCCAATACAATGATCCATGTTTTTTTCTAGAAAGTACTTCAAGGTGATTTTACTGAATTAACTATTTACCTTTAACAATAAACATGTACCAATCATAAAAGCCTTTGGCAGAAGAATCTGACACATCCACGACAAAAACAACAGAAGAACCTCGTATAGCTGCATATGAAAGATGATTATGCAATGAATAACTGTTATCATAACAAGTAAAGGATAAAACACCAGAAAATCAAAGAAATGTGTCCTTCATACTGAAAAAAAGCCATATATGGGTAAAATTTTGAGTGTATCGCTGTTTACATACAAAGTAATGAGAATGAACGACATAAGAAAGGTAAGGAAAAAGGACAAATAGGAAAGTGGCTCAATTATCCATGAATCTATATAGTTTGCCGGATAGAACTTCCACGAAATCAGGCACCCGTCATGGCATTTAATTCTCGCTGAAACTTTCATTGAGCACCAAAAAACCTGTAATGCCATCGTAATATCATCTGCCAAACAAAGTATGGCAGATATCTCCTACTAACCCACCAAACATCTAACCTGTGATTCCTAACAAACGTTCCAAAAACCTGATTATTTGCAGAGAATAACCTCCAGCCCAAATCCTTTACAAAATATTGACATTTCTCCATAATTGGGCACTAAAGAAGCATCTCCTCAATTTACAATGATTCCGATGAAAATAATCCAGGAAATGCCACTTTAAGAAAGCAATTTAAAGAGAAAAACAAGCGTGACAAAATTTACAACGAGAGATCGCACGTAAGTGTCTAAAGTTGATCTGAGCTAATATCTCCAACCCACCCACCCACATCCAACCTATCAGTCCAACTAAAGTCGATCTGATTATCGACTGAAAATACCATCCAGCCAAAATCCTATCCAAGATATTTATATTTTCCCCTAAAGCAGGTAACGACGCCGCATCTTTTCAATTAATAAAGAATTCTAAACTCTTAAATCTAGGAAATTCCATTACTAAGCAAGCAATTAAAAGAAAAAAAACAGGTACGGCAAAAATTACCAAGAGAGACATCATCTAGGTCTCTAACGTCGATCCGAGAGTAAGAAAGCCGATCATTCTCAACAGAATCGACGAGCATCACGTTATCCATCTCCGCGAGATCTAGATTATGTGAAGGCCAGTGATCTGCGATCCGCACGGTCCATTGTGGGGAAGATCTGAGCAGCAGCGACACAAGCGACCTCCCGACGAAGCAGCTCCGCCCTCCGATCACCGTGCAGACTGTTCTTCCTCCATCGCCGACCTCCGTGGTCGCCATTTCCGGGAGGAGAGGGAGAGACTAACCTAGAGAGAGAGCGAGTGAAAGTAACGGCATCAGACTGTTGTGTCGGGCAGCAGGCAGTTACAGTCACTGAAACAGGTTTGACTTTGACTTTACACTTCCTCGCACGTGTTTCGCTGTTGGCTTTTTGACTGACACGTGAAGAAGACTTTTTGAGGTCGACGTGGTTAAATGATTGCCGTAGATCACTGATCGAAGATGATGGGACCATTTCTTACACGTGGGAGTGAGGTGCCTAGAGAGAGAGAGATTAACCAAGGTGGAAGTAACGACCTCATTATTGTCGTGTACAGGTTACTGACGCCACTTTTGACTTTTTCTCGACGCCTTTTTATACCGCCACGTGTCTACTTTTTTTTTTTTGCGCCGTGGCCCACGTGGCCGGATGTTAACCGTAGATCTTCGAGCGGGAGGAGCTGGATCGTTTTTTATGTGGGACCAGGTTCAGCTGTTCACGCTAATGGGAGGGTTCGTAAATCTTTTACAGATTTAAATAGTTAATAATAATAGAGAAAAGCCTTTTATCGATAATATGAATAATCGTGAGTTAGAAGCAAAACCTTGAGAAAAAAAATAATTTAGAGGGGAAAGAGAGAGAGAGAGTCGATGATAGGTGGAAATTGAGGGTAAAAGAGTTTGCTCTCTAGGGTTACCTCCAATTGACCTACATCTCCTCCTTGATCAGTCTATATAGGCTTCACCTTATGAATATGTTGAGTTAAAGCTTGAAACTTGATAACTTGTTGACTAGTAATAATAGATGAGCTAGATGTTCATCAATAACCTACATACAATGTTGTCAAGGTCAAACCATATGATGGAGATGCTAGAGATGATCTGGCACAATAGGCAAACATGATGGTGATGGGATTGGAGCAATCAAGAAAGATAGGCGCCTAGGTTCCCTTAAGGTTGGAATGAGCATGCTCAATGTCATTCAAGTTAAAAGTGTCAGCTTTGAAGAGAGCTTACATCAATACCATGTTGATGATCAACATGAATTAATGGTTATTAGAAACATACTTGATGTCTATGTCATCGATCTCCCCTATGATTTAAAAAGTGAGGGGAATCCTTTGAGTTTCCACTCTAGGATCATGTTAATGGGGCCTCAAGGGAGTTGCAGCATGTTATGGGGGCTCATGGACTTTACCCTTATTTATAGGCAAGGGGTAACCATCTTCCCTCGTGTCAAATTCCAAATATGTCTATCACAAATTATGATTTATAAGTGATAACATGCAATTTCATGCATTAATATGATACATTTTATGCGCTTTTATTAAAAATCTAATCATAAATGTATGTTATCATGATTTAAAATAAATAAAATGATAATTATTACATTTTAGAGGATACTCTTGATTTCAATAAATTATAACATTTTATAAGCATTTAGTGATATTGATTTATCAAGAATATTGATTTAATGATATTATGAGTATTTTATTTTCTGGATTTTCGATTATGAACAAGAAAATCTCACACACTCTCTCTCTCCTTTCTCACATTCTCACGCACACACACGCATAAGGGGGAGGGTTGCGCTCCCTCTCCTTCTCCTTCTTCTCCTCCTCTCTCTTTCTCTTTTTCTTCTCGTCTCTCCCTCTCTTGTGACTGAAAACAACTCCGTCATGAGGAGAGGCTTTCTCTCTCCAATTTTCTCTCTCCCTCTCTCCCGCAGTCCTCTCTTCCAATCGTTCTCCCTCTCTCCCGCGGTCCTCTCTTCCGATCGTTCTCTCTCTCTCCCGCGGTCCTTCTCTCTTCCGATTGTTCTCCCTCTCTCCCACGTTCCCTCTCTTCCTCCCTCTTTCCCACGGTCACTCTCTTCCTCCCTCTCTTCCTTGGTCTCTCCCCCTTGCTCTCCTTCACGCGCGACTTGTGTGTGTAATTCTCTCAGGAGGGGGAGATTCGTCCTCTACTTCCCTCCTCTCCTTGTTCTCTCTCTCAATCTCTCCCGATCAGTCTCTCTCTCCTGCAATCGATCTCTCCTTCTCTCTCTTACATGCACGAGTGCGTGCATAAGGGGAAGGAGGGGGAGATTCTTCTCCTTCCCTTTTCTTCATCCTTTCTCTCTCTCCTGCGATCGCTCTCCCTCTCTCTCTCTTGCAATGGAAATTTCTTTCTCCTTCCCTTGTCGTGGCATATGACCCTCGTCGCCACCAAGACACGATATCACGGTGCCAGAGGAGCCCTTTTGCGCGTGCGGATCTATCCGCTTCTCTTTATTTATTTATTATGAACTTTTAAACCGCACGTGTTTAAGCGAGTCCTCGCTTATTTCCCCCCTTCTTTTAGGCTTCCGGGTGGGTTCTTCCCTTTTCGGGATCCCATTCGTGAAGCCCATCCTTCTTTGTGAACCTTATTTCTTTCTATGAGTATGTTAGGTGTGGGTTGTGGGCCTCAAGTGGGCCCTTTCCCCTCTCGGCCCATCATGGGCTCTATAAGAGGGGAAGGGACCCCCACAAAACCTAGCCGTCATTTGAGAAAAAGAAGGAAGTCTCCTCCATCTCGAGTGGCTGCTCACGGAAGGCCGGGGAAGGAGTCCAACCGCCGCCGCCTCGACGACCGCCGCCACTCCTTGCCCCGGCCACGGGTTCTTCTCCGCTGTCATCGCAACGCTGCAGTCCTCAAGCCGCCGCCGCCGCCGCCTCCGGACCGCCGTGCCGCCATCCTCTCCTCCAGTTCCACCTCCCGCTCCAGTCCGCGTTCTCCTCCACGAACCGCCATCTGCAACCCCTCCACCTTCTCCACAGTCTTCCTCTCCGGCAACACCCCCGTCCTCCACGATTTCCCCGTCCTGAACTTCCCCTCACACACCTGCGTCCTCCCCTGCGCACCACCAAATCTCCACCTTCCCTCTCCGACCGCTTCGCCGTCCCTGTCCAACTCCCCTCCTGCAATTCCCGCATCCTTGTCGCACCTTCCCGATTTTTCCGTCCCGAACACCCCCTCCACCACCACCGTCACCTGCTCACCCTCCCAGTCCCGTTTCGGCTCGTCCCCTCCCCGAATTGCCCCACTTCTCTCTCTCCTTCGCCTCCCTCCCGATCTCGCCTACTCCCTCCTCCCAAAACCTAGTCCGCAGTTGAAATTCCTTCCCCGCGCCCATCCAGTTTCTTCCCGTTCCTCTTCCCCTCCACGCGCAAACAGTTTACCTTCCTAACTTTCCGTCTCCCTACTGCAACCCCCCTGCCAAATTCGTCTGCTCGCTATCCCCTCAATCCGACCTCCCGAACTGAATCGTAGACAATTCGGCATCTCGCGACCCTCCAAATTCCCCTCCCAACATCTCGCTGACACCAAATCGACGCCCTCAGCCAGAATTCAAACTAGAGTTCCCGAAATCAATTTTCGCGACTCCCCGACTTCCGATTACAAAATCTGATAGAGGTTTCCGGATTCGCGAAGGCACGCCCACCGCATAACTCAGGCACGAGGGTTTTTCACAACCGCGTCTGCATCACCTTGTCACGAGGAGAGGTTTGCTCCCTGATAACATGCATTTGTAACTTAATTTCTTATCCTAATTAACTCATATTCATGCTTATTTTATGTGAATATGATGCATGTTATCATACTTTTTAGGAATTTTCTCCATTGGTATATCATTTCACTAAAGTCGATATTTATGCATAAATTAGGGATAATTTCATGCTTGATAGATGATTAGTCTTTTTTAAAGTTTAAATTAATAGAAGTTAATCTCTTTTCTTGAATGATTTTGACTTTAGTGCATGTTTTGAAGGATAATTTCAAGATGAAAGTATGATTAAGAAGAATTATTAAGAAATGAGTTAAGTAATTTTTAATTCTTCTTAATTTCTTCTTTAAAAATATATTTTAAATGACATGATGTTAAAAAGGAAAAAATTTGTGATCCAATGGAGAAAATTTGGATTAAAAAGGAGTTGTATATTTGAAGTTATGAATTTCTGAAGTTTATGCCTTTTTCCAATTTTTTATCTTATTTTAAATTGATTTTTCCTTATTAAAATCGCGAAAAAGGGGGTATTTTGGTCCACAAACCCCGTAGCTGACATGGCGAGGAGCTAACGTGGCAAGCGGGACCCGCGCAGATGCAACGCGTCATGCAAGGCCACGTGGCAGGGCCGCACGGGCCCACGTGAGGCGCAGGTGGCGCACAGGGCGCAGACACGTGGCAGGAGGCCACGCATGTCCATGCGTGTCCACGCGGACGCCCGTGTGGGGTGCCTTGTGGCAGGGGGTTGGCATATGGAGGGCCCACGGGTTAGTGGGCTCTAGTTAGGAGTTTGGAGCGGTAACGCAAATGCGATACCGCGCCCCATCTTTTAAACTTACCGTTTCCCATTTTTTTTCTTCCGTGTGGGACTATGTTCCCACACGCCTTCAATATGCAGGCAACGTGGCATCACGTCAAGCATCGGATGGAATCGCGATGCATCCATCGCGTGGTCACAGAGTCCACCAATCGCGGATCTGACACGTGCACGAAATGGGTACTTAAGTGGAATGCTAGATGGGCGACACGAGGAGGGATCGGAATCGTCCAATCATCATTGTTGCTCACCCATCATCGATCGTGATAGTGGTCTTCATCGGGAGGCACGGACGGCCGTGATGCATCAAGAAAGTGATGGACTCAGGGGCGGCATCGCGACTCACCTGGATGCGTGGATCTCCATTGGATGGTGGACGTGTCATCGAACGGTGGATTGCCATCGGGCGGTGGACACTCCTCATGATCGTGACGTACTTGATCATGTGATCACGATCGTCCACTCAACCTGAAGCGATCGGACGACTGGAGATTGTCACGGAAGTTTTCTACGCGATCGCGATTTGATCGCCATGCGATCGTGGCGCAATTGAACCGCGATTGTGGCTCACTTTTGGGCAATCATGTCACGATTCCTCCTAAGTGAGGGGCCACGATCCTCATGCAATCGTGGCCATCACTTACACGGATCAAAACGGCCACGATTTTTGGGCCCAAATCTCCTTAAAAACTGATGTATTCTCCCTTCTTTTCTCTTAACTTTTGATTGATTTGTGAAGCAATTAAGCGAATTTGGAGAAAAATCATAAGTTCTTCGTGATCCCCCACGTTTAGACTCGATTGCGAAGCAATTGGAGCGGAATTGATCGTGAATTCCTCCTTGATTTCATCAAATTTTCCCCTTGAATTCTGAACGTCCACGAGGAAGATTCCGAGCAAATTCGCTTCAATCCACAAGAATTGAAGCCCCATTCTTGTGTCAATCAGGTTAGTAGTGAGATTTAATCGATTATCAAGAGGTAATTTGAAATTTTATTAGATTTAGAAGTTTAATTTTGCAAATTAGTTCTTAGTATTCTTCATTTTCCCCAAATTTCAGTCCGATAAATCGCTGATTTTGAAAATATGATATCTCTTTGATTATAATTCCAAATCACGTTATTTTGATTTCATGGAATTTCTCTTTTCATCAGATTTCCATGGATAGCAAATTCATCGAATTCCAAGTTCATTTGGTCCTTCAATTTAACGTTTGACCGAGCACTGTTCATCTTTCATCAGAAGTCAAACGTTGACTTTCGGGGTCAATTACTTTCAATTTACAAATCATAATTCGATCAGTTTGGTCTCCTTAGATGCCTCTGGTTCTTAGCTTTCCATTGATGTATAAATTGAAGGATTTTGATTTCATTTTACTGGGAAATTTGAAGATTTCCTCTGAGGTGTTCATTTCGGGGATTTTTTGATATTTGATTTTTAATAATTCATAGTAAATCCATTTCTTATCGAAAAATTACCAATTGTATATCAATAAATTAAATTTTCTTTCTAGTTTCTAAATATATAATTTTTGTAATCTTCTGACAATGTTTTATTCTATGATTTTACATAACACTTACTATTGGTCAAAGTCAATGCTTTGACTTTGACTTTGACTTTTCTCTGTCAAACCGGAGAATTCAATTCTTAAAACTTCTTATTTAGTGTATTTATATCATTTCTGTTCATCACATATTATTTTTACTTCTTTAAAATCTCTTTTAAATCTAAGTTTGACCCAGTCAACTCTGCAATTAAAGTCAACCCTGCTCTGTGTGGATCAACCCGATACTTTTACATTACTTGATTTTATATCTTATCTTTGTGAGTTTGGTTTTATAAATTTTGTTTGACTTACATTTTTTGTGTTTAACGGCCGCACGAAAACGATTCGTCACTCCCCCTCCTCTCTCTCCCTTCTTTCTTTCCTTCTTGCTTCTATCTCTATCGTGCATCTCTCCACTCTTCCACTTCTTTTGCTTCCGCTCTTCTCGCGGCCTCCCGTGCATCTCTCCACTCCCTCTCTCATGTCCGCACTCCTTGTCATCGCTAGAGAGAGTAGAGAAAAGAGAGGAGAGAGCCGAGGGCCAGTTAACATAAATTCGTTGTGTTTCAGGCTGGAATGAGTTGATTGGCGGGATTTGAGGAGAGAGAAATGAAATCAACTATCCATATTTATTCAAATTAAAATCTTGATATCTAACGATTTTAATGGAGTTAGGGGCTGAATTTTTATGGGCATGATCGTCATTTCAAGCTCTACGAATTTTTGGGGTAGATTTAAGTTATGAGATGATGCATGGCTAACATAATTATGATGGTTTATGGTGATGCATGACAACGGATTATGATGATCACACATAGTTGGACACAAGTGTCTCAGCACATGACAACGGATTATGATGACTCTTGGTGTTGACATGTGCTGAGACACTTGTCATCCATAGATGGTTATGGATTAGGGTGATGACACATGGCAAGACATGTGTCAACATCCATGCTCATGGCACTTAGAGGTGACATGTGGCTAGACACATGGCAGAGACATAACTTGTAAAGCTATGTGGCAAAACCAAGTAAAGCCATGTGACATCAATAAGTGAGGCCATATGGCAACATAGGTAAGGCTGTGTGGCGTCACCAAGTAAGGCAATGTGGCATCACCAAATAAAGCCATATGGGTACACCAAGTAAAGAAATGTGGCACCATAAAGGAAGGCCATGTGGAGTCACCAAGTGAGGTCATGTGGCATCACTAAGTAAAGCCATGCGGTGACACCTGGTAAAGTCATGTGGTATTACCAAGTAAGGTTGTGTGGTGTCCCTTTGTAAGGCCGTGTGACAACACTTGGTAAACACCAGGGCATCTGAGCGTCGAGGACTAATTAGATATTGCAAGAACGTTGCAAGTCCCATAAGATGGGTGTTCAATGATGTATTATGATTGGTTGGGCAAACTCTAGGTCACAGAATAGTTGTTGAGATTCTGATCCCCACTAGGCGATTGTCGGTTCTCCTTTTTCATACATATAAGGGTTGTATGAATTGCTTAATTTTAGTGGGAGCTTTATTTTTAATGAATATAAATATGGACAATATAAATAATGATTATTATAATGAAGTCATAAGATATGATCACATCATCAAATCTCATATTCCAACTCCTAAATGCTTACTTCAATCTATAAATAGACCTTTACAACATGCACATCTTGTCTAGAAACTCCTTAAACGTAGAACCCTCAAGTCTTATCATATGCACCTCTTCCTCAAGATTTCCATTTAGGAATACAGTTTTCACATACATTTACCAGATTTGATAGTCATATTGTGCAGCTATGGCAAGAAGAATCCTAATTGACTTTATCATGATATTGGTGCAAATGTTTCATCATAGTCAACTCCATGCATTTACAATGATGCTTGAACACTTCTTGAACTAAAGGCTTAGTTAGTAGATATGTAATGTTGTTGATTGATGGAACTCTTTCCATTGTAATCTCCTTAAAAACATGTGTCCATTAGGTTTCACTATTGAAATAATATCCAATTAATTAGAAGATTTACCTCTTCAAACTAAGTATGAAATCCTTGAAGTAAAAAATGACAAGCCAAGTCATTATATTTTTTAAAAAATAAAAAAATTTAAAAAATTTATTATGATTCTATCTTTAAGGCTTTGATAAGTGAGAAGAGAAGAGAGAGAGAGAGAGAGAGAGAGAGAGAGAGAGAGGTAGATGGATAGAAGGAAGAGAAAATAATAGGTGTGGCAAAAGAAAGTGGGAAACTCTCTTCCGTGCATGACAAAGAGAAGGGAGAAAGAGAGGATGTAGCGATAGAGCTGAGAGGAAGATAAGAAGAAAAATGTTGTGAGGACGAGGATGACGGTGAAGAAAGAGGAAATGGAGGAGGAGAAGAAGGAAAGAAAGAGGTGGAGATCAGTGCACATGCGAGAGAGAGGATACAAAGAGAGAGAGTGATAACATGCGATATTTACATCATAAAACATTATTTTTGATGCATATTTAAGTATAAATGATTTCATTTTCATGCATGTTATCATACTTATATGTATTTTTCTATTATTATATGAAAAGTCACTATATTCTCAAAAATACTTTAAATTAGGGTTAAAAATAATGATTTTAAGATGAATAAATTAATAACCCATCTTTATTTTGAGATTATAGATGTTAAAATAATGAGAGAAAGCATTTATAGACATTTATTTATATTTTCCTAAGTTAAAATCTCTTAAAAATAACTATATTTTTGAAATAAAATTTAAAACTCTCATTATTTATTAATTTTGACTTTTTAGAATAATAGATAATTAAATTTTGGATCAAATGAAAGAAATTTGGATTAATTCGGAGTTATATATTTAAAGTTATGAATTTTCTATTTTTAGGGATTTTTTCCGGATTTTTAAACTATTTTTCTTATTTTATTTTTGATTTTTAAACCGTTTTTAATAAATATAATAAAAATGGGCGCTTGAGCCCGCGTGGATGCGTACATGGCACGCAAGGCCACTGGCGGCGCCACGCGGACTCCAGCAGCCGCGCCTACGTGGCGCGTATTTATATTATATATAATTTATTTACTATATATACATAAAAGAGGTCTTCAGCCTCGCTATAGGGAAGGGTTATTAACCCTCTTAAATGTCAGGATTTATATACCCGACATTTCTCTTTGTTTTTATCCGTGTGGGACTAATTTCCCTCTATTTTTGTTATGCAGGGTGACGTGGACGTGCATAGAGCGTCGGATCAAGCGGGCGATCAATCTACGCGCGTCGATCGCGTGCGCTGCAGTCCCACCGGAAGATCAATCGCACGTGTTTAAATAAAGAAGTTATAACGGCCGAGATTGAGTTTGGCGAGGGAGCACGCGATCGTCGGATCGCGATCCAACCGCGCAAAAATAATGCGTTTTTATAACGCTTTTCATCAAGACTTATCCAGACCGTCGGATCAAGATCTAAAGGATGCAATCAAGAGCGTTTTTATAACGCG
Source organism: Lemna minuta (assembly GCA_024174645.1). Taxonomy (NCBI): domain Eukaryota; kingdom Viridiplantae; phylum Streptophyta; class Magnoliopsida; order Alismatales; family Araceae; genus Lemna; species Lemna minuta. The sequence goes on from CM044109.1 coordinate 3,283,940, forward strand.
TATCGAGCGTTGAATCTGGGCCCTCCATCCACGATCCGACGGATGTGATATTTCCGAAAACGGTCCATTGTGGACCGTTTATCGTAACCGCCGATCGTTTTCGATCGGATCTGTTACTGAAATTTCGCCCTATAAAAGGCATGTTCTTCACGAATGTAAGCATCCGAGTTGAAATCAATCCAAATTGATCCATCTAGACACCATTCTTCTCAAATCTCTCGATCCCATCATGTTCCTCTTTCATTTCCGCACTCACGGAGCCTTTGAGATCGAGATTTGGCGGCGTAACTTGGGAGAAATCGTAGCTTGAATCTCCTCTTCGCGTTCTTCACGTTTTGACGATTAATCGGGTTAATCGCGTCGTTTGGAGTGCTAATTGGGATTAGTGGAGCGGTTTTCCTTAATTTACCTTCCTATAGTGTTTAATTTCCGTTTAGATTAGGATTTAGATGTTAATTTTTATCGAAATTTAGCTAAAATCGCGATTTCGATCACTCGAAACTTCTCTCCACTTTCGAATCTTGATTTCTCTCACGAAATCAAGTCCAAATTGGACGATTTTTGATTCCGTGGAATCGATTTTGAAGTCTACTTTTCAGTAAAAATACCATTTTCCCCAATTTCTTCCATCGTTTCGTCCGATTTGATCAAATTTGAAGATTACGTCAAGAAATTCCTTAATTCCCTATGGATTTGACCCGTATTTACCATTATACCCATGAATTCGATTCATTTTTCATCAAATTGGTAAGTTCGGTGTTATTTTCTGACGTGATACTGCGTGAAATCGATGACCTCGTGGTTTCGTCTCGTACGAGAGTAACTTGCACCAATTTTTCTTGCTGATAGAACCCATGATTGAAATCCTTTTGAAGATAAGAGAGAGAGAGAGAGATATATATATATATATATATATGTGAAAATAAATTATAGAGAGGAGAATTTAGAAGAGAGAAGAACAAGAGAGGAAGATGGACAGTGCGATGCACGTGAAGACTTCTCTCGCCATACAAAGAATTTTTCATGCTTATTAAGGGTGATGGAAAGTTATGTGCCTTAGAAGCTAATTACACTTTCATATATTATTTATATTAATTAAAATTAAATTTTATTCACTGTCATTTTTTGTGATGTTTTCAATGAATTCCATGAGTATATGCAATGATTCAGTGAAGTATGATACAATTATAACATAGTGATCAATAGTCTTTAAACATATGTTCTAATTATTCTTATTTATAAGATATTCGAGAAGGAAATTGAATTATATGAAAATAAAAACACTATCTAATCCTCCTCATGTAATAAGTATGATTGATCCTATGACCATCGGTGTGGAGACACAAAGGATAGATAGTGGGTGCTCTTCGAAGAAAGAGTCCATTGAGTTGATATGTATGAATCCTTGAGTGATATTATACTTAACTATCAATCAAGTTAATTGATACCATGGCTGTGCATGTGGTCTTTTGACCTGAGACAACAAAGACATCTTGTGGATGGATGATTATATTTTGACTATGACTTACAAATACATAGCCACGGGATCTCCAAAAGGTCATAGATCATATACGACATGAATTCCTCAAAGATGATTGAGTTTTCAAGAGGGGATCATTAGTCCTGAATATAAGAGGGGATTGACTCAAGGAATGAGATGAGGTTAAATATTTGGCCAAAAATACAAAAATATAAGAGAAGATATTCTCAATGATTTCCTACTCATATCAATACTAAATTTGAATGACAGATTAGGATTTGATAATTAACTATACCCTAAGTCATTCTCGAGTCTTATGCGGATGAAGGATTATATGTACATGGTAAATGATGACAAAAAAGTTTACTGAAGGAGTTCTTAAATACTCCATATCTCCCAAAGCATGCGATGTAGCTTGACACCCACCAAGTTGGTCACTCAACCTAGTCGATTGGGTTAAATCAATATTTAGTCAATTAATCTATTTGTTGATATAGTTAATCAATAAGGAAGACCAATTAATGTTATTGGGCCAATGGATTCATTAACTGGGAGATATATGGACCTAGAAGGTAACAAACATAAGGTCAATGGGCGTTGGTGGATATAGAAATAAATAGAAGGCTTTTTATGAAAAGTTCACATTCTCAAACTCTATACATTGGGAGAAAACGATCATAACAAGGGTGCCTATGCGACCTAATGGAGAACTCTCCCCTCTCTTCTCATTTACTCATGGTGACAAGTATTTAAGAGAAGATCTAATCATCCAATGATTGTGTGGATTTTGCTAGAGGTCGGACGCTTGAACGGCTTCAAGAACTCCTTCAAAAAATCCCTATAAGTATGATTTTTATTCTATACTGGATGACAGGATCATAAATAATAGATAATAGGATCGTCAAGAATAGATGATAAGATTATCTATTCTTGGTGCTTCAACTTTGTTGAATATTAAATTCAATGTCGTCTATTATGTTTGATGTTTTGACCAAAACTTTGAAGAGCTTGTCGAGCCTCACATCCTAGCAAGTGAAAGTGTGGATGAGAGGAGGGAATGACAAAAGAAAGTCTCTTATGTCCATTTGCGTGCGAGGGAACGAGAGAGAGAGAGAGATGAAAAGGTGTACAAGAAAATGCTTATGTAGAGAATGTGGCAGAAGAAAATGGTAGAGAAGGAAGCTTTCGTGTGTGCACAACAGAAGAAGAGAAAGAAGAAGAAGAGGAAGACCATGGATGGGTGAGATGTGTCAGAGAGGATGGAAGAAATTTTCTTCCATTCACTTGCATGCAAGAGAATGGGAGAGAGAAGCGGATGTAGAAGAAGATGGAGAGAGGGAGAGATGGCGAGGGAGCAAGGGAGAGAGGTGTGATGAGAATAGTGGAAGAGAGAGAGCAAATGCAGGATGGAGATTTTCTATTGCACGAGAGAGAAAGAGACAAGGGAGAGAGAGAGAAAGAAGAGTGAGGCACGGTGCGAAATGGAGGTGGCACGACGCAATGGAGAAGAAGGTGGAGAAGCGGAGAGGAATGTGCATTATAAGAAGGATGAGCATTTCACACGATGAGAACGTGATATATCATTCATCATCTAAACACTTAGGATCATCATTCTAGACGCATTCATGATCATTCTAGACAGTGCATAGAGTCCATATTTGCATCACTAACACATTCAAGGGTGAAGATTTCAAGTATCAAAGTCAGCGTTGAAGTCAAAGTCAAAGTCAAAGTCAAAGTCAAAGCTGAGTTTTATTATTTCAGCCATTTTCTTTATATAGTTCACTCACTTTAAATTTACACTATTGGTTTTTACCTTTTCTCGCTGATTCAATTTTAATATTTTTTATATATCTATACTTCATATGAGTTTACACTAGGAATTAAGATCAGTTAGGAACACCCACATACATTAGGTTGACTCCAAACGAGTTTTACTTACCCATGAGGGTAAGGAGGAAATTTTCTAGGGAATCGGTACTAGATGAGACGATTCTGAGTTGACTAAAAATTCAACTCAAGTCATACTTGTTCTCCACCTAGTAAGATCACGTTGGATCATGAACGAGCGATCTACTTGGAGTGTGTGTGGATTGATGACGAGGCTCGAGTACTTTAGAGAGGTTGGCTGGACCAAAGGAGAGTAGGGAGTAGCGCAAGGAGCTTTGGGAGTCAACCCATGGGAGTTGAGATGAGAGGCGGCGTACCAAAGGGTGGAAACAAAGTGAGGTCACTAACCAAGAGTATGATTGGGTCAAATCAAAAGCTCATATTTGAACTTTGATCTAACTAGCTTGACCAGTTAGTAATTACTACTAGGAGTTAACAATGGAAGGAGTGACTCTAAGGGGACTGTCTCCTGCTACGATTGACGCGGGGGGTTTGGATACCTTGTCCAGTATAAAAATAACTGATGTACGAGTGACGTATGGAATTGACTGTATAATTAACGAATTCACCAAAGAACTAAAAAAACCCTAAATATTCAAAAGAAACTAATTCACCCCTCCCCCTCCTAGTAAATTTACCATCAAATTAGGGAATTTCAAAATCATTCATGAGTCTCTTGTGGATGAAGGATTATAAACACATGGTAATTAATTATAACAAGGTTTCATACAAGAGTTCTTATACTTTTCATATCTCCTAGAGTACATGTTGTGGCTTGGCATCTTACGGGCTAGCAACTTGACTTGTCATTAAGGTTAATGGATCCTTGATTAATTAATATATATGGTGATATTGATAATTAATAAATTTGATGAATAAGTATTATGTCTATAGAGTATTAATTAATGAGATATATGGACCTAGAGGGTCACACACATAAGGTCTATAGATGTTGGTGGATATAAACATAATTATAAAGGTTTTTGTGAAAATTTACATACCCAATGTCTATAAATAGAGGCGAAATGACTGATAACATGCTAAATAAACATAAAAATACATGATTATTAATGCAAATTAAGGCACAAATCATTCCATTCTAATGCATGTTATCATATTTTTTAGTATTTATCTATCATTCTATAAAAAAGTCATTATAATATCAAAATAAATTAATTTAGGGTTAATTATGATGAATTAATGATAAATATTTTCATAACCCATCTTTACGTGAGATAATAATTAGTTTTTAAGCTTAAATAATAAGAGAAATCATTTTATACACACTCATATATTTTTCTAAGGTTTAAAATCTAAAAGAAATTAGTGTATTTTTGAAATAGAAATTTAATCTCTTGTTATTTATTAAATTTGATATTTTTGAATGATAGATACAATTTCTGATCCAATGAAACAAATTTGGATTAATTTGGAGTTATATTTTGAAAGATATGAATTTTTTAATTTTTAGATTTTTCAGATTTTTTATGAATTTTTCCGAAATTTTCTGAATTTAAAATCGATTTATTTAATAAAAAATTGATTTTGTAAGTGTGCAGGTGATGTGGTGCATTCTGGAGCGTCCGATCGTGCATTTAATCGTGATTGTTGATCGTCAGTTAAAGGGGTGGTACGTGGCACAATCTCATTCGTCGATGTACAAACGACATTTGATGTCCTGCATTTGATCACGATTACCTTGAGATTGCTCCACGTACCCCCCCCTTTTAAAATAGGTGCGTGGCAATTGAGATCAAACGACAGCGGTTCAATGCGTCACTTATAACGCGCACGACGTGGCATCATCTCGACGGTCCATCGCAGATCCAACGGCCACGACTTAATCGTAACAATTCGCCATGGTGCATTTCATCGGAGCCATTGATCGAAGATTAAATGCTCGATTGGACGGTTACACCCATTTCACCCTATAAATTGAGATGTTCTTCAACATTATAAAGCATTCCAGGGTAATTCGAGTAATCGAACTGTTTAGACACTAAATCCCTTGAATATCTTGCTTCCAATTGCTTCTAGGCACATTTCCGTGTCCACGGAGTGCTTGAGAGTGGGATTTTGTTGAGAGAATAGGAAGAAATCGATGCTTGAACATCAACGATCGTGTTTTCAAATTTGGGATAGAAAGCCTTAAATCCGAGCGCAATCGAGTGCAATCTTGGGTTAGAGATCGTGTTTCATCCTAATCTTCCTTTGTATAGCTTTAGATTTTAATTTCGAATCGTAATTTGAGTCAATTTCAATTTCAATTTCGGTTTTTCGTGATTTATTTTTCGGAAATGTCTCTCTTGTTCATTCGATGATTTCTCCGTGAATCTTGATCCAAATTCAGTGATTTTTGATTCCGTGGATTCGTCTTTGAGTCTTCTTTTAAAAAATATCAAAATCCCTAATTTCTATCCACATTTTATTGTCTGATTTGACCAAATTTCAAACGATCATCCAAAATTACCTTAATTCTCTGTGGATTCGACCCTTATTCATCACTATCCTATTCAATTCGTGATTATTTCTAAAAATAGGTGATTTTGGTAATTTTTTGACTCTTGACCGTGTGTTTTCAATGACCTTGCGGTCTCGATTTGTCAATGACCATGACTCAAGATGCACAGACAAGCCTTCTAATAAAATCTCTCTTTTCTTCTCTTTCTCGCTAGATGAAAAGCATTGAAGACAAGATCAAACCATCAAGCGATTGTGTGAATCTTTCTAGAGGTTTGATAGTTAAAAAACTTTGAGAACTATTTCAATGAACCCTATAAATATGGATTTAAATATAGACTACATGATAGGATCATCAGTTTTTAGTGCCTTGGTGTTTTAAATGTTTGATTCAATATATTCCATTGTGTTCTATGTTTTGATCAAAATTTTTAGAGTCTATTAAGCATTACATCCTTACATATATAAGACACAGAAGAAAATGAAATGGTCTAGAGTCACCATTATATTTTTACACACTCTATATTCCCGTCTATGCAAGAAAATCTTTAATGCTTCAAACCCTATTAGAATAAAAATTATTGCTCTAAAACATAGTACTATTAATTGTAAAATGCTGAAGTCAGCTTTTACTCCTCATACTTTCATTTGATGATACAATTCAAACCTACTTAAACTTGAAAAATCATGATCTATTTGATCAAAGGCCACCCCTATAGTATACCTCAATTTCGGACCAAGTCAAAGTATTGTAAATTTTAGTGATTCATTAATCATTTGTCATTTGAACATCTCTAATCTCGTGGATGAGACTAGAAATTATAAAAATAGTTATACTAAAAATAGGAAGTTTAGAGAGATAGACATTATAAGGTTTTCTCAACATTACGATACTTTCATTGCTAATCTAATTTTTTTGCCATTTTCCACCAACTACCTTTTGTCACCATATGCTGTCACCCATTGCTAACTTAACTTACCTTTCACTTTTCTCTTGCACTGTAAAATTGATCATGGTGCATTTGCATAATAAAACCAAATAATTTTCTATTAGGAAAATTTATGTAATTGAGAAGATTCTCTAATATTTGAGTTTAAAAAATTCAATTTTGAGACATCAGCAATTGGAATCATCCAAGCAACCACATGCTTAACTATATGTACCCACATGATTTCTCTAAGATTTGAGTAAACAAAATTTAATTTTGAAGCATCCTTAATTGGAATAATCAAAATAACCACATGCTTAAATCTATCTATCCACATGCTTTCAGGTTTTGCCTTTGACTAACACGAGGAGAGACTAGCATGTTAGTTGACTTCTTGTGGCTAACGTTATAACTTTGGATCTTTGTTCGGAGCTGCCTTATTTCCTTGGAGGTGAGATCCCCAACATTGACTCTTCGAACTCTTTGTTCCCGATCCACCTCGTCTAACCATCCAAGTATCCTCTCTAATGAATCCAACATGGCATCCACATTAGTCAAGGGTTGAGCTGAATTTGCATTAGAACCCAAGAATTTTTCCACAAACCCCACGAACCAACACCTTGAGTGCTGTTTGAGGAGACTCAAGAGCTCCATGATCTCTTCCTTCCCACCACCATTGGCCAAAAGCTTTGATGATGCCACCTTTTGTCTTTCCAAAGTTTGTGTCTTGGATAAGATGGCCCCAACTTTGGAGGAGCCATTGTGATAAGCCATGGGACATATCTTGCTTATGCTCTTCTGAAGCATGAGGAATTGGTCCACCACAATCAGAAAGTCAGCCTCTATGGCTTTTGATATGAGCTCTGCATATGTACTGGAGGGAAAATATTTTTTTTAAACATATATTATTGTAATGATGACACAATTTGTGTTTGAAAATGGAAAATATTTAGGGTTGAAGTATTATGAACTAAGAAATTTACCTTACGCATCCGATCAATCTTTGGGCAACAGCGGCGTCTTGCATGGCCTCAATGGCTAACACATGAGCAGCGTCTCGATGTCTTGAAACCGCCTTTTAACATTGATATCAGTGTAAAATCAACAAAGAGACAGTGAAGCTGAAAATGATGATGTTGACTATGATGAGGATAGTACATTGACAAAGATGATGTTGTCGATGATAATGATGAAGAGGAGGATAGTACATTAACAATAATGATGGCAACCATGATAATGATGATGGTTATAATGATGAGGATGATGACGACTATGCATCTGATAATTATGAAGTTGTTATTGATGGTATTGATGATGGGCATGATGGTACTGACGAGATGCTATTGTTGTTTCAGTTTATATTGATAATTCTGATGATGGTAATGACAATGTGGACAATTATGTCAATGATGGCCAGGATACCTTTTCAAGGTTGTAAATGGCGGGTGGGAGGGAGACCAATGAACAAGCGTCCAACAATCTATTACTGCGGGGGCTGACTTTGACTGCATTGACAGGAGCCCCACGTCCTTTGACCTCTGACACATTTTTTCTTGCAGGAGATAGCGATAGTTCTTCCTTTTTGGTACTCATCTTTTCCTCTCTCGTAGTCAACTTCTGATCCAATCGTCTTTCCCAAGAAAACTAATTTTAAGTAAAAAAAACTTCAGTTTTACGTGAAAAAAAATTGATAAATGAATTTGACTTACCGAGCTACTTCGAATTTCAGGCGCTTTGTCGAGTTTTACAGCTCTCAATTTTAACTTCTCATTTCCATCCCAGCTTCTTCTTGAACCCTTCGACTCCGAACCAAAAGTACTCGCAAAATTACTTGGCTTGAATATGGAAGCCGCTTTATCCATCAACCCCTTCTTGGGTTGACCAACTGCAGAAGAAGATTTCCCAGACGATCTCCATCTAGAGAGAGAATCACTCTCCCCTTCTTTCTCTCTCATGGAAAAAATGTCTTGAGGGCTCCCAATACACCTATGTCTTCCGGGAAGCGCTCTCACTCCACGAAGAAATGGAACAGGATAAGAATCTTCAAAGCGGTCAACGTAGATAAACTGCCCCAATTGGATCTTATCACAGAGTATAAGATCATCTTGCTCTTCGGGTAAAGATGCATACGTGGCGTGAGATGAATCTGAGACTTTGAGGTAGAATCCTTGCCTGGGGAACAGTTCGTCTTCTGAGAGAGCAGGAACGATGGAGATCACTTGGAGAAGAGATGAACGGTGATCTCCGGCGACTTTGATGTCTGAGTTCATATGCTGAAGAAGTTTGCAGATGACTCCCGGCACCAACGCTGCCATTTTTTTGGAGAGAGAGATGAAGTTGGATCATAAGAAACTGTGCGAAGAAAACATGCGGAGCTGCTGAAGAAACCTGCAACCAAGCCGGTTTTTTATGGTAGTACGAGAGAGAAAGTGAAGGAACAGCGAGAGGGAAACTAGATCAAGGATTTGGCGTTTTAGTGGATAAATTATTTACAATGACGATGAATAATTTGAAGTCCCACGATCATTAAAAAAGGGTTGTTCGGTTATCTGCTCCCACTGATGAATAAAAGAAAAGAAAAGAAAGGAATATTAATTGAATCTCTCTCTCTCGCTCTCTCAAAACCCTACTTTATATCGCTCTTTTTCTCTCTTTTTCCCCTTTAAATCGCTTCGATGAATGTAACGAAAGATGCAATTCGCCCTTCCGACTCTTAATAATTCTCTCACGGAACTCGAATATTGATCAAGAAAGCGGCTCTATTATCCAATCCTGATGTTGATGAAGCAGCATGCAGCTTCGCTGGTATTCGAAAATCAAACGGCTCAAATAATCCCCAAGAAAATCGACGCTAGTTTCAAGGGAATCGAATGATTACGACATCTGAACTATAATTAATTAAGCCGGTCAGAGAATAATCTACTTGCAACAATTAAGCAGAGCAAACCCTATTTTCGTCTAAAATATAGCGAATCTAGTCGGTCGCGTCTTTCTCGCGAGGGGACGGTTTTCTGCGAATACTTAAACGTCGCAATGATTGCTCGATGTTCAAAGAACCAAAGGAGAATGAGAGAATCTCTAGGAGTCGCTCTCGTCGAACAACTGAATTGGACTTCGGAACGGCTTGGCCTGCTGACTGGTCGCCAACCATAGAGGAGATTTGCAGATGATAGGAGAAGAAAGAACGCTTGCCCTCGAAACATGTTTTCATTAAATTTGATGCATTTCAAAGGTTATTGAACCTTAATGACGATAATTTCCCTGTAATTGCTCGTCGTTGCTGTGGAGATCACCTTGGAACATCTGGGTATCGACAGAGATGGAATTCATGCAACCGTAGATTCATCCATGTACCCTCTTCTTTGTTTAATTCTTCGTCGGTGACGATGATTCCTGTCAAATTTGAGTTTTCCACGCGTCAGAAGTTACTAAGCATAAACGGGAATGGTTCTCCTAAATCTGGGACTGATGAATAAATAACCCACCCGTTGTCCTTGTCTATGATCATATTAGCAAATTTCTTTCTTGATCGCCACAATCCGCTGATAGATCTGCCGACTCTTTCTTGATCGCCACAAGATTTTTCATCTAATAAGCTTGTCAATTCAAAACCAATTATTTGCAATCTATTAGACTGGGCACACGGGCCCCTTTGAGTTTGGTTGTGCTAAACTTCTATAGGGCTGCCATAACGTTAAAAAAAACTTAGAATTTTGCTAAATTTGGCTCACCAAGAGCATAAAGAAGGTTAAATATTTTAAGGATACCTAAAAATGAGCCCCTCGAAGAGTGTATCATGAATGAGGCAACAAACACACCTTGATGTGCATGGTATGCTCATAAAAAATAGGATCATCTATACACTTAATATGGGTGTCCGTTTCTCAAAACATGTGTACGGACACTTATATCATGCATTTGTGTATTTATTTTGATGAAAATGATCATAAATGCTTGTTTTCATGATTGAAAATGACTATATATATGTTTATAAGGATTTTCGTAATTTTTCATGATTTTTTTAAATTTTTCTAGATTGATTCATCAAGAAAATAATTTATCAAGTCATAAAATAATTTTTTTTCCATTAATATACATTTTATTACATAATTTTATTACATTACTATACATTTTTATTTTTGTAAATGCATATTCTCATGGTCTTAATATAAAATTCAGTTTACAAAGAATTTGAAATTTTTTTATGTTTTGGAATTAATAAAAGTTAAAATCATCAAAGGAATCATTTTTTCAAACATAATTTTTTGAATTTAAAATTAATTTTTAGAGCAATTAAGTTCTGCCATGTCAAAATTGACATAAGAGATATTATTCTCTCTCTCTCTCTCGCTCTCTCTCTCTCTCCCCCCCCCACAGCATCTCTCTCTATCTTTTTTCCTTGTGCATAAACAATACAACACCAAAAGTCATTGTGGCCCCAAAAGAAAACTCTCGTGCACTCTAATTTTTTGCCAATCCTCTCTCTCTCGCTCTCTCGCTCTCTCTCTCTCTCTCTCTCTCTCACCAAAACCAATTCTTCCACCTCTTCCTCTATTGCAATGAGTTCTGATGTGGTGAATGTATCCCCGAGTTAGAAATGATGGTATGACACCTAAACTTTGTAGAAATAGATGAGAGAGGAGAGAATAGAGAGAGAAATCTTAAACATTTACCATATCTATTTTGTAAAGGAGACTTACCTTGATCTTGCCGCCCAAAAAATGGGAGTCGGTGGAGAATGTTTGCAACATGATAGCGTGGAATTTGAGGCAATTCAAAATCAAATATGAGGAGAGAGAAATAAATCAATGGTTTAGATTTGTTCACAATTCAAAGCTTAATGTCTTACGATCCTGATGAAGTTTTGAGAAGAAATTTTGTGTGAAACTTTTTTATTTTCATGCTCTTTCCATCTATACCTTTGATCATATAAAGGGAATGAAAAATTTAGGATTTTTCACATTTCACGGTGTCCCTCTAGTATTGGCTAGCTAGAGGAAGGAAAACTATGACAAATTGTCATTTATGATCAAGATCATTTCTAGATAATTTCTTCCTAGATTTTTTGTGAGTGAGTATGTGCCATATAGTGGCATTCCTGTAATTCTCTCCACTATTTCTCTCTCTACTTGTATGGTCCCTCCCCACTACATAAGTGGAGGCACCCCCCCTTCTTTAGTTAATCAAAACCCTAGAGTTTATTTCCACATGGTATCAGAGCTACGAGATATGCTTCCGCTGCCTCCTGCAATGCAGAGACGGCGGAACTTTGAAACCGAAGATCGGTCTTGAAGTCCTGCGCAATCTCCCGTACGAGACGCTGAAAAGGAAGCTTGCGGATCAGCAACTCAGTGCTCTTCTGGTACTTGCGAATCTCCCTCAGGGCAACCGTTCCGGGACGGAGTCGGTACCCCATCCCTTCTTTCTCGCCTGCTTCCGCTGCCTCCTGCAATGCAGAGACGGCGGAACTTTGAAACCGAAGATCGGTCTTGAAGTCCTGCGCAATCTCCCGTACGAGACGCTGAAAAAGGAAGTACTTGCGAATCTCCCTCAGGGCAACCGTTCCGGGACGGAATCGGTGCGGCTTCTTCACCCCGCCGGTCGCCGGCGCGGACTTCCTCGCCGCCTTCGTCGCCAGCTGCTTCCTTGGAGCCTTTCCGCCGGTAGACTTACGTGTCGTCTGCTTCGTGCGCCGGGTTCACGCGGCGCCGCTCCTGACGCGTCGTCACGTCGATGCCCTAACTCCGGTTAGTCCTTCCTCAACTACGTCTTCATCTTCCCTACTACTACTATGGCGGACGAGAGTTTTACGTCGGCCTCTGTGCCGGGCCCTCAACCGCCTGCTACTGCTACATCCGTGGTCGCATCCTACCCCGCGTCGATCGCCTTCATCAACAATTTACAAAGCCCGACGACCCTTTTCGATGGCACCAACTATGTCACGTGGTCTGCCGCCTTCCAGCGGTTCCTTGAGATCCACGGTCGCCTCTCCCACCTCACCGACGACCCGCCTCTCCTCGAGGCACCCCACTTCTCGACTTGGGTCATCCAGGATCGCGCCGTCACCTCCTGGATGCTGAAGATGGCTATTCCGGCAATCGCCGAGCCTATGCAGCTCATTTCCCCATCACGGGCCATTTGGGATGAGTGGGCTCGTATGTATGGATATCAATCGAATATCGGGCGGACCGTCGACATCTTTGAGGGCCTGTTCAAGACCAAGCAGGCGGGTCGATCTCTTCAGGATTATTACGGGTCTCTTCGCTCGCTTCTCACCCAGCTGGAGGTGCATCAGCCATATACGACTGACATTGCGACGCAGCGACGTTATCGTGAGGAGCTTGCCGTCGCTCTATTCCTGGCCGGCCTTGACTCTCCCGTCAGCTCTCAAATACGCGGCCCCATCTTGAGCGCCCAGAGCCTTCCGACACTTGGTGAGACATTCTCGACGCCTTACGTGTATCTACAGGGTATCGTCTCCCCGGCGGCTCCCCTATCATCGGCCAGAGTCCACCGCACTCTTATCTTCCGGGCCTCGTTCCCGGAATCGTGGATCAGATGGTGGTCGCGGTCGGGAGTCGCGATGGTCAGGACGGGGCCGTGGGCGTGACGGTCAACTCTACCCCCCTGCGAGCATTGCCCGGCGGTATGGTCATCGCTCGGCCCAGTTGCTTGGGAGAAGTTCGGGAAACCGGCCCAGATGGCTCACGCTATCACTACGACCAACACCTCCTCTATAGCACCGGATTCGCTGCTCATATCCCGGGCCGAGTATGATCGCCTGATGACAACCCACACACCTGCCGGGGGTTCTCCGTCTGGAGGTTCTCACACCTCTCATCTGGCCTCTACGTCGACATCAGGTACGGCTCTTCTTGCCTCTCCGCCAGGGCCTTGGATCATTGACTCGGGGGCATCCGCGCACATGTCAGGTACCCCATCCCTTCTTTCTCGCCTATCCCGCTTGCCTAATCCTGACTCCGTTTCCATTGCTGATGGCCGTGTCTGTCCCGTTGCGGGCAAGGGCCTTGCTACTCCGACATCGTCTCTTCCCTTGTCGGATGTCCTATATGTTCCGAACTTTCCCGTTAACCTACTCTCCATTAGTGCGATTACGAAGACCCTCTTCTGCTCCGTCTATTTCTTTCCTTACCACTGCACCTTTCAGGACTTGCGGACGGGCAAGAGGATTGGTTTGGGACGTGAGACCGGACGCGGCCTATACGAGCTCGTCCCCGATACTCCCTCCACTGGCTTCCGTTGTCTTCTCTCCCAGTCGGATTCTCCACTCCAGTGGCATCGAAGGTTGGGCCATCCCGGTATTACCAAACTTCGTTTAGCCCTTCCGTGGATTACTCTCTCTACTTTTGAATGCGAGTCTTGCCAGTTGGGCAAGCACTTTCGCTCCACTTACTCTCGTCTTGACTCAATTCCGAGCACGCATCCTTTTGACCTTGTCCATTGCGATGTATGGGGACCTTCTCGTACCTCTTCTATCTCTAACTTTCGTTACTACATTGTCTTTATTGACGATTTTTCACGCGCCTCTTGGGTCTATCTTCTCCGTGACCGCACCGACGTTCTGCCCTCTGTTCGTCGGTTTCTCCAAGAGATCTCCACTCAATACTCACTCACACCGAAAATCCTCCGCACGGACAATGCCATGGAGTTTGTTCAGACGGCTCTCCCGGGATCATTGCTCCTCCCTTGGCATCATTCATCAGACATCTTGCCCACATACTTCCCAGCAGAACGGTGTCGCCGAGCGGAAACACCGTCACTTGTTGGATATGACCCGCACTCTTCTTGTCGAGATGGGGGTCCCTCACTATCTCTGGTGTGACGCACTTCTCACCTCTGCCTACCTTCTTAACCGCCTACCGTCATCTCCACTCGGCGGTGAGGTTCCCCTTCGTCGTCTTCATCCCACTCGGGAGCTCTTCTCTTTACCTCCTCGGGTCTTTGGGTGTGTGGCCTTCGTTCACGACCACACTCCTAACTTATCCAAACTCTCACCTCGCTCCATCAAAGGGGTGTTCGTCGGCTACTCTCGCACTCAGAAAGGATATCGTGTCTACCTTCCTGACCAGCGAAAGTATCTTGTCTCGGCCGATGTCACCTTCTTTGAGTCCACCCGTTACTTCTCCGCTGCCCCTGCTCCTCCGTCTCCTATTCCACCTCCACCACCTACTTCATGTCCGGCCGCTCCGCCTTCTACTTCCAGTCCGGACGTCGCTCCCTTCCCTCCGCTACTCGAGGCGGGATCTCCTGATCCGCCATCCCCTCCCCCCACCACTTCATTTACCACCACCGGCTCCGTATGTGTCTCCATCCGCTCCGGTCTCCGTCGAGCCACCAGATGGGTCCTCGCCCTCGTCCACAGGTCCGGCACCCCCTGCATTGCCGCCCACCGACCTTCATCTACCCGTCGCACTTCGCAAAGGTACACGTACTTGTACCCTCCATCCCATTTCTCATTACGTCCACTATGACCACTTGCACCCCACCTATCGTGCCTTCTCCCTCTCCCTCGCCTCCGAGTCGATTCCTCGGTCCCACGTGGAGGCTATGGCGATTCCACACTGGAAGGCGGCCATGGATCAGGAGTTCGCGGCTCTTACCGACCGTCGTACATGGATCTTGGTTCCTCGTCCACAGGATACCAATGTTGTTACCTGCCGATGGATCTTCACTCTGAAGTACAACCCCGACGGCACGGTCAATCGTCACAAGGCACGCCTCGTGGCCCGCGGCTTTACTCAGACCTACGGGATTGACTACAAGGAGACCTTCTCTCCCGTCGTACGCCTGAATTCTATTCGGGTACTTCTCTCCTTGGTCGTCAATCAAGATTGGCCCCTACATCAGTTGGATGTTTCCAACGCCTTCCTTTACGGCGATCTCACCGAGCAGGTCTTTATGGAGCAACCACCCGGATATGCGGTTTCGGGTTCGGCTGCCAAGGTCTGCCATCTCCAGCGCGCCCTCTACGGACTGAAGCAAAGCCCCCGTGCATGGTTTGCCAAGTTCAGTGAGCTCATTCGACCCGGGGGTCTCACTCCCTGTCTTTGTGGACCCTACAGTGTTTCGCCGACACACGTCCACCGGCACCGTGATTCTAGCGGTATACGTTGATGATATTTTGCTAACCGGGAACGACAGTGCAGGGATTTCTCGGGTCAAAGCCTATCTACATACTCACCTCACTATTCGAGACTTGGGGACTCCCAAATATTTTTTAGGCATTGAGTTTGCTTTTCAGCCCGGGAAGTTGGTTCTTAACCAACGGAAGTATGTGCTTGACATGCTTGAGGAGACCGGCCTACTTGGGTGCAAACCCCGGTCCTCCCCCATTGATAGCAAGCCTTGCTTATGGGATTCTACTTCTCCTCTACTTGCAGATGTTGAGACTTATCGACGTCTCGTGGGCAAGCTCATCTACCTGACCGTCACACGTCCTGACATTGCCTATACGGTGGCGCTTCTGAGTCAGTTCATGCATGCTCCACAGGACATCCATTGGCATGCCGCCCTTCGTGTGCTTGCCTACCTTAAGCATGCTCCCGGGCGGGGCCTACTCTATCAGCGCCATGGCCATCTCCGGGTTGAGGCTTATTCTGACGCTGGCTATGCAGGTGATCGTGGTGACCGGAAGTCCACTTCTGGATTTTGCACCTTCGTTGGCGGGAACCTTGTGACGTGGCGGAGTCAGAAGCAACGTGTGGTGTCCCTCTCCAGCGCCGAGGCCGAGTACCGTGCTATGACTCAGGCTTCCTCGGAGATGTTGTGGATACGCTCTTTACTTCACGAGCTTGGTTTTCCCGTACAGGAGGCTATGCCGATGTCTTTGTGACAATCAGGCCGCCATCTTTATCGCCAACAACCCGGCCTTCCACGAGCGCACGAAGCACATCGAGATCGACTTTGTCATGCGATACGCGACCGGGTGCTCTCTGGACTCATCTCTACTCCACACGTTGGCTCCTCCCACCAGTTGGCGGATATCTTCACCAAAGGGCTTAGTACGACCTCCTACGACATCATCTCTCGCAAGCTGGGCTTGTTTGACATCTACGCTCCAGCTTGAGGGGGAGTGTGAGTGAGTATGTGCCATATAGTGGCATTCCTGTAATTCTCTCCACTATTTCTCTCTCTACTTGTATGGTCCCTCCCCACTACATAAGTGGAGGCACCCCCCCCTTCTTTAGTTAATCAAAACCCTAGAGTTTATTTCCACATTTTTTATCCTCATATTGGATGCCATACAATGAGTTTAGGCAAAATGTACGGGCTCTCAAATAAGTGATCAAATCAAGAGCATTTCTAGGATAAGATCTTGATCATCCATAGATTAGGATTTCAACTTTCTCAATCTTCAATCTTATCTTGTCATAAAAAACTTTTTAAAAAACACCATTTTCATCTATGATCTAAAATATTTTTATATTTGATATGAGATTGAAAGTTTTGGATCATCACTCACTTCGCTTCTGCTCGTCACCCTGCGTAGCAGGGTGCAGGTAGAGCCAAAGGAAGGTCAGTTGTCGGCACACGGTGTGCGCAAGCTGCACGGGGCACTACAAGAGTGGGCGCAGCGTGCCTCAAGCATGCTGGAAAGCGGCGCGCTTCATAGATGCGCGACACCGAGGGAGCCACGTGTAGTGGGGGTGAGAGACTCCGGCAGTTCAGCGGATCCAAATCGTCAACGAGGTTGGGCATGGGAGTCCTAACCAGGGAGGGGACAGACGTCAGACAACAGAGCCTCGAGATGACATGTATCTGATAACAGGCTAATTAGACATGATAATACATGATTATTCATGCATATTAAGGCATAAAAATTTCAGCAACTCTGTGCATGTTATCATATTTTTTTAGTGTTTATCTATCATTCTATGAAAAAATCATTATAATCTCAAAATACATCAATTTAGGGTTAAATATGATGAATTAAAGATAAATAATTTCATAACCCATCTTCACTTGAGATTATAATTAGTTTATAAGGTTAAATAATGAGAGAAATCATTTTATATACACTCATATAATCTCTGAAGTTTTAAAATCTTAAAGAAATGAGTATATTTTTTAAATAAAATTTATTCTCTTCTTATCTATTAAATTTGATTTTTTTAGAATGATAGATAATTTAATTTCTGATCAAATGAAACAAATTTGGATGAAGTTGTTGTTATATTTTGAAATTTATGAATTTTCTAATTTTTACGGATTTTTTCATATTTTTCTAAAATTTTTTGAATTTTAAATGAATTTTTCTAGATTTTTCTGAATTTTTATAATTAAAAATAGATGTTTCTAATTAAAAATTAATTTTATAAGGGCACAGGCGACGTGGCATAATCTAGAGCATCCGATCAAATCACGATCGTCGATAAAGGCATGAGGTGACATGGCAACACGTGGAGCGTCCAATCGCGCGATTAAATCGCGATCGTCGATCGTCACATAAGGTGGGGGTACTGATAACATGCATTTATAACTTGAATTCTTATCTTAATTAACTCATATTCATGCTTATTTTATGTGAATATGATGCATGTTATCATATGTTTTAGGAATTTTCTCCATTGGCATGTCATTTCACTAAAGTTGATATTTATGCATAAATTAGGGATAATTTCATGCTTAATAGATGATTAATCTTTCGTTTAAGGTAATAGAAGTTAATCTCTATTATGGGATGCATTTTGACTTTGGTAAATGTTTAGAAGGATGATTTTTGGATGAATTTATGATTTGAAATATTTAATGAGAAATGATTTAAGTAAATTATAAATCATCTTGATTTCTTCTTTCTAAATATATTTTAAATGGCATAATATTAAAAAGGAAAGAATTTACGATCCAATGGAGAAAATTTCAATTAAAAAAAGGAGTTGTATATTTTAAATTATGAATTTCTGAAGTTTTAGGCCTCTTTTTCCGAATTTTATTTGATTTTTAAATCGAATTTTCTATTTAAATTTTAGAAAAAGGGGGGTATTTTGGTCCACAGGTACCCGACTGATGACGTGGCAGGTGAACCCAGGTGGCGGCAGACGTGGCGCGCGGGACCACCGTGCCGTTACGACGTGGCACTGAGGCCACGTGGCAGGACGCGTGTGGCCCACGCAGGAGGCGCACGGGGCGCGCCAAATGGCAGAGAGGCCACGCGGCCGCGTGGGCGCCTGTGTGGGGCGCCACGTGTCGCGGAGTAGAGAGGAAATATTAGGATAGTTAATAGGGGAATCTTCTCCCCTATTTAAACGCATCCTCTCCCTCCTTTTAATTCGTGTGGGACTATGTTCCCACACGATTTTTGTTTATTGCAGGTGACGTGGCGACGCGACGAGCGTCGGATGCGGGCGGAACGGCTGAGATCGCGTGGACGCGAGTCCACGCGATCAGCAATCGGACACGTGCTGAATTCGAGGAATAAGTGAACTTGATGAGCGGCTCACCTTTAGACACGTGGCATCACAAGAAGCTCATGATCGTCATCGAACGGTGAACGCTCCATCGGGCGATAGATCTTCATCGGACGGCCGCTGCAAGTTGATCAAAAGCGACAAAGATCGGACGGCTCACCTGATCGACATCGGACGGCTCACGTAATCTTCATCGGACGGCTGATCTACATCGAAATAGCGGCGCACGGGATCGGTTAATCATGATCGTCCAGCCAGCGGTTAACCACAATCGGACGGCGCAGACAAAACGGGGAAGAACCCCAAGATCGCGGTCCGATCGAGCCGCGATCGAGCCGCGATCGCGGCGCGATCGAGCCGCGATCGCATGATTTCCGCGGCGGAATCGCTCTCACCTGACTCGATGCTGATCGGCGGAAACCTAGGACCACGATCGAACCCCGATCGTGGCTCGATCGTGGCCCGATCGTGGTCCGATCGTGGTGTTAAAATCGTGGAAATAGGAGCTAAATACACCGCTGAAATTGGTCAAAATTGTTGCGGAATTGAAGCAGCATCTTCGCCCCAAGGAACCGCCTCCACGACGCCTTCAAACGACGCCCACGACAGCTTCCAATGGCCACGATTTCGGGCCTAATTCCCTCTTTAAAAGCATGTATTTCCCTCTCTTTGTTCTTTAACTTTTGATCGACTCATGAAGAAATTAAGCGAGTTTCGAGGAAGGTCTTAAGTTCTCGTGTTCCTCTGCTTCCAAGAGTGTAGAGACGCAGCCATTGAAGCATGATAATCACGATTTCATCTCTTGATTTCATCGAATTTTCCCCTTGAATTCCGAACGTCCACGAGGAAGAATCCGAGCAAATTCGCTTCAATCCACGAGAATTGAGGCCCCATTCTTGCGGCAATCGGGTTAGTAGTGAGGTTCGATCGATTATCAAGAGGTAATTTGTATTTTTATTAGGTTTAGATCTTTAATTTTGCAAATTAGTTCATAGTGTTCTTCATTATCCCCAATTTTAGGTCTTAAAAGTCTCTGATTTTGAAAATAGGATATCTCTTTGATTATAATTCCAAATCACTTGATTTTGGTTTCATTGGATTTCTCTTTTCATCAGCTTTCCGTGGATAGAAAATTCATCAAATTCTGACTTCATTTGACCCTCCAATTTAACGTTTGACCAAGGACTGTTCATATTTCATCAGAAGTCAAATGTTGACTTTCGGGGTCAATTACTTTTTATTGACAAATCAGAATTTGATAATTTCTGTCTTGTTGGATTCCTCTGGTTCTTAGCTTTCCATTGACATATAAATTGGAAGATTTGGATTTCATTTGGACATTCAATTTGAAGATTTCCTCTGAGGTATTAATTTCGAGGATTTTCTGATCATTGATTTTCAATAATTCATAATAAATCCATTTCTTATCCAAAAATTACTAAATATATATAAATAAATTCCATTTTCTCTCTAGTTTCCAAATATCTAATTTTTGTAATCTTCTGACTCTGTTTGATTCTCTGATTTTGCAGAACACTTACTGCTGGTCAAAGTCAATGCTTTGACTTTGACTTTTGACTTTTCTCTGTCAAATCCGAGATTTCAATTCTTAAAACTTCTTATTTACCTTATTTATATCATTTCCATATCTTATATCTTATTTTCTCTTATTTAAAACTTCTTTTAAACCTAAGTTTGACAAAGTCAACTCTGCTATTAAAGTCAACCCTGCTCTCTGTGGATCGACCCGATACTTACTCAATACTTGATTATTATATCTTGTCTTTGTGAGTTCGGTTTTATAAATTTTGTTTGACCATTGTTTATGTGTTTTTACGACGCACAAAAACGACACGTTAGGTACGTGGCGCACTCTCATTTGTTGGTGAATCATTTTTAAAATAATTTAATCTCATCCATTTATCTTAAGAGTTATAACGGCTGAGATTAAAGCCGATGAAAACATATCCGAAGTGTCAGATCAAGATCCAGCGGATGGCGTTTGATGCGTTACTTATAACGTGTGCGACGTGGTGAAATCCTGGCAATCCATCGGAGATCTAATAGCTACGACTTAATTGTAATGATTCACATCCAAGCGTTTCATTAGAGGCGTTGATCGAAGATTAAATGTCGATCGGACGGTTACGCCCAATTTGCCCTATAAATTGATATGTTCTTCGACATTATAACGTATTCTAAGGCAACTCGAGTAAATCGAACTATTTATACACCAAATCCCTTAAATTTCTTGCTTTCAATCGCTTCTAGACTCATTTCCGCATCCACGGAGTGCTTGAGAGTGAGATTTCGATGAGAGAATACGAATAAGTTGACGCTTGAACATCAGCGATGGCGTTTTCTGAATTTTGATGGGGAGCCTTGAATTCGGCGAGTAATTGAATCAATTCGAGTGCAATATTGGGTTAGGGATTGTGTTTTATCCTAATCTTTCTTTTTATAGCTTTAGATTTCATTTTCAAATCATAATTTGAGTCAATTTCAATTTAAATTTTGGTTTTTTACGAATTTTAATTTCCAAAATTTCTCTCCTGTTCATTCAATGATTTCTCAGCAAATCTTGATCCAAATTTAGTGATTTTGTATCCCGTGGATTCATCTTTGAGTCTTCTTTCCAAAATTATCAAATTGCCTAATTTCTATCTATATTTCATCATCGGATTTGATCAAATTCAGAAAGATCATAAAAAATTACACTAATTCTATGTGGATTGGACCCTTATTCACCACTATACCCCTCAATTTGTGGTGTAATCTTAAAATTGGTGAGTTTGGTATTTATTTTAACTCTTGTCCTCGTGTTTTGAACAACCTCGCGGTCTTGATCCGTTAGGATCGAAATGGCGGTTGGCGTCGTGTGACAACCAAAATGGAGAGATCTCGACGGTTTGACGACTCTGCTGTCGAAAGGCATTGTCCCGACATCAGCGAGGTCTCCAAGTAGAGCTGCGGCGGCGACCGATGACAACATTGCTTACTCTGTCTTAAGGGAGGCGGTTGACGAAGCGTTTTATGCAGTAATTAAAACACACAAATGTCAGTCAAAAAAAATTTATAATTCCAAACTCACAATGACAAAGATATAAAATCAAGTAAAGTGTAAGTATCGGGTCGATCCATAGAGAACAAAGTTGACTTTTATTATAGAGTTGACTTGGTCAAACTTAGGTTTAATTCAAGATTTTAAGAAGTGGAAATGATATTTTATCAATAGAAATGATACAAATATAATAGATGAGATATTTTAAGATTTTAGACTTCTATTGTGACAGAGAAATATCAACAATCAAGGTCAAAGCATTGACTTTGACCAACAATTGACTTTTTGATAATTAGAGAATAAAAAGAGCTTAAAATATTATGAAAATTATATATTCAAAATCTATAGAGAAAATGGAATCTATTAATATAAAATTCGTGATTTTTCGATAAGAATTGGATTTACTATGAATTATGAAAAATCAAAGATCAGAAAAATCCTGAAATGAACACTTCAGAGAAAATCTCCAAATTGACTAATCAAATGATATCCAAATCTTTCAATTGATATATTAATAGAAAGCCAACAACTAGAGCATTTCAAAAAGACTAAAATTTTCAAATTCCAATTTATATTTTGAGAGTAATTGATCCTGCAAGTCAACGCCCAAATTCGGATTGAAAATGACGAGTGGTTGGTCAAACGTTAAATTGAGGGGTTAAATGATCATGTAATTTCACAAATTTTCTATCCACGGAAAGCTGATGAAATAAGGAATCTACTGAAACTCGAATCTAGATCAGAGAGATATCTTATTTTCAAAATCTGTAAAAATTTGAACCAAATTTGGGCGAAAATGAAGAACAAATCGACTCTAAACTCAAAATTAACTATCTAAATCTAATCAAAACTCAAATTACCGTTAGATTATCAATCGAATCTCACTCTTAACCGGATTTCTGTGAATATTTGGCTTCAATTCATGCGGATTGAAGAGTATCGGCTTGATTTCTTCCTCGGCGGACGTTCGGCGTTCAAGGGGAAAATTCGATCGAATCGGACGATTAATCACGATGAATCCTGCCTTAATCGGATCGCGATCAAGTCTAAATGCATGGGAATCGTGATGAACTCAAGATCTTCCTTCAAATTCACTTAATTGCTTCACGAATCGATCAAAAGTTGCGAGAAGAAGAGAGAATACAACGGTTTTTAAAGAAGGAATTTCCGTGAAAAACGCGGCCCGTTTGATCCCGTGAGACTTAATTGATGGCCACGATCACACGATGATCGTGGGCCGCAATCGCGCGGCGATTGTGAGCCACGATCTCACGATCATTGAGTTTACGCTGTATGATCGCCATCAAACTGTCGAGGTGAGTTACGATGCGTCCACGTGTCCCCCACGATCGCAAGTCATGACTCATGCCTTCCGCATGTTTCGCCCGTCCGATGAAGATCGGATGCTTCCGATGCGTTCACGTGTTACCAGGTAAGTCGTCAAGGGCGTCACTTAAAACTTCTTAAGCTCACGTCCTCTGATGATGATCTTGTGGACTCGGGTCCACGCGATCGACGCCCTTGCGTTTATTGCGATCACATCCAACGTCTAAAGTACTGCCACGTCACCTGTGAAAAATTAAAACTCACGGGAACATAGTCCCACATGGAGGAAAAAGAAAGAACCGGCGCGTATAAAATGTGGGGCAGAATAATGCCCTTGCATTAACGCCCCAATATACTCACCAGGGCCCACTAACCCATGGGCCCTTCACCTGCCAGCCCCTTGGCACGTGGCGCCTGACGTGTCGTTTTTGTGTGTCGTTAAATCACAAAGACGATGGTCAAACAAAATTATAAAACCGAACTCACAAAGATAATATATGATAATCAAGTATGGTGTAAGTATCGGGTCGATCCACAGAGAGCCGGGTTGACTTTAATCGTAGAGTTGACTTGGTCAAACTTAGGTTTAAAAGGACTTTTAAATAAGAGAAAATAAGATGTAAGGAATGGAAATGATGTAAATAAGCTAAATAAGAAGTTTTAAGAATTGAAATCTCGGATTTGACAGAGAAAAGTCAAAAGTCAAAGTCAAAGCATTGACTTTGACCAACAGTAGGTGTTCTGCAAAATCTGAGAATCAAACAGAGTCAAAATATTACGAAAATTAGATATTTAGAAACTAGAGAGAAAATGAAATCTATTGATATATATTTCATAATTTTTGGATAAGAAATGGATTTATTATGAATTATTGAAAATCAACTATCATAAAATCCTCGAAATTAACACCTCAGAGGAAATCTTCAAATTGAATGCCCAAATGAAATCTAAATCTTGAAATTTCTATATCAATAGAAAGCTAAGAACCAAAGGAATCCAACAAGACCAAAATTATCAAATTCTGATTTGTAAATCAAAAGTAATTGACCCCGAAATTCAACTTTTGACTTCTGATGAAAGATGAATAGTCCTTGGTCAAACGTCAAATTGGAGGGTCAAATGAACTCGGAATTTGATGAATTTTTCTATCCACGCAAAGCTGATGAAAAGAGGAATCCAATGAAACCAAAATAAAGTGATTTGGAATCATAATCAAAGAGGTATCCTATTTTCAAAATCAGCGACTTTCCGGACCTAAAATTGGGGAAAATGAAGAACACTATGAACTAATTTGCAAAATTAAACGTCTAAATCTAATAAAAACTCAAATTACCTCATGATAATCGATCGAATCTCACTACTAACCCGATTGCCGCAAGAATGGGGCTTCAATTCTCGTGAATTGAAGTGAATTTGCTCGGATTCTTCCTCGCGGGGAAAATTCGATGAAATCAAAGAGGAATTCGCGATCAATCCCGCTCCAATTGCGTCGCAATCGAGTCTAAACGCGGGGGGATCACGATGAACTAGAGATCTTCCTTGAAATTCGCTTAATTCCCTTCACGAATCGATCAAAAGTTAAGAACAAATAAGGGGATTACATCGGTTTTGAAGGGAAAAATTGGTCCGAAATCATGGGTGATAGAGGCGGTCGTGGGAGCGGTTTTGCGGGGTCGTGGGCACGATTCTCTGGGGCGGCATTGTAGCTCCCGAATTTGAGGCGAATTTTCCTCAAGTTAGCCTCAATAGACGCCACGATTCCACCACGATCGGGCCACGATCACACCGTGATCGCGCCACGATTGTGGGTCGATCACGATCGCTATCCTCCAAGGTAACCTTCTGAAGATCGAGGAGATGATTCTGCCTTGAAGGAAACACGATCGCGGCTCGATCGCGCCGCGATCGCGGTTCGATCGGACCACGATCGTGGACTTCTTCCATGGGTCTTCTATGCCGTCATATTGGAATCCAACGCTCTAGATCTCTTCTGAAAGGAGAAGAAAATCGACCGTCACGTGGCCGTTAGATCGCGATCGTGCGGTCTGAACTTTGATGAAGATGAGCTCTCCTCATGTCACCACGTGGCGATCGGTGAGCCCTCCGATTATTTCACTTTAATCTCCCTTTTGCGCACGTGATTAATTTGATGATCGCGTAGACTCGGGTCCACGGGATCTCTGCCGTTCCGCCTGAATCCAACGCTCCTCGCGCGGCCACGCGTCCAGCCTGCCATGTGGCGGCCCACACAGGCGCCCACGTGGACCACGTGATCGCGTGGCCTCCTGCCATGTGGCCGCGCCACTATGCGCCTCCTGCGTCCCGTGTGGGCCACCCGGGCTCTGCCACGTGGCCTCAGTGCCGCGTCGCACCCCGAGGCGGTCCCGCGCGCCACGTTAGCCGCTCGCCATGTCAGCCGCCGCCTGGGCCTGCTCGCCACGTAAGCCTGCAGGTAATAACCCCTTTTTCCCGATTTTTAATAGAAAATACCTGTAAAAATCAAATATAAAATCAAATTAAATTCGAAAAAAGTCATAAAACTTCAGAAATTCATAAATTAAAATATACAACTCATTTTTAATCCAAATTTTCTCCATTGGATCACAAATTCTTTTCTTTTTAATATCATGTAATTTAAAATATATTTAGAAAGAAGAAATCAAGATGACTTATAATTTACTTAAATCATTTCTCATTAAACATTCTAAATTATTAATTCACCCTAAAATCATCCTTCTAAACATTTACTAAAGTCAAAAAAATCATTCAATAACAAAGATTAACTTCTATTAATTTAAACAAAAGATTAATCATCTATTAAGCATGAAATTATTCCTAATTCATGCATAATTATCAACTTTAGTGAAATGACATGCCAATGGAGAAAATTCCTAAAAAGTATGATAACATGCATCATATTCACATAAAATAAGCATGAATATGAGTTAATTAGGATAAGAATTCAAGTTATAAATGCATGCTATCAGCGCCACCCGGGCGTTCGAGTGGACTCGCATGACCCCTGCCACGTGTCTGCGCCACCTGTGCGCCACCTGCGCGCCGCGTGGGCTCGCGCCGCTCTGCCACATGGCGTTGCGTGCCATGTCACATCCGTGCGGGTCCTGCGTGGCACGTGAGCTCCATGCGCCACGTGTCCTCCACGGATCTTGCGGAAAATAAACCCCTTTTTGCATTTTTAAAAATTGATAAAAATCAAATTATAAATCTAGAAAATTCCAAAAAAATCTAATAAATTCAAAAATTCATAACTTAAGAAATACAACTCCTTTTAAACTCAAATTTTCTCCATTGGATCACGAATTTCTTTATTTTTAACATCATGCCATTTAAAATATAATTGTAAAGAAGAATGTAAGATGGATTAAAAGTAACACTAAGGCATTCATTGAGATTTCTCTCTTTTAATCATCCAATAATTATTTTTTTAGAATTAATCCTTTAAATCATTTACCAAAGTCAAAATAAGGTAATTAATTTCTATTTATTCATTCATCAAGCACATAATTAACCCTAAGTAATGCATAAACATGGACTTTGGTAGAATGGCATACCAATGGAGAAATTTGATAAAAACTATGATAACATGTATCATAATCACCTAGAATAAGCATGAATATGAGTTAAATAAGATAAGAATTTAAGTTATAAATGCATGTTATCAGCTGTGGCGTGGGCAACGACAATGGCTTGGGCTGCAATCAAAAGTGCTCTTCTTGAGTTGACCCTCCAACGACATTCGAGAGCAGCAATAAAAAATCTCAGCCACCCCTGGAGACGTGAAGGAACGGCAGCAGCGATGGCAAATGAAGGACTTCCTTATCAGTGGCGGCTCATGGTGATTTCCTTCCCAACAGTTTCCCCTTCTCCCTCCTCTCACCCTCTCTCAACTTCGGTCAAACCTCAAGGGTAACCTGAAAATAAAGATCATCAGCAAAGGGAATCCATGAGGTAATTGAAAACATGCGGATACATGTCAAAAAATTTACCAAACTCACCAATTTTAAATATTAATCATGAATTAAGGAGTATAGTGGTGAATAAGGGTCGAATCCACAGAGAATTAACGTATTTTTGAGGTATTCTTTGAAATTCGATCAAATCAGACAATAAAATGAGCTAAAAAATTAGAGATTTGATAGATTTGGAAAGATAACTCAAAGGAGAATCCACGGAATCAAAATTCACTGAATTTGGATTAAGATTTGCGAAGAAATCAACGAGCGAATCATAGAGAAATTTTCAAACATGAAGTGAGAGAAATCATAAATGAAAAATAAAATTGACTAAATCTAGGATTCTAAATTACAATCTAATGATACAAGATGAAAGATTAGGAGGGAAACACATAATCTAACCCGAGATACTGATCGAAATGATCCAATTGATTGTCGGATCAAAGGCTTTTCATTCTACTATTTCGAAGAGGATCGTTGGTGTTCAAGAGGCGTATTCTCCTTATTCTTTCGACGAATCTTACTTTCAACCCCTCAGTGGATGCGGAAATGTGTCTAGAAGAAGAAGAAAGTGAGAGATTCAAAGATGGTGGTGTCTAGATAGTTCGATAACTCAAAAACATCCAAGAATACATTTTTCGTCGTAGAACAATCCTATAAATAGGCAAATTTGGGCTTACCCATCGGATCTAGCGTTTCATCTTTGATTAACGGTTGCGATGACACTCTAGGCTTTAAACTATTACAGTTATCTTGCATCTGTTTGATTGGAGATGGACCATCGAGATATCGCCACGTCGTGTTTGAAGATGAAACACGTGAAATGTTCGCCATCAGATCTTTATCTAACGCGCCAAATGCTTTTCGTCGGTTTTAATCTTAGCCGTTATAACTCATTTGATGAATGGCTGAGTTTAAACATTTAAAAATATGAATCATCATCCAATCGAATTGCGCCGCGTATCCCCCGACTTAAGTGACGATCAGCGGTTTTAATTTAACGCTTGAATCGAATGCTCCACGCAATGCCATATCACCTGTGCATTTTAAAACAAAAACTTTGTCCCACATGATGAAAAATGACATGATTTAACTCGTATATAAGTTATAAGTGATATAGAGAGATAGCGCTATCCTCAAAAGGAAGCTTAATCTCTCTTATCACATGCGTGCACACACGCACACGCACACACACACACACACACACGCTCGAACACATCCGCTTTGCCAGGTGGCGTGTCCATACGCCGCCACGTGGCGATGCACATTTTTGTTTGCGTCACATTAGCTGCAACATCAGCACGTGATATAAAATTTATTTATTTTAATCATTTTAATTCAAATAAATCAAATTAAATTCATAAAAAATTCAAAAAATTTATAGAAAAATCCTTAAAAATTAGAAATTTCATAATTTTCAAAATATAACTCCAAACTAATCCAAATTTTTTTGGATCATCAATTAAATTATCTATAATTCTAAAAAGTCAAATTATTTATATAAAAAGAGAATAAATTTTAATTTAAAAAAATACTCATTTCTCTCAGAAATTAAAACTTAGATAAATAAATAAGAATATAAACAATATTTTCTCTTATTATTTAACATTAAAACCCAATTATAATCTCAAATATATATAGGAATAATCTACTCTAAAATATATTCTCAAAAATGTATAATTATCCCTAAAATATTGCATTTTGAGATTATAAATTAAAATTGCATGAAATAATAGATATGCACTCAACGTATAATAACATGCATAAAATGGAATGTTTTAAGCCTTAATTTGCATTAATAATTGTATAATTGTATGCTAAAATTGCATGTTATCAATCATTCACTAATGTTGGTGTTTCCTTCTGAGCAAATCAGTAGGAACGGCGATGGACAGGGAGGGCATCGACAACGTTAGAGAGCCGATTGTGGTACATTCTGGTGGCAGTGAAGATAGAACGACTACGACGTCTGATCAGGAGGGGAGTCGAGAGATAGGGAGGAACAGATCTGCCAAGGCGTGATGCAGCGTATCAGCGGCGTTCGAATGAGGGCTGTCACAGGCTTCTTCCACATTGAGCATTGGCGGAAGGGTGCCGCACGTTGGCGGCGGCGGCTGAACTCCCTCCAAGGTCTGTCGTTGTCCTCCCTCTCTTCTCCCTCTCTTCTTTGCAAACAACTAAAAAAACCACGAGGATGATTCACTTTTAAAATTTTGGCGCAAAGGGTTTGGGGGGAGGGGGCCCTCCTTCCCTTATATAGAGCGCTTAATGGGCTTAAGGGAGGGGGAAGCCCACTTGAGGCCCCAAACCCAAAAAAAGGCCCACAAAATGGAAATACACACATATTTTACGGCTTAATTGGGCACAAAAGGAAGGCCCAATAGACCCTAAGAAAGGGAAAAAGAAAAAGACAGGTGAAGGGGGCAAATGAGCCTACTAAAACACATAGGTTCCATAAGTCCTAGAGAAGGAAATAAAAAACCAAAAAAAAAGACTGTAGACAAGGTGAATTCATCCCGATGTCGAGGCGAAGATGGATAAGATCTTGAAGTGTCAAGCTGTGTAGCAAAAGCCTGGCTCCTTCGGCTTCGCACATTGGTTGGGCTGAACTCGCGCTGCCGGAGATGGGCCCCGCTTGCCATCAAATTGACTATCATTTCTCTAATGGAAAGGTTTTGAAGGTAGTAAATTAACACCACATATGTCTTCATCAAATCATCTTGCTAACATATTCACAAAAAACTTCATTAGTGTGCCATATGACTCCTTGGGTACCAAACCGTACAAGTTTGATCAGTAGATTATAGCTTGAGGTGGAATATAGCCCGTTATAGGGGTTAACCCATAGTAGAGGACCTTAGTCCTAATGTTATTTGAGGTCAATAAGTCTCACAAAATTTTGATCAAAACATTGAGTGTCGGGAATATATTGAATCAGACATTCAAAAAACCAAGGCACCAAGAACAAATGATCTTATTATCTAGTATGTATGAGAAAAGATACTTAAAAGGTTCACTTAAAGGAGTTATTGAAGCTATTCAAGTGTATCGCCTCTAATGGATAGTTGGATCTCCTTTTTGAAGCTCTTTACTAAGGGAGAAGAGAAGAGAAGAGAAGAGAATTCTCATAAGGCTTGGATGGGCACCTTTAGTTGTGATTGTTCTCTTCTATTTATAAACATTTGGGATCTAAATTTTTCATAAAAGCCTCATAATTATATCTATACCCATCAATGTCTAATAACCATATGTGTGTGACCCTCTATGTTTATATATCTCACTAGTTAATAATTTTATAGACCTAGTAACACTTTATTGGTTAAACTTTATTAATTATTTACATCAACATATAGAGTAATTAATTGAGAATAGATTTAACCTAATCAACAAGTTGAATTGCAAGCTTGTTGGGTTACAAGATACAACACATACTCTAGGAGATATAGAGTATAAAAGAACTCCATTATGGAACCTTACCATCATCAGTTACTGATGAAATAAATCAATGCGGTCGTTGAATACACACTGATTTGTGTCAAAATTAATACCAAAATCACCAATTTAATGATTAGATAATGAATTGAGTAGTATAGTGGTGAATAAGGGTCGAATTCACGGAGAAATAAGGGAATTTTGAGAGATCTTTTCAAATTCAATCAAATCAGACAATGAAATGAGGTGAAAAATTAAGGAAAGTGATAGATTTGGAAAGAGAAACTCAAAGACGAATCCACATAATTAAAAATCACTCGATTTGGATCAAGTTCGCGGATAAATCAAAGAGCAAATTAGGTAGAAATTTACAAAAGTGAAGAGAGAGAAATCTGAAATTAAAGATGAAATTAACAAACTATGATCCTAAATTACAATCCAATGATACAAGACGAAAGATTAGGAGGAAAAAAAATAATCTAACTCAAGATAGCAATCAAAATGATCCAATTAATCTGCGGATTCAAGGCTTTTCATTCTGCGATTTTGAAGACGATCATCGGCGTTTAAGAGGCAAATTCTCCATATTCAATTAATGAAATATTACTTCCAACCACTCGGTTGATGCGAAAATGAGTCTAGAAGAAATTGAAATCAAGAGATTCAAGGATGGTGGCGTCTAAACAATTAGATTACTAAAAAACATCCAGAAATGCATTACAATGTCGAAGAACATCTCAATTTATAGCAAATTTGGGCATAACCATTGGATGAAACATTTAATCTCTGATCAACGGCTCTAATGAAACACAGAGATGTGAATTTTTACGGTTAAGTCGTGGCCATTGGATCGAAGATGGACTGCCGAGATGTCGCCACATCACATGCATTGTAAGCAACGCATCAAACGCCATCCGTTGGATCTTGATCTAACGCTCTGGATACGTTTTCATCGGTTTTAATCTCAACCGTTATAATTCTTTTGATGAACGGCAGAGATTAAATCATTTTTAAAATGATTCACCGACGAGTAGAAATGCATCACGTACCCTTGCCTTAAGTGACGATTGACGATCGTGATTTAATCGTGCAATCGGACGCTTCACGCGCTGCCACGTCATCTTTAAGTGACGATCATCGATCACGATTTAATCGCGCGATCACATGCTCCACATGCTGCCACGTTGTGCAAAAATAAAGTTGAATTTAAATTAAATAAATTAATTTTTAATTCAGAAAAAATCCCTAAAAATTAGAAAATTCATAACTTTCAAAATACAACTCCAAATTAATCAAAATTTGTTTCATTGGATCATACATTAAATTATCTATCATTTGAAAAGGTCAAATTAATTAAATAACTAGAGAATAAAGTTTTATTTCAAAAAATACACTCAGTTCTCTTAAAAATTAAAACTTAAAAAATAAATGAGTACATAAAAAATATTTTCTCTCATTCTTTAGCATTAAAACACAATTATAATCTCAAGTATAGAGGAGAATAATCTACTTTAAAAATATATTCTTTAGAATACATAATTATCCCTAAAATAGTGCATGTGGAGATTATAACTTAAATTTGCATGAAATGATAGATATGCACAGAAAGTATGATAACATGCATAAAAATAGAATGTTTTATGCCTTAATTTGTATTAATAATCGTGTAATTACATGTTAAGATTGCATGTAATCAGTTACCATGTATGTATAATCCTTCATCTGCATAAGACTCAAGAATAACTTAGGTATGGTTAATTATCAAACTATAATTGATCACTTTATTTAGTTCTAATATGAGTAGAAAATCCCTGAGAACAACTTCTCTAATATTTCCACTACCTTGGCTAAGATTTAATCACATCTCATTCCTTTAGTCAATCTCCTCTTATATCAAGGGCAGATGATCTCATCTTGACCACTCAGTCACCTTTGAGGATGTCACATCCAATTTATGATGTTTTAAAAATCCAGTGGGTAGGGATTTGTAAGTCACAATCAAAATATGATCCTCCATCCACAATATGTCTTTGGTGTCTTAAGTTAAAGGATCACATATACAACCATGACATGAATATACCTAATTAAAAGTTATTTATAATATCATTTAAGGATCCATATGAATCAATTTAGCAAACTCTTTCTCTAAAGAGCACCCACTCTCTATCCTTGGTATCTATACACCGATAGCCACATGATCAACTATGTTCATCATATGAGTACAATCAGAAAATGTTATTTTTTTCGACTAATTTATTTTTCTTCTCGAATATCCCACAAATATGAAAATTTATAATATATGTTTAAAGACTAGTGATCATTGTAGTCTAATCTCATCATAATTCACTTGGTAATTGCATATGTTCATGGACTACATTGCAAATATCACACACAAAAAATAATAAATAAAATATCATTTCAATAAATATAAACGAAAGGTAAAAGTGTGATCGGCTTGCAAGCCACATAATATCCATCACCTAGGCATCTCGCCCATCAAACATTTTGATCGATGGCCAAAAAGGCTCCTAACCTTTGACTTCATCAACACATGATCTAATATCTAGGTGGCCCATTCTAGGCCGTCCATCAGCCTAGAAACACAAGATCAAACTGCAAGAAATGCATCCAATGATTTTTGGAGGTTTCTTCTTGATTTACGGTCAAGGAAAAATGTGACGTGGAAAAATGTGAGCCCTTTCTAGATCAAACGACTATGGCTTGAAATGGATCATTTTAGGTCATTTCAAGCCATAAAAACCTATAAAAATGGTTGATCTTCTCTGATAACATGCTATTTATACATGATTTTACATGATTATTCATGCAAATAAAAGCATTAATTACTCCACATATATGCATGTTATCATATTTTAAGTATATTTATATCATTTTGTATAATTTCATGTTATGATCTAAAAATACATCCATCTAGGGATTATTATACATAATTAAACCTTATAATTTTTAATCCTAATTATAATTGAGATCATAACTATGTTTTAATAAGAGAAAAGATCTTTATTAACATTCATGTATTTTTATAAAATTAATTTAAGAAATACATGAATGTATTAATTTAATTAATATTTATTCTGTTATTATTTTTAATATTTTAAATTTATATAATGATACATTATATTATTTCTGATCCAACAAAAAAATTTTGAATTAATTTGGAGTTGTATTTTGAAAGTTATGATTTTTACAATTTATAAGAATTTTTTGGAATTTTTCTGATTTTATTTCAGTGTATTTCTGAATATTAAGTATTTAAATTAATTAAAAACAAAGCAAAAAGGGGGTATTTATCGTGCGGGACCCACGCGGGTGCGACGTGGCACGCACGGCCATGTGGCAGAGCCACGCGGACCCACGCGAGCGCCTGTGTGGGGCGGCTATGACGTGTACATAATTTATATATATCATACTCGGAACTCGCTACCCCTTAAATCCGCCTCACCTTATAAACCCAATATCTTTCCATTATTTTCTCCATGTGGGACTAACTATCTTTCTAAGTTTCAGGCGACGTGACAAAGCGTGGATCGCTGGATCAAAAGCGCGAGAAATGGCGCGAGTAGATCCCGTGGACTCAAAGTCCACCGGATCATCATCAAACACACGTGCCTTAAAATTGATTTAAGTGAAATCATCTTGACCGTTCATCTTCAGAGTTATAACGGTTGAGATTCAACGTGATCAGTAGACCCTTCGATTAATCAAGATCGTTGGATGAAGATCCAACGGATAAACTAAAACAACGCGCCTCTTCACTTAAGCCACGTGGAATCCCCTCAATCATTCATTTGCGATCAGACGATTATGACTTCATCGCAACGATTCATCAACGGGCGCTACATCTCGACCGTCGATCGCGATGAACCGTACATTGACAGTTACGCCCAATTCTCCTTTAAATTAAAATGTTCTTCAAAACGGAAAGACGCCCTTGGATTTTCGAGATTAATCGAACTGTTTAGACACCACAATTCAAGTGCCAATTGATTTCCTTGCATTTTGGACTCGTTTCTGCATCTAAGGAGTGCCTGAAATCGAAACTTGATCGAGAGATCGAGGAGAAATCACATCTTGAAGTTCAACTTCGTCTTCGAAAATGCGGAATGAAAAGCCATGCATCCGGCGATTAATTGGATCATTTCGAAGGCTACTTTGGGTTAGATTGCATGTTTTCATATTAATCTTTCATCATTTAGTGTTAATTTTACATTTTGAATCATAGATTAAGTTTAATTTTAGTTTAATTTCGGTTTTTAATCAATTTCGCGATACAAAATTTCTCCAATTTTCAAACTTCGATTACTTAGCGAATTCTCATCCAAATCACTCAATTTTTTATTTTGTGGATTTGCAATTGAGTTATCTTTCTTAATATCATGAATTTCCTAATTTCTAATATCAATTCGTTGTCTGATTTGATCGAATTTTAAAGATATCCCTCAAATTTCCCTAATTCTCCATGAATTCGACCCTTGTTTACCATTATACTCGTAAATTCGTTAATTAATCTTAAAATTGGTAAGTATGGACTTTGTTTTGACACGCCATCATGTGTATTCAACGACCATATGATTACGTTTTTTCATTCTCCATTTTCATTTGTGAATGAACTCTTGAAGCCTTGTTCTAGGCCAAAATGGTTTTTTTCACCGAATTAGAAATGATTTTGTATTTATTTCACGTTTTTGTGTGATATTATTTAAAATTATCAATGGTTTCTGAAAAAATGAATGCATGTGGTTGTTGAATACACACAATGTCATGTCAAAACAAAGTCCAAACTTACCAATTTAAAGATTAATTCAGAAATTGAAGGGTATAATGGTAAATAGGGGTCGAATCCATAGAGAATTAGGGAAATTTTAGAGATATCTTAGAAATTTGACCAAATCTGATGAAAAATTGAGTTTCAAAATTAAGTAATTTATAATATTAATAAAGATTTCAAATTCACAGAATGAAAAATCGAGTGATTTGGATTAGAATTCGTGGAGTAATCGAAGTTTGAAGTTGAGATGAAAATTTGATTGCGAAATTGATTTAAAACCAAAATTAAAATTGAATTAAACTTAATCTACGATTCAAAATATAAATCGAATGCTAAATGATGAAAGATTACGATAAAAACACGTAATCTAACCCAAAGTCGCGCTCAAAATGATCCAATTAATCGCCAAATTCATGGCTTTTCATTCTGCGATTTTGAAGAGGAAGATGGCATTCAAGATGCAATTTCTCCTTCATCCCTCGATCAAATTCTGATTTCAAACACTCCTCGGACACGAAAACGTGTCAAGACGCTAAAGAAATCAAAAGACTCTCAAATTGTGGTGTCTAGACAGTTCAATTTTTCTAGAAAATCCAAGGATGAATTTCCATCGCGAAGAACATTCTAATTTATATAGGGAATTGGGTGTAACTGTCAGATGCAACAGTTCATCGCGATCAATGGCTGAGATGACGCGCCTGTTGACGAATCAATGCGATTAAGTCCTGAGTGTCCGATCTCCAATGGAGCGTCCAGATGCGTCCACGTTGCACGTGTGAAGAGATGTGTCATTTCGATTCATCTGTTGGATCTTCATCCGACGATCATGATAAATCGAGGAGTCCACCGATCATGATTAATCATGACCGTTGTAACTCCCTTGATGGACCATCGAGATTAAATGCGATTTAATTGAATTGACAGCTTGTGACATGTCGCCATGTACCCCTTGAGTAAGTGACATCCGACGCACGTGATTAAATCACGCGATCGGATCTCTCACGCGTCGCCACATCACCTGAAATGTAAGTGACATCGAAATAGTCCCACACCAAAGAAAAGAAATGATTTTATCGGGTATATAACATACGACGGATTTATGGGTTAGCTTAAATCCGATTACAGATGCTCCTAACCCATTTATAATTATGCGCATACGTGTTGCGCACACACATGCGTATCACGTACACACGTCACACACACACGCGTGTCTGATAACACATAAATCTATGACCTCTAACTCTGAATTTTCATGAACATTTGGCTTAAAAGGAATATATTTATGTGTTATTATAATTAAAATTGCTTAATTTTGCTTTATTATGATTTTATAGTGTTTCATGGATTTTATAATATTTGAATATCTTTCTTAGATTATAAATTGGAAATTAATTGAATTTTTATAGAAAAATATATATTTTTTGGATTTATAAGTGATTTAAATGAATTTTCATGGCTTATTTCCAATTAATCTAATGATTCTTGCATAATTATGGGCGTCATGGGCATATCTACAAATTTCAGATTTGAAAGGTAAGTCAGATAGACGCCACCAGATCGTGACACGTGTCGCAATCTGGTAGCGGCGTTTTTAGATTGATTTTTTGTTGATTTTTTTTATTTACTATTATCACTGTTTGTTTGTCGTTTATTTACCTTGCAGATGACGTGGAACACTCGCGCTGGCGCCGTAAGAGTTGACTGAGTGTGGAATAATCGCCGCAGAAACTTGTCGCTTTCTTTTACCGTTTTATGTTATCTTATTCCGTCGTTTTCTGCACTTTATCCTTAGTCATTTTGTCTCACTCTTATTTCATCGTTTTATGCTACTTTGTTTGCTTACAGGTGACGTGGAGTCTCTGCATTGCGCGCTGTCATTTTTGACGGTAATGAGGAATGAGAGAGCGACGTGGCGCTCTCCCATTCACTCATAAAAGAGAATTTGCTGCGAGTTAATCACCGCAGGCTCTCTTCCTTTTTCATGTCGTTTAGCCGTGTTCTTTTGTCGTTTTGTCCACCTGTGTTTTGTCGTTTTGTCGAATCACCTCTTCGTTGTTTTAAATTCTTGACCTGCAGGTGACGTGGCGATTCCCTACTCGCGCGTCCGATTTAACCGGGGCACTCGTTTTGTCGTTTTCTTTATTTATCTTTTTGTCGTTTTTCATCTAAGGCAAAATAAGAGAGCGACGTGGCGCTCTCTTATTAGCACTAAATAAAGAGTCTGTGACGAAAGTGAATCGCCGCAGATTCCTTTCATTTACCCCTTTTTGGATTTATTTAAAGGTTAATTACCTAGCAGGTGACGTGGCTGAAATCCGATGGCCGGCGTGATGGCGACGTGGCGTGATCTCAGGAGCTGGATGACGGAGGATTGCTAACGCTTGAGGATGATGTGTCATTTTCGTGCGTCGTCAAAACACAAAGACGATGGTCAAACAAAATTTATAAAACCGAACTCACAAAGACAAGATATAATAATCAAGTATTGGGTAAGTATCAGGTCGATCCACAGAGAGCAGGGTTGACTTTAATCCCAGAGTTGACTTGGTCAAACTTAGGTTTAAAAGGACTTTTAAATAAGAGAAAATAAGATGTAAGATATGGAAATGATATAAATAAGGTAAATAAGAAGTTTTAAGAATTGAAATCTCGGATTTGATATAGAAAGGTCAAAAGTCAAAGTCAAAGCATTGACTTTGACCAATAGTAGGTGTTCTGCAAAATCACAGAACTAAACAGAGTCAGAAGATTACGAAAAGTAGATATTTGGAAACTAGAGAGAAAATGGAATTTATTGATATATATTTCATAATTTTTGGATAAGAAATGGATTTATTATGAATTATTGAAAATCAACTATCATAAAATCCTCGAAATTAACACCTCAGAGGAAATCTTCAAATTGAATGCCCAAATGAAATCTAAATCTTGAAATTTCTATATCAATAGAAAGCTAAGAACCAAAAGAATCCAACAAGACCAAAATTATCAAATTCTGATTTGTAAATCAAAAGTAATTGACCCCGAAATTCAACTTTTGACTTCTGATGAAAGATGAATAGTCCTTGGTCAAACGTCAAATTGGAGGGTCAAATGAACTCGGAATTTGATGAATTTTTCTATCCACGCAAAGCTGATGAAAAGAGGAATCCAATGAAACCAAAATAAAGTGATTTGGAATCATAATCAAAGAGGTATCCTATTTTCAAAATCAGCGACTTTCCGGACCTAAAATTGGGGAAAATGAAGAACACTATGAACTAATTTGCAAAATTAAACGTCTAAATCTAATAAAAACTCAAATTACCTCATGATAATCGATCGAATCTCACTACTAACCCGATTTCCGCAAGAATGGGGCTTCAATTCTCGTGGATTGAAGTGAATTTGCTCGGATTCTTCCTCGCGACGTTCGGAATTCAAGGGGAAAATTCGATGAAATCAAGAAGAAATTCGTGATCAATCCCGCTCCAATCCCTTCGGAATTGAGTCTAAACGCAGGGGGATCATGATAAACTAGAGACCTTCCTCGAAATTCGCTTAATTCCTTCACGAATCGATCAAAAGTTCAAGAACAAAGAAGGAGTACATGGCTTTTTAAAGAGGGAATTTAGCCCGAATTCGTGGGTAATATAGGCGGTCGTGGGAGCGGTTTTTCGGGGTCGTGGGCGCGATTCTCTGGGGCGGCATCGTAGCTCCCGAATTTGAGGTAAATTAGTCTCGATTTGGGCTTCAAATGTACCACGATCAGGCCACGATCGCGCCGCGATCAGGCCATGATCGTGGTCATGGTCACGCGTCGCACGCCGTCCGATCGAGTGGAAACAATTCCACGCTGAAAGAGGTCCCAATCGTGGCACGATCGAGCTCCAATCGCGCCGCGATCGGGTCACGATCGGGCTACGATCGCTGTTCTTCGTGATGCTCCGTCTGCCGTACGATGAAGATTTGATCGTGATCCACTTTTGCGAGGAGCGTCCGCCGTTAGATGGGAGAAGATCGCGATCATGATAGTGATTGTGACGTCGTCCGTGCGATGAAGATCCAGCGCTCCAGCATCGTCCACGTGTCGCAAGGTAAGCCATCGATCTTAATCCACTTACTCTCCCTTTTTTAACACGTGTTGTAATCAGTGATCGCGTGGACTCGGGTCCACGCGATCGTAGCCGTTTAGATAAAATCCAACGCCTGGCGCGTCGCCACGTGATAACATGCAATTTCATGCATTAATATCATGCATTTTATGCATTTATTCTTTGAAATATAATCATAAATGCATGTTATCATGATTTAAAATGATTAAATTGATAGTTTCTATGTTTTAAAGGATATTCTTGATTTTTCATTAATTAGTAGCATTTTATGAGCATTTAATGATATTGATTTATCAAGAATATAATTTTCTTTTATTATAAAATGAAATTTCTATTTTAAATGCCTTTATTGACATGAGAATATTCATAAAGTGCATTTCCATCATGAATTTTATAATATGAAATTATTCCTAAGATTAAATTGTATGGAAGGAAATTATTTCTCTTTTCCTCTCTCACCCTCTCTCTCTCTATTTCTTTCTCTATTTCTTTTCTCCTCTCTCCTTCCTCTTCTTTTCCTCTCTCTTCCCCTCGCTCTCTCTCTCTCTCTCGATGGAAGTTCCGTCGCGAGGAGAGGCGGGAGAAAAAGCCTCCCCCTCTCCTTCTCTTCCTCGCGCACGCGTGCGTGCGAAAGGGAGAGGGAGATTTTCGCTCTCCCTTTCTCTTCTCTCTCCAGCGAATCTCTCTCTCTCTCGCGACGGAATTTTCCGTCGCGAGGAGAGATTCACTCCTCTCCTGGCATGCGCGGGCGTGCGCGCGTAAGGGGGAGGAGGAGGAAAATTTCTTCCTCCTCCACCTCCCTCTCTCCCTCTCGCGTCTCCTCGTGACGGAAATTGCTTCCGTCGCGAGGCGACCGCAAGGAGGACGTCCTCTCTCTTTCTTTCTTCTTTCTCTCCTAGTTTTCTCTCCTCTCACTTTCTCTCTTTCTCTCTCTCGCGTACATAACTCCCTTCTCCCTCACTCTCTTTTCTCTGCGTTCTTCTCTCCTCCCAGTTTTCTCTCTTTCCTCTCTCTCTCTCTCTCCACACTCTCTCCTTCTCTTCTCCTTCTCTCCCCTTTCTTCCTCGCTCGCGCGTCTCTCTCTTTCTCTCTTCTCCCTCCCTCGCGACGGAGGGAGAAGAGTTCTCTCTCTCTCGCTCGCCCTTTCACCGCAGTTGTTTTTCGCCATCGAGAGAGAAGAGACGAGAGGAAAGAGAGGAGAAGAGAGAGGAGAGAGGAGAGATAATGAGTTTCCTTACTTTGCAGGTTTGACCGCAGCGGTTGTTACGGGAGCAGGTTGACCGGCGCTATCCGAGGAGAGAGAGAAGATATCAACGGTCCAAATTCATCTAAATTAAAAGCTCAATATCCGACGATCCTGATGAAGTTAGGGGCTGAAATTTCGTGGGCACGATCGTCATTTCAAGCTCCACGAATCTGCTGGGGCTGATTTAAGTTCTGAGACAAAAAAATTAGGGTTATCAATGTTTTTGTTGTTTGCTTCTAGCATTGGCTAGCCAGAAGGAAAGAAAGCGACGATGGATCATTGTTCATGTGTTGAACTTCATTTTCAGTGAGTTTCTTCCCTCTTCTATTCATTCTTCGTGTTGGATGCAAGACGCCGAGTCCGGGCGAAATATACGGCTCTCGAAGGTATGTTTTGATTAGGGAGCATCACTAGATCGTATTTTCATCACAAACCTTTAGATTAGGATCGTTTTCTATCCATTTCTTCTGATTTCATCATCTGTTCATCCATATTTCCACATTTACAAACCCTAAAAACGACATTTCCACCATCGATCAAGGGTTTCCAATCTTTGAAAGGAGTTTGGAAGCGTTTGATCGGTTCATTTCATCTCCACGCACATTTTCTTCCTTTCATCGTCCATTTCCGCTTTCTAAATATAAAAATACCAAAACAATAGCTTCTGATTTCAATCTCTTAACCTTCCTCCCTGTGGATTCGACCTCGACTTGCCACTGTCCTAATTTAAATATCAGATTTGAAGAGTTGAGTATAAATTTGTTTGATACGTAAAATCGCGCATTCGACGACCGCGTTTTTACGCATATCACCACGTGTCCTGCAAAAAGAAAGACGTGTGGGACATAGTCCCACAAGGGAAAAAGAATGGGATATGACGCGGTTAAATAGGGGAGTGGATTCCCCTATTAACTGTCGTCACTATCTCCTCTCTTACTTACCTTACACGTGTCGTCCCACACGGGCACCCACGTGTGTTCGCGTTGTCGCGTGGCCCTTCGCCACGTGGTCGCGCCGTGCGCCTCCTGCGCCCCACGTGGGCGGCCCTGCCACCTGGCCTTAGAGCCGCGTCGCATCCGTGCGGTGGCCCGCGTGCCACGTGTCGCGTGGCCGGCTTCCCCGCTCGCCACGTCAGCCTGCAGGTTAGTAAACTCCTTTTTTTCTCGATTTTAAATAGGAAAATTCAATTTAAAAATCAAACAAAATTCGGAAAAGGGCCTAAAACTTCAAAATTTCATAATTTAAAATATACAACTCCTTTTTAATCCAAATTTTCTCCATTGGATCACAAATTCTTTTCTTTTTAATATCATGTCATTCAAAATATATTTAGAAACAAGAAATCAAGATGACTTATAATTTACTTACATCATTTCTCATTAAACATTTTAAATCATAAATTCATCCTAAAATCATCCTTCCAAACATTTACGAAAATCAAAACTCATTCAATAATAGAGATTAACTTCTATTAATTTAAACACAAGATTAATCATCTATTAAGCATGAAATTATCCCTAATTTATGCATAAATATCAACTTTAGTGAAATGACATGCCAATGGAGAAAATTTCTAAAAAGTATGATAACATGCATCATATTCACATAAAATAAACATGAATATGAGTTAATTAAGATAAGAATTCAAGTTATAAATGCATGTTATCACACCCCTCAACTTAAATCATTGCTAATCCCTTAGTAATGGAAAGAGAAAAAGTATGAAATAGGACTAACAAGCTTAGAAAGCAATGGGTTGAGCATTGATAGAATCTGAAATGAATGTTCTACCTTAAATGATGCCAAAAAGAAAGTAATGTTCTAGAAACTCAAGATCAAGGCATTCCTACAGAAAACACTTTAATCCACCAAATAAACCAAGAATGCTCTTGCTCTACATACTAATAGAATATACATAATTAAAAGAAATTCATCATACCAAACCAATCGAAGCTTTCTCCTTCCACTATGGACATGAATGATAAGGGCACAAGAAGTAGAAACAAGTATCATGCTTATATACATAGTGGCTATAAATAGAATCGGCTAAAACACATGGGAGGTAGCTTACCATTCTAATTCTACTTTTTTTTTCTTTCTTTCCTCCTAATTCTATTTTTTCGTATTTTTCTTTCTTTCTAATTCTACTTTATTCATCCTAATTCTACTTGCTGCAAGCCTTTTTCATGAAGGAGATTAGAGAATTCAGAATTTGAAATTTTCAAGGCTTTTTATGCAACTTTATTGAAAAACAACATACTTCATTTCATGGTGCTCATCCTACCCATGTGCCGTCCTTAGTAGACATGCAGCTTATTCCCCCGAAGAGGTTTTGGTATCTCTATGGATCATGGAGCTTCACTATGTCAATAATATTAATGCCAATAAAGGATGATACAAGCTACGACTTGCTATGGAAAGCGGAAGGATGTGCGTGCAAGGAGTCATTAACTCAAAGTTTAGAAAGAAGAATGAGTGGATGAGAAGTATAGAAAGTTTTGAAAAATCATACTATGAGCTTGAGTACACCCTTAGTTTGGATTTTATGGCTCCCCAAAGGAATACCTAGATCCCTAATTCCATCGACTCTACCATCTCCTCAATATACACAAGGTTGCTCTTCCCACAACTTTCTAAACAAATGGGGGTGTAAATGGACTCTATGCTTTTATTTTTCATGTGTTTTTGAAAAGATCATGTTTCTGTTCACATGTTTAAAAATCAGATCATGCATAGAATACTAAATGAAGAAATGCAAAAATTTTGAAAAATTCTAAGTTTTCTAGAAAACTCCCCCCCATGCTCATTCCTTTTATTGTCCTCAATAAAACTCAACATGCTCATGGAAAAAGTGATGACAATCAATATACATGGCATGCACATCAGTAAAAGAAAAACAATCATAAGAGGGAAAAGAAAAACTTAGCGGGAATTTTGCATCGGTTGCATTCTTTTCTTCATTTTTGGAGTTACTTTGGA
The DNA here is from genome assembly GCA_024174645.1 of Lemna minuta. NCBI lineage: Eukaryota > Viridiplantae > Streptophyta > Magnoliopsida > Alismatales > Araceae > Lemna > Lemna minuta. The sequence continues at coordinate 3,328,028 of CM044109.1, forward strand.
GCTGAATTTCTTCTTTTTATGTGCCCTTCTCCTTTGTACCTAAAAAACTTATAAAGAAACAACAGCAAACATCAAAGCAAACAGAAAGTATAAAAATAAAAATAAATGCAAAAATAAGATAAAGATGGGTTGCCTCCCAACAAGCGCTAAGTTTAACGTCTTTAGCTAGACGTAACTCACTCCAACGACTAACTAGTGGATGAGATCTCAAGAGATTGCAGCTCTTCCCTATGAGGAGGGGGAGGTCCTTCTTCACCAATATATGGCTTCAACCTATGTCCATTCACCTTGAAGGAATTTTGGGTCTTGAGATCTAAGATCAAGACCGATCCATTGTCATACACTTCAAGGATCTCATATGGACCATCCCACCTTGAGCGCAATTTCCCTGGAAAGAGTTTAAGACGAGAATTATAAAGCCATAACTTGTCATGAACATGAAAAGATCTCCTATTAATGTGCTTGTCATGATAGGCTTTATTTTTGGCTTTATAAATCTTCGCATTTTGATATGCCTCATTCCGGAGTTCTTGGAGCTCTTGAATTTGGAGAAATCTTTCCTTTCCGGCTTGATCAAGAGATAGATTGAGCTTTTTAATAGCCCAATATGCTCTATGCTCTAACTCGACGGGGAGGTGGCAAGGCTTGCCATAAATGAGCATAAAAGGAGACATCCCAATGGGTGTCTTGAATGCGGTGCGGTAGGCCCATAGAGCATCGGGTAGCTTCGCTGCCCAATCTCTTCCATCCGTGTGAATGATCTTCTTCAAGATGTTCTTGACTTCTCTATTGCTCACTTCTACTTGGCCATTTGCTTGGGGGTGATACAGGGTCGTGACGCGATGATGAACTCCATATTTCTTAAGTAAACTCCTGAAATGAGAGTTAGTAAAGTGAGATCCACCATCACTAATAATAGCTCTAGGACAACCAAATCGAGAAAAGATATTATTAACAATGAACTTATTAACCACTCGATGATCGTTTGTCCTCGTCGGTATCGCCTCGACCCATTTGGACACATAGTCCACCGCTACAAGAATATACTCCTTGCCCTCCGACGGTGGAAATGGTCCCATAAAATCAATCCCCCAAAGATCGAAAATTTCTACCTCAAGGATGGTTTGCAAGGGCATTTCATCTCTCTTGGAGATGTTCCATGCGGATTGGCACTTTAGACATTCCTTGCAATACTTGATCACATCCTTGAAGAGAGTTGGCCAATAGAAGCCACTTTGTAGCACCTTCGCTCCCGTCTTCCTCGACGCAAAAAATGTCATCCACATAGAGATGAGTGACACATCGCTAGAATATGCTCTTGCTCCTCCTCCGGAACGCATTGCCGAATAATCTGATCAGCCCCTACATGGAATAATTGAGGTTCTTCCCAAAAATAATGTCTAGCATCATACGTAAATTTCTTCTTCTGATTCGTGTTCCAATAATCGGAAATAGATTTTGTGACTAAGTAATTAACAATATGCGCAAACCAAGGTACCTTAGTCACAACGGCGAGGAGCTGCTCATTGGGAAATGTATCACAAATCTCATCTGAGGATGTAATGTGGAGTCGAGAAAGATGATCAGCCACCGAGTTCTCACTTCCCTTCTTGTCCTTGATCTCTAAATCGAATTCTTGAAGGAGGAGAACCCATCTAATCAGTCGCGGTTTGGCCTCTTTCTTGGACAGCAAGTACTTCAATGCGGCATGGTCCGTGTAAACAATGATCTTGCTGCCCAAGATATAAGGCCGAAACTTCTCCAAAGCAAAGACAGCCGCCAACAACTCCTTCTCCGTCGTAATGTAGTTAAGTTGAGCGTCGGCTAGTGTCTTGCTCGCGTAACATATGGCGGTCGGCTTTTTGTCGATTCGCTGCCCCAAAACCGCGCCCACTGCAAAATCAGAAGCATCACACATAATCTCAAAAGGTAAGTCCCAATTAGGACTTTGTAAAATAGGCGCTTCCACTAAAGCTTGCTTCAGCTGCATAAAGGCGTGCTTCCCTTCTTCCTCAATGATAAAATCCTTTTCCTTGCAAAGAAGAGAAGTCAGTGGTTTTGAAACCTTAGCAAAATCCTAAATAAAGCGACGATAAAAACTGACATGCCCTAGGAAACTTCTAAGTTCCCTTATCGATGTAGGGAGTGCAAGGTCTTGGATTACCTCAACCTTGGCCTTGTCCACTTCCAATCCTTTGTTTGAAACTAGATGTCCAAGCACTATACCTTCTCTTACCATGAAGTGGGACTTCTCCCAACTAAGAACTAGGCGTTTCTTAACGCAAACGTCGAGGATTTGCGTTAAGTGCTCCAAGCACGCATCGAAACTCGGGCCGAAAACTGAAAAATCGTCCATGAAGACCTCCATGCTCTCTCCTATAAAATAGGAGAAGATGGCCATCATGCACCTTTGAAATGTGGCGGGGGCATTACATAGTCCAAAAGGCATGCGCTGAAATGCATATGTGCCAAATGGACATGTAAACGTCGTCTTCTCTTGATCATCGGGGTGGATAGCTAGCTGATTATACCCCGAATAGCCGTCTAGGAAGCAATAAAATCCTTGACCTGAAAGCTTGTCAAGAATTTGGTCAATAAATGGCAAAGGGAAATGGTCCTTCTTCGTCGCCGCGTTAAGCTTCTGATAGTCGATGCAAACTCTCCACTTCGTCGGAAGACGCGTCTGAAGTTCCTCGCCCTTGTCATTTGTCGTCACGGTGATCCCCGCCTTCTTGGGGACAACATGCACCGGACTCACCCATGGACTGTCGGAGATGGGATATATGATACCTGCATTAAGCCATTTAAGAATCTCATCCTTAATAGAGATCCCATACCTTAGGGTTGAGCCGTCTTTGTGCCTCTAGAGGGACGAGAGTCCTCCTCTAGGAAAATGCGATGCATGCACAAAGAGGGATCAATGCCCTCAAGATCCGACAAGTTCCATCCGATTGCTTCCTTCTCGCCGCAAGACCGCCAATAGTCTCTCCTCTTGATCGTGATCTAGCTGCGAGGATATAATAATGGGGTTAGCACTATGATGATCAAGAAAAGCGTACTTCAGCGTCGAAGGTAGCAGTTTTAGCTCGGGTGCCATCTCGCCGGAGGGAAATGGATCATCCTCGGGCTCCTCGAAGCTCCAATCCTCAATAGCCGCCATCGTCTCCTCGATACAACTCGAGATCTCCGGATCCTTGTAGATATCGACGGCGCCTACCTCATCGGTCTCGTGTGAAGGATGTCGCATCAACTTGTTTATGCTCACCTTCATCGTGCTATCTCCAACTTGAAAAATAACTTCACCCTTGCCCCAATCCGTAATCGCTTTCGCGGTAGCTAAAAATGGTCTCCCTAGTATGATGGGAGAGTCGGTAATAAATTTCATATCCACGATAATAAAATCTACCGGAAAGTAGCAGTTTTCTACCTTAACTATCACATCCTCTACTACTCCGTGAGGTCGTCTCACGGATCCATCCACTAAGCTCAACTTGATAAATAGTGGTTGCAACTCGCCAAGTGGACAAACGTCATACACTCCCTTCGGGAGTATATTGACACTAGCCCCCGTGTCGAGGAGAGATCGAGTGAACGTCCTACCCCCTATCTCACAACTAATCATAGGAGCTCCCGGATCACGTCGCTTACGAGGAAGCGTACTCAGCATGATGGAACTAATAGTCTCACTCATATGGATACGTTTCGGCTTCCTCACCGGGGTACAAAGTCCTTTCATGAACTTTGCGTAGGGTGGAATATGGTGGATGGCATCTACTAATGGGATAGTGATAGTAACCTGCCTAAAAGCCTCTAATAAGGTGTCATCACTATCACTCGTAGGGACTCTAGGCCGACTCAAAAGCTGAGGATATGGCACCGGAGGTTTATAAACCTCGGGATTGGGCTCTGCCCTACTCTCCTCATCGGGTGCCTCCTCATCCTCGGAGTCCTCCTCCAGGATAATCGTGGGAGATGGACGGTGGTCCTTCTCCTCAAGCGGGTCCTTGCGGCGCTTGTGGTCCGTATGAGGATCCACTAAGACCTTGCCGCTACGTAGGCCCAATATGGCATGTGCCTTCTCCGATGCACCATCAATGCGAACTTCGTTCACATTATGGGTGCGGCTCAACGATGCTTGACCTACATTCCTAGGATTTGCTAAAGGCTGGCAAGGTAATTGATCACTAAACTCAACTCGCTTACCATTCCTTTGCTCGGTAGAAGCATCGGAGCATTGGGCTTTAGCCCCTTCGACTCGCTTCAGTCGGTCGCAAACCTCATTCAGCTTACTCATCATTTGTGCTAATGTACTCATGGCGGGGGTCAACGAAGGTGCCGAGGTGGAATAGCCGGTGGCGGTGTGACCGCTTGGGGAATACCGGGGGCGAAAGGTGTCGGCCTCGGGTTCCCCATATGCTCGGCGCGGATCCGTAGGGGCTGATGATATGAAGTGTGCTGCCCGCTCCGCTGCTGTGCATAAGTAGGGTTCTGATAACTAGAATAACCCTGATTCGGGTAGGTCGACCTACCCGCCTGGCTCAAACCTAGATATGTAGTATGGTTTGGCCGAAATGGAAACTGTCCCTGGATTGCCATCACGGGGCAATCTAACTCTACATGCTCAAAACTAGAGCAATGTGAACACGGTGAGACATCAATATGTGAAATCGGCGCGATGCCACGTGTAACCCTAGGGTCTGACCTTAAGCGAGTCCATGATCAAGTTCTGGGCTTTTGTCAGTTTCTCAATCTTATCTAAAAGCATACCTGTCTCTGCCGCCTTTGCGTCTAACATCCCTCCCTTCGCGGGAGCGCTCCGTCCTCCGAAGGATTTAGCCCCATGATGATGGCTATTCTCCGCCACCAACTCGATCAACTCGAGGGCTTCATCGTCGTACTTGCTCATGAACGTGCCTCCACTAGCGGCATTGAGCAAATACCTATCATGTGCACCTAAACCATCATAAAAAATCTTAGTAATCTCATGTTTAGGTATACCATGATGCGGACACTGTCTCAGGAGATCTCTAAGTCTCTCCCAAGCCTCATAGACAACCTCACCCGGCCCTTGTGAGAACTTGCGTATGGCGCATCTCACGGCACTATTCTTACCTACCGAGTAGTACTTACGCAAAAATGCGTCTTTCATATCTCTCCATGAATCAAACTCGCGGCCCAAGGTAAAGAACCACTCCTTCGCCCTTTCCTTAAGCGTGAAAGGGAAGAAGTGCATCTTGGCCGTCTCAGAGGGGACATTGTGGAACTGGTTGAATTCGCGCACCTGGCTGAACTCATCCACATGTCGATACGGATCCTCCGATGGTAGTCCATGAAAAGTGGGTAAAAGGCCAAGAATATGTGAGTCAATTTTAAAATTCGCACCTCGTCGTAGAGGCGCATTGACTCGCGTAGTCTGCCTTTGGACGACCGGTCTTGCGTAATCGCTAAGACGTTGTCTCACTATCTCGGCAGGAAGAGGGGCGTCTATCGGCTCTCCTCGCCCTGGTGTGGCGATCGCTGGAAGAGAATCACTAGAGGCCTCCGATGGAGCTCTAGATGAGGCAAATAGATCATCATACAAGGGATTATTCCTTCTATGCCTCGTGGGTCGCTGACCCTGTCATCCTCCTCGGTTCCTATGATTCCTATGCATATCTAAAGCCAAAAGATCACAAAAACAGTAAGTATATATATATATAAGAATGTCAGAAAAGAGTGAGACGAAAAGAGTGATGTCTAAATGAAAAATGCTTCACTTAATCCACCTAAAATATAGATCAAGATAAACACTATCAAAAAGCACACCAATAAAGATATTAATGATAATAGGTCACTGATAACAGAGGGTAAAATCTCAGATATATCAAAATCGATGTATCAATTAGGTGAAAAACACCAAATAGACCACCAAATTTGCACCAAAATGTCAAATAATGGCCAAATTTAGGTAATCTCACCTCGTTATACCTTTTTCACCACTGATGAGGGTCTGATAAATTCTCTGTAAGTCAGTAAACAACAGAAGACAGAAACCTAAATATGATCAAGAAATCAAAGCAATCAAATCAATAACGCATGCTCCCAGGCAGCGGCGCCATTTTGACGTGTCATTTTCGTGTGTCGTCAAAACACAAAGACGATGGTCAAACAAAATTTATACAACCAAACTCACAAAAACAAGATATAATAATCAAGTATTGGGTAAGTATCGGGTCGATCTACAGAGAGTAGGGTTGACTTTAAGAGCAGAGTTGACTTGGTCAAACTTAGGTTTAAAAGGACTTTTAAATAAGAGAAAATAAGATGTAAGATATGGAAATGATATAAATAAGGTAAATAAGAAGTTTTAAGAATTGAAATCTTGGATTTGACAGAGAAAAGTCAAAAGTCAAAGTCAAAGCATTGACTTTGACCAATAGTAGGTGTTCTGCAAAATCACAGAACTAAACAAAGTCAGCAGATTACGAAAAGTAAATATTTGGAAACTAGAAAGCAAATGGAATTTATTGATATATATTTCATAATTTTTGGGTAAGAAATGGATTTATTATTAATTATTGAAAATCAATGATCAAAAAGTCCTCGAAATTAACACCTCAGAAGAAATCTTCAAATTGAATGCCCAAATGAAATCCAAATCTTGAAATTTCTATGTCAATGGAAATCTAAGAACCAGAGGAATCCAAAAACACCAAAATTCTCAAATTCTGATTTGTAAATCAAAAGTAATTGAACCTGAAAGTCAACGTTTGACTTCTGATGAAAGATGAACAACCCTTGGTCAAACATCAAATTGGAGGGCCAAATGAAGTCAGAATTTGATGAATTTGCTATCCACGGAAAGCTAATGAAAAGAGGAATCCAATGAAACAAAAATCAAGTGATTTGAAATTATAATCAGAGAGATATCCTATTTTCAAAATCAGCAACTTTTTGGACCTAAAATTGGGAAAAATGAAGAACACTATGAACTAATTTGCAAAATTAAACTTCTAAATCTAATTAAAACTGAAATTACCTCCTGATAATCGATCGAATCTCACTACTAACTCGATTGCCGCAAGGATGGGGCTCCAATTCTCGTGGATTGAAGTGAATTTTCTCGGATTCTTCCTCGTGGACGTTCGGAATTGAAGGGGAAAATTCGATGAAATCAAGGAGAAATTCGTGATCAATCCCGCTCCAATCCCTTCGGAATTGAGTCTAAACGCAGGGGGATCACGATGAACTAGAGATCTTCCTCAAAATTCGCTTAATTCCTTCACGAATCGATCAAAAGTTCAAGAACAAAGAAGGAGTACATGGCTTTTTAAAGAGGGAAATTAGCCCGAATTCGTGGGTAATAGAGGCGGTCGTGGGAGCAGTTTTTCGGGGTCGTGGGCGCGATTCTCTCGGGCAGCATCGTAGCTCCCGAATTTGAGGTAAATTAGTCTCGATTTGGGCTTCAAATGTACCACGATCAGGCCACGATCGCGCCGCGATCGGGCCATGATCGTGGTCCTGGTCACGCGTCGCACGCCGTCCGATCGAGTGGAAACGATTCCACGCTGAAAGAGGTCCCAATCGTGGCACGATCGAGCTCTGATCGCGCCGCGATCGGGTCACGATCGAGCTCCGATCGCGCCGCGATCGGGTCACGATCGGGCTACGATCGCTGTTCTTCGTGATGCTCCGTCTGCCGTACGATGAAGATTTGATCGTGATCCACTTTTGCGAGGAGCGTCCGCCGTCAGATGGGAGAAGATCGCGATCATGATCGTGATCGTGACGTCGTCCGTGCGATGAAGATCCAGCGCTCCAGCATCGTCCACGTGTCGCAAGGTAAGCCATCGATCTTAATCCACTTACTCTCCCTTTTTTAACACGTGTTGTAATCAGTGATCGCGTGTGATAACATGCTATATTTACATCATAAAACATGAGTTTTGATGCATATTTAAGTATAAATGATTTCATTTTCATGCATGTTATCGTACTTATATGTATTTTTCTATTATTCTCTTAAAAAGACATTTTAATCTCAAAATACTTTAATTTAGGGTTAATTTTTATAAATTAGAGTTTAATAATTTGATAACCCATATTTTTCTTGAGATTATAACTGTTTTTAAAGTTAAAATAATAAGAGAAACAATTTTTATAAACATTCATTTCATTTTCTAAAGTTTAAAATCTTAATAAATGAATGTATTTTTGAAATAAAATGCTAACTCTTATTATTTATTCAATTTGACCTTTTAGAATAATAGATAATTAAATTTGGATCAAATGAAAGAAATTTGGATTAATTTGGAGTTATATATTAAAAGATATGATTTTTACAATTTAGGGAATTTTTCCAGATTTTTCAAACTGTTTTTTTTCTTATTTTATTTTCGATTTTTAAACCCGTTTTTAGTAAATAAAAATAAAAAAATTTGGGCGCGGGGCCCGCGTGGATGCGACGTGGCACGCAAGGCCACGTGGCAGCGCCACGCGGACCCGCGCAGCGCGCCTACGTGGCGCGTATATATTATATATTATTTACTAAATATAAGAAAGAGGTCTTCAGCCTTCGCTTAGGGAAGGGTTATTAACCCTCTTAAATGTCGGGTATTATATACCCGACAGTCTTCTTTTTATTTTTCCGTGTGGGACTAATCCACACGTCTTACCTCTTATGCAGGTGACGTGGCGCGGCGCGGAACGTTGGATCTCGCGGACGGACGATCGACAGGCGTCGATCGTGTGGAGCGTGGACCACTGATCGCGATCAAAGACACATGCACAAATTCAAAGCGTTATAACGGTCGTGATGCGATCTGGTGGGGCGCATCCAGACCGTCCGATCGCGATCCAAGGGGCGAAATCAGAGCGTTTTTATAACGCATATCGAGCGATGAATCTGGGCCCTCCATCCGTGATTCGACGATCGCGATATTTTCGAAAACAGTCCATCATGGACCGTTTATCGTAACCGTCAATCGTTTCGATCGGACGGTTACGAAATTTCGCCTAATAAAAAGGCCTGTTCTTCACGAATGTAAGCATCCGAGTGAGAATTTAACAAAATTGACTGTCTAGACACCTCTCTCTCTCGTTTCTCTCGAATTCTTCCTCTTCCTCTTCAAATTCCGCGTCCAAGGAGGGGTAAAAGTCGAGATTTGGTGGAAAATCGAAGGAGAAATCGCCACTTGAACGTCACGCTCGCGCTCTTCATGTTTTCGGTGATTGAGAAGCTTAATCACGATTATTTGATCGCAATCGTGGGTTAGTGGGAGCGGTTTTTGCTTCCTAATCCTCCAATGTAGTTTAATTTTCGTTTAGATTAGATTTTAGCTTTCAATTTCATAAAATTTCACCTAAAATCGTTCATTTTCACGCTCGAAATCTTCTCTCCACTTCGAATCTTGATTTCTCCGCGAAATCAAGTCCAAATTGGACGATTTTTGATTCCGTGGAATCGATTTGAAGTCTTCTTTTTTAAAATACCATTTTCCCCAATTTCTACCATCAATTTCTTGTCCGATTTGATCAAATTTGAAGAATACGTCAAAAATTCCTTTAATTCCCTGTGGATTCGACCCATATTTACCATTATACCCCTCAATTCGAGTGAATTTCCTGAAATTGGTAAGTTTGAAATAATTTTTAACGCGATACCGCTTGAAATCGACAACCTCGCGGTCTCGTCTCGTCAGCATGGACTCGGGTCCACGCGATCGTAGCCGTTTAGATAAAATCCAACGCCTGGCGCGTCGCCACGTGTCCTGCAAAAAGAAAGACGTGTGGGACATAGTCCCACACGGGAAAAAGAATGGGATATGACGCGGTTAAATAGGGGAGTGGATTCCCCTATTAACTGTCGTCACTATCTCCTCTCTTACCCACCTTACACGTGTCGCCCCACACGGGCACCCACGTGTGTTCGCATTGTCGCTTGGCCCTTCGCCACGTGGCCGCGCCGTGCGCCTCTTGCGCCCCACGTGGGCCACCCGCGGCCCTGCCACGTGGCCTTAGAGTCGCGTCGCATCCGCGCGGTGGCCCGCATGCCACGTGTCGCGTGGCCGGCTTCCCCGCTCGCCACGTCAGCCTGCAGGTTAGTAAACTCCTTTTTTCTCGATTTTAAATAGGAAAATTCAATTTAAAAATCAAACAAAATTCGGAAAAAGGGCCTAAAACTTCAAAATTTCATAATTTAAAATATACAACTCCTTTTTAATCCAAATTTTCTCCATTGGATCACAAATTCTTTTCTTTTTAATATCATGTCATTCAAAATATATTTAGAAACAAGAAATCAAGATGACTTATAATTTACTTACATCATTTCTCATTAAACATTTTAAATCATAAATTCATCCTAAAATCATCCTTCCAAACATTTACTAAAGTCAAAACTCATTCAATAACAGAGATTAACTTCTATTTATTTAAACACAAGATTAATCATCTATTAAGCATGAAGTTATCCCTAATTTATGCATAAATATCAACTTTAGTGAAATGACATGCCAATGGAGAAAATTCCTAAAAAGTATGATAACATGCATCATATTCACATAAAAGAAACATGAATATGAGTTAATTAAGAGAAGAATTTAAGTTATAAATGCATGTTATCAGAGGACACCCAATCAACGGCTAGAAATGCTCGGAAGAGAGGTTGATATCTCACGATCTAGCCGTCCGATCGGGATGAAATTTTGAAGATAGGCTAATCTCACCGTGCTCTTCCCATCTGTACGGTTGAGATTTCCATCGGACTCCCGAAGTTCTCAAAAATCAATCTCAACCGTCGGATTGGGAGGAAGCCCTAACTCCTAAAAGTTCTCCTCCACTCCGAATTCTCTTGTCTTTTGGCTCTCTCTTGACACTAGGTCACCAGCAGGAAAGGGGGAAAAGCTTAGGCCCAAGCTAGGCATCATCGGATGCTCGAGTTTGTTCTGGAGAAGGAGAACAAGAGGAGATCGACGTCGTAGCGAATAAAGCACCACCCGGCCTAGGATTGGCACCAACACGGGGTTTGTGGGAAGATTCCGAGGAGTGATTCTCTTGAAAGCCTTTTCCATGGATAATGTAAGAATTTTTATTCTATTTTAATCGTAGGTTATTGCATTTGTTTCCATAAATCATATTCAATTCATATCATTCATCTTTATACTATTACACCTCTCTTCTCTCCCCTTCATCATCTTCTCCACTTTCAATCAATCTCTACCCTTCTAATTCTCATCTCATCTCCTCTAATTAGAAGTACAGAAAAAAAATCCAACCAATTACATCCATAATCTCTATAAAATTCCTCTTATAACTTCTAATATTCTCCACTATAGGAATTCATCCCTTCTTCTACTTTCGTTTGATACATGCGTATCACGTACACACGTCACGCACACATGCGTGTCCACGTGTCACACAGACACATGTTCGTGCGTCATCACATGGCTTCGCTCTGCCACATCAGCACGCGGTAATAAAACCTATTTTTATTCTTTTAATCATTTTAAAATCGAAAATACAGTTAAATAAATTCAAAAAAATTATAGAAAATTCTTAGAAATTGGAAAAATCATAACTTTCAAAATATAACTCCAAATTAATTCAAATTTTTTTGTTGGATCATAAATTGAATTATCTATCATTATAAAAAGTCAAAATATTTAAATAACAAGAGAATGAATTTCAATTAAATAAATACATTCATGTATCTTCTAAAATAACTTTAGAAAAATACATGAATATAAATAAAGATCTTTTCTCTCATACTTTAATCATGTAAATATAATTATGATCTCAAATATATTTAGGATTAAAATCATATTGTTCAATTATGTATAATAATCCATAAATTGATGTATTTTTAGATCATAACATGAAATTATGTAAACTGATAGAAATATATTTAAAATATGAGAACATGCATATAAATGGAACAATTAATGCTTTTATTTGCATTAATAATCATGTAATTCATGTATAAAATGAATGTTATCAATTGCCCATAAAATGCATGAGGATTTCATGCTTAAACATCGATAGGCTGCCATTGAAGTATCATTGTCTAAAGCCTTTGATTGAGGAACATAGGGTCATCATCCTGACACACTCGGGAAAGTTTTCAAATTTCTCGTGTCTTATATGTGAATTTAGGGTCGATAACATGCAATTTTAACATGTAATTATACGATTATTAATGCAAATTAAGACATAAAACATTCCATTATTATGCATGTTATCATACTTTGAGCGCATCTGTATCATTTCATGCAACTTTAAGATATAATCTCAAAATGCAATATTTTATGGATAATTATGCATTTTTGAAGAATATATTTTAGAGTAGATAATTCTCATCTATACTTTGAGATTATAATAAAAGAAAATACTTTTTATATACTCATTTATTTTTCTAAGTATTAATTTTTGAGAGAAATGAGTGTATTTTTTAAAAATAAAAATTCATGCTCTTGTTATTTATTAAATTTGACTTTCAAATGATAGATTATTTCATTTCTAATCCAACTAAATAAATTTGGATTAATTTGGAGTTTTATTTTGAAATTTATAATTTTTTCTAATTTTTAGGGATTTATTTGAAATTTTTTCAAAATTTTCTAATTTTTTATGAATTTATTTGAATTTAAAAAGAATATAAAATCAAATTAAAAAAAAAAAAAGCACGCTGATGTGGCAGCCAACGTGGCGGAGTATTTTACGTGTCACCACGTGGCGGACTATGTGAGCATACACGCATCATTTGTGGGTTACGCATCCAATAATGGATTTTTGCTAACCTATTACGACCGCGAGTCTTATATACACATAATTTCACTTTGATTTTTGTCATGTGGGACTATTTTATTTTCCTTTTATGAGTAGGTGATGTGGCACGATGAGAAGCGTCTGATTCGCATGTTAAATCGAAGACGTCGATCTTGACTTAAGTCTGGTGGTACGTGCGTGTAACGATTTGTCAACGAATCATTTTAAAATGCTTTAATCTCAGCCGTTTATCTGAGGAGTTATAACGGCAAAGATTAAAACCTCCCAATGAACATGTGGACGCATCCAGAGCATTAGAAGATAATCAACCGTTAGGTGTTTCATGGCATTTCTTCTTCAGGAGAGACGTGGCAAAATCTTCGTTCAAACGAACGTGAATTAAATGTAACAATTCGCATCCAAGTATTTGATCAAAGCTGTTGATCGAAGATTAAACACCAAATCTAAAGGTTATGCCAAATTTGCCTATTTATACACATATTATTCGACGAAAAATGTATTCATGAGTGTTTCAGGTAATCAAATTGTTTAGACATCTCAATCCTTAAATCTCTTGCTTCCCTTCGCTTCTAGATCAATTTACGCGTCCAAGGAGTGTTTGAGAGTGAGATTTTCTTGAGAGAATAGAGAAATTTCTTCTTCAATGTCAACGATTGTCTTCGAATTCGCGAAATGAAAACCCTTTGATTCGGCGAGATATTAGATCAATTCAAGTGTGATAAGTCACAAATCTTAGTGATAAAATATGCTCTTGTAATGAAATTCCTATGCAGCTCTTTGTATTTATTTGCATGTTTTATCTACAATTTGGTATGAAATTGTAATTTTAACAAATTTCGGACCTTCCCCCAAATTTATGCAGAATTATGTATTTCTAAGAGAATTTCAGGACTTAGGTTAAGACATGAACCCAAGGAGCTAGAGGAGACATTCCAAGCAATTTTGGAGCAGCCCATGAAGATGTCAAGACATCAATTGAGAGGCTAATAACATGCATTTATAACTCAAATTCTTATCCTAATTAACTCACATTCATGCTTATTTTATGTGAATATGATGCATGTTATCATAATTTTTTAGGAATTTTCTCCATTGGTGTGCCATTACACTAAAGTTCATATTTATGCATAAATTAGGGATAATTATGTGCTTTGTTGCTGATTAATCTTTTTGCAAGGTTAAATGAATTAGAATTAAGTTCTTTCCCTGACTTATTTTAACTTTAGTAAATGATTTTAAAGGTTAATTATAAGAAGGAAATTATTGGATGATTGAAAGAGAGAGATATTAATGAATGCCCTTAGGTTATTTTTAATTCATCCTATATTCTTCTTTTAAATTATATTTTTTATGGCACAATATTAAAAATAAAAGAAATTGAGATTCAATGGAGAAAATTTGGATTAAAAAAGAGTTTTATATTTAAAGTTATGAATTTCTGAAGTCTCTGCCCTTTTTCAGATTTTTAATTTGATTTTTATTAAAATTTTTAAGGATTTTTCTGAATTAAATCGTGCAAAAAGGGGGTTTTTATTCCACAGGACCCCGCGGAGCTGACGTGGCACCGGACGCGATGTGGCGCGCAGAGGTGATGTGGCGCACTGGACCACATCACAGATGAGACGTGGCACTGAGGCCACATGGCAGGGCCGCGCATTGCAAACTCGAGGCGCAGGTGGCGCGGACACGTGGCAGGAGGCCACGCGGACGCCCGTCAGGGGCGCCACGTGGTGAGAGGGGCTAGCGAGTGAAGGGCCCATGGGTTACTAGCCCTTGTTTAGAGTATTGGGGCGGTAACGCAAAGGCGTTACCGCACCCCACCTTATATACTCACTTTTTCTTGTTTTTTATTCTGTGTGGGACTATGTTCCCGTGGAAAGTTAACTTTGCAGGACGCGTGGCGGCACCGCAAGCATTGGATTTGATCGCAAGGCGTCGGATCTGATCGCAAGATGTTGATCGCGTGGACCCGAGTCTACGCGATCGTCAATCAAAGCACGTGCATGAATTTATTTTAAGTGACTGCGATTGAGTGCTTACTGGGCAACACGTGGACGCTTTGGAAGCATCCGATCTTCATCGACACGCGATTGTGGAAAGGCACTTCGAACCATGCGATCTTCATCGGAGATGATCATGAGTTTCATCGGAGGGTCGTGATGCACCTTGACTTCAACACATCGAGGGGAAGACACGTGGACACCTCTGGATGCATCTTGACACGACGATCAGATCGAACGGCTGGAGCGTTTCATGGAAGAGTTCCACGCGATCGTGGCTCGATCGCACTGCGATCGTGGCTCGATTAAACCATGATCGTGGCTCATTCATGGGCAATCGTGGCACAAGATCACCGTACATTGGTCGCCCACGATCATCGTGCAATCGTGGCGACCAATTGATAACATGCATTTATAACTTGAATTCTTACACTAATTAACTCATATTCATGCTTATTTTATGTGAATATGATGAATGTTATCATACTTTTTAGGAATTTTCTCCATGGGCATGTCATTTCACTAAAGTTGATAGTTATGCATAAATTAGAGATAATTTCATGTTTAATAGATGATTAATCTTTTGTTTAAATTAATAAAAGTTAATCTCTGTTATGGAATGAGTTTCGACTTTAGTAAATGTTTGGAAGGATGATTTTAGGATGAATTTATGATTTAAAATGTTTAATGAGAAATGATTTAAGTAAATTATAAGTCATCTTGATTTCTTCTTTCTAAATATGTTTTTAATGGCATAATATTAAAAAGGAAAGAATTTATGATCCAATGGAGAAAATTTCCATAAAAAATGAGTTGTACTTTGAGAGATATGAATTTTTGAAGTTCTAGGCCTTTTTCCGAATTTTATTTGATTTTTAATTTGATTTTTACGAATTTTTCCTATTTAAAATTACAAAAAAATTGGTTTCTTACCTGCAGGCGCTGACGTGGCGAGCGGGCCCAGGTGGCGGCTGACGTGGCGCGCGGGACCGCCTCGGGGTGCAACACGGCACTTAGGCCACGTGGCAGAGCCTGAGCGGCCCACGCGGGGCGCGCGTGTGGCGCTGACGTGTGGCCGGGTGCCACGCGGACAGAGCCACGCGGACGCCGTGAGGGCGCCACGTGGCGAAGAGGCTGGTAAGTGGGACGGCCCACGGGTTAGTGGGCCACTGGTTGTATGTTAGGGCGGTAACGCAATAGGCGTTTACCGCCCCCTAATTTATAGGGGCGCGTTTCTTTTTTTTCTTCCGTGTGGGACTATGTCCCACACAAGTCTTACCTTGCAGGTGACGTGGACGCGCGGCGAGCGTCCGATCTCCTCACGGATGGCGACGATCGCGTGGACCCGAGTCCACGTGATCATAGATCAAACACGTGCGTGATGCTTACCTCAAGTGACGGCGATCGGAGCGTTAATCAGTCGCCACGTGGCGTCCTCAGGAGCGCCCAATTTTCATCGCAATTTGATCGTGGAATCAAGCTTCATCGAACGGACGTGATTCTTCCGCGATCGGAAGCACTGCGCGGACGGTCAGGATTTCTCGCGATCAGAGGAGATGTGAGGAGGCCTTCAGACCGCTGGATCTCCATCGGACGGCCAGCAATAGATTCGCCTCACGATCGCGGCGCACGGGAGCAGACCAATCGCGATCGTCCATCATGTTAGAGTACAATTGGACGGCAGTGGAACTTCGTGGAAGAACTCCACGATCGCGGCATGATCGAGCCGCGATCGCGGCGCGATCGAGCCGCGATCGAGGAGATTCTGGCGCAGGATTGGCGCGGATTTGTCTCCCATCGATCGGCAAGCGATCGACGAAGCTCGAGCATCATGATTGACGCCCGATCGTAGCCCGATTGCGGCGCGATCGTGGCGAAAATCGTGGCACACGTGAAGCGAAATTGAAGCTGAAATCAAGCCGATTCGTCGCGGATTTGAAGCCACGACCCATGCCCAAGGAATCGCCTCCACGACGCATGAAAACCGCTCCCACGAACGCTTCAATTGGCCACGATCTTCCGGCCAATTTCTTCTTTAAAAGCTC
This sequence comes from Lemna minuta, assembly GCA_024174645.1. Taxonomy (NCBI): domain Eukaryota; kingdom Viridiplantae; phylum Streptophyta; class Magnoliopsida; order Alismatales; family Araceae; genus Lemna; species Lemna minuta. Next base: position 3,344,838 of record CM044109.1, read on the forward strand.
ATGTAGTTCCTCTCTTGTTCTTGAACTTTTGATCGATTCGTGAAGGAATTAAGCGAATTTCGAGGAAGATCTTTAGTTCATCCCCCCCGCATTTAGACTCGATTCCGAAGGGATTGGAGCGGGATTGATCACGAATTCCTTCTTGATTTCATCGAATTTTCCCCTTGAATTCCGAAAGTCCGTGAGAAAGGATCCGAGCAAATTCACTCCATTTCGCGCAAATTGGAGCTTAATTCTCATAGCAATCGGGTTAGTAGTGAGATTCAATCGATTATCAAGAGGTAATTTGAGTTTTTATTAGATTTAGAAGTTTAATTTGGCAAATTAGTTCATATTGTTCTTCATTTTCCCCAAATTTCGGTCTGAAATTTTTCTGATTTTGAAAATAGGATATCTCTCTGATTATAATTAAAAATCACTTGATTTTGGTTTCATTGGATTCCTCTTTTCATCAGCTTTCCGTGGATAGCAAATTCATCAAATTCCGAGTTCATTTGACCCTTCAATTTAACGTTTGACCACGGACTATTCATCTTTCATCAGAAGTCAAACGTTGACTTTCGGGGTCAATTACTTTTTATTGACAAATCAGAATTTGATAATTTCGGTCTTGTTAGATTTCTCTGGTTCTTAGCTTTATATTGACATATAAATTGCAAGATTTGGATTTCATTTGGGCATTCAATTTGAAGATTTCCTTTGAGGTGTTTATTTCGAGGATTTTCTGATCATTGATTTTCAATAATTCATAACAAATCCATTTCTTATCCAAAAATTACGAAATATATATCAATAAATTCCATTTTCTCTCTAGTTTCCAAATTTCTAATTTTCGTAATCTTCTGACTCTTTTTGGTTCTCTGATTTTGCAGAACACCTACTGTTGGTCAAAGTCAACACTTTGACTTTGACTTTTGACTTTTGACTTTTCTCTGTCATATCCGAGATTTCAAATCTTAAAACTTCTTATTTACCTTATTTATATCATTTCCATATCTTAAATATTATTTTCTCTTATTTTAAACTTCTTTTAAACCTAAGTTTGACCAAGTCAACTCTGCTCTTAAAGTCAACCCTGCTCTCTGTGGATCGACCCGATACTTACACAATACTTGATTATTATATCTTGTCTTTGTGAGTTCGGTTTTATAAATTTTGTTTGACCATCATCTTTGTGTTTTAACGACGCACAAAAACGACCCGTCACCAATCAGTACCTATTCCTAGATCAAACGGCTCGAATTTTTTGGGCGAAAATCCCCTTTAAAAACCAATGTACTCCTTATTTCTTAACTCTTGATTGAATCGTGAAGGAATTAAGCAACTTGAAAGAAAGATCTTGAGTTCTTCGTGATCCCGCGTTTAGACTCAATTTCCATCAAAATTGGAGTGGGACTGATCACGAATTCCACCGGATTTCATCGGATTTTCCCCTTGAACGCCGAACGTCCGAGAGAAAGAAATCAAGCCAAATCCGCTTCAATCCGAGTGAATTGAAGCCCCATACTTGTGAAAATCGGGTTAGTAGTGAGATTCGATCGATTATCAGGTGGTAAGTTGAGTTTTAATTAGGTTTAGATCTTTAATTTTGAGTTTTAGTTCTTAGTGTTCTTCAATTTTGCCCAATTTTACTCCAAAATTTTGCTGATTTTGAAAAAAGATATCTCTCTGATTATAATCTTGAATCACCTGATTTTAGTTTTATTGGATTCCTTATTTCATCAGCTTTCAGTGGATGGCAAATTCATCGAATTCCGAGTTCATTTGACCCCTCAATTTAACCTTTGACCGAGCACTTTTCATTTTCAATCCAAATTTGAGCGTTGACTTTCGGGGTCAATTACTTTCAAAATATAAATCGGAATTCGATTATTTTGGTCCCTTTAGAATCCTATGGTTCTTAGATTTCTATTGATATATAAATTGCAAGATTTTGATATCATTTGACTAGTCAGTTTGAAGATTTTTCTCGAAGTGTTCATTTCAAGAATTTTGTAATCTTTGATTTTCAATAATTCATAATAAATCCATTTCTTATCGAAAAATCACGAATTTCATATCAATAAATTCCAATTTTTCTTTATTTTTCAAATATATAATTTTTGTAATCTTCTGACATCTTTTAGTTCTCTGATTTTACAGAACTTCGACTATTGGTCAAAGTCAATGCTTTGACTCTGACTTTTGACTTTTCTCTGTCAAATTCGAGATCTGAAATCTTAAAATTTCTTATTTAGTATATTTATATTATTTATATTCATAAAATCTTATTTCTACTTCTTGAAAACCTCTTTAAACCTAAGTTTGACCAAGTGAACTCTGCAATAAAAGTCAACCTTGTTCTTTGTGGATCGACACGATACTTACACTTTACTTTAATTTTTTTTATTTTTTTGTGAGTTCGGATTTATAAATTTTGTTTGAGCGATGTTTGTGTGTTTTAACGACCGCACAAAAAAATTTTGTGAGAGGCCCATTAAGACCAAAAAGGGCAGGAGAAGAGGATCCCGATTGCTGAAGCCCGGGAGATCCAATCGCCCACCTTAGCCCTCTCTTTCCCGATTTAAACCCTTAGGGTTTTGGGAGAAGAATTTGTCATTTTGATTCAGTCCAGCCCTCCCTTGGAAGCTTGCGTGCAACTGGATCGGTGTCCCTCTTACCCGAGTAAGAGCTAGGAAGAAGGAGAGCGTCTAGAGCTATTGGAGAGGAGGAGAAGAAGGGTCCCTTAGGCCTCGACGGGTGTGACACAAGGTGCCTCTCTTCCATTCTCCTCCTCATCCTCTCTTCCATTCTCCTCCTCATCCTCTCTTTCCTTCCCTTTTCTTCAGGTTATACCGGTGGCAGATAGCCCACTTGCAGAGCTCCCAACGCTACCGGCTTCCTCCAAGTCTCGTCCTACAATCCAGATTTTGGAGACCTCGAGGTTGGAGTTGCTGCTTCACTGCCGCTGCCTGCCGGCAGCAACTTCCTTCCCTTACTTTGTTCAAAAAATATATTCCTCTCTTCATGGTACAACTCATCACGAGTTCTTTTTTATTTAGTTTTGTTTAGTTTTTTTATTTTGATGTTCAGCACAAATCCTCCTGAATCTCTGTATTCCCGATGCCCGTCCGCAGGTGAGAGCTTGCCCAAAATCGATTTATGAAATTGGTTTTGGGTTAAGAAATCACCAATACACTAATCTCTCAATTAATTGTGTCTCTTCCTGTTTTTCTTGCATCGTGCCTCACAAATCACTCTCTCCCTTCAAGCGTAAATCTAGTTGCAGCCGAGCCCATGCCCAAAGCCGATTTTCGAAATCAGTTTTGGAATATAAAACTAACAAAATTGTGTCATAAGAATTTAGTTCTATCTCGTTGATATTCGCTGCCCTTGTCCTCGTGTTCGCGTTTTACCGCTAAACACATGTGTCCGGGTGTTTGCCCAAAACAAACTTCGGAAATCTATTTTCAGTGAAGAGATTTCACAATATAAAGTTTCGTAGCTTGATTTAATACTTTTCGCGTTGATTTTGCCTCGTATTTCTCCACACGATCTCCCGCTTCCGTCCTTTCTGCAGCCAAGCCTTGCCCAAAAACCGATTGCTGAAATCGGTTTTGAGAGAGATATATTCTTCACAAAAAAATTTGACTTTCTCACATGTTGAATTGCCTTAATATTTGTCGTGTCTCACCCTTCCTTGCACGAATTTCTGCCGCCGACGCCCACCTTCAGGTGCGTCTCATCCTTTAAATAAAATTCTGAAATCAGTTTTGAGTCAAAACCGATTTCACGACTTTTAAAGCAAATTTCGAAACCGGTTTTGAGTCAATGTCGTGCTCATTTCTCTCTCTCCCTTGAGTTTCGCACTCCCGCGTCACCTAGTTTCATTCGTTTCCGCCTGTACCTCACTTTTCTCCTTCTGTTCTGTTTATTTCATTTTATATTCATTTCCCTCTCTCAATTAGAATCCATTCTCCCTCTCACTGTTGCGAATTTTGGCTTTCTGCACGCATACGCCATACTCTTCTCCTCTCTTAATTCTGACCTACTTCCTATTTAGAAAATAAAGACCTCTTCTTACCTCTTACCCCATCTTATATAGTGTCTCTTTCTTCCTATTTATTCTCTTACTTACTTCTTATCTTTTGTCTTATCTTACTGCCTTCTATCCAATAACTCTCTTTAGTCCTTTTTCTCTTCATTTACTTCCTTAATTTCCAATATATTTGCCAAGTCCTAATATCTCCTCACTTTCTAAAATCCTAAAGAATACTACTATAAAAGGAAAATCACTAGTTAATTACCCGCTCCCTGTGGATCGACCCTTACTTGCCCTAGGCTCGTGAGGTTTATAAATGTGTTGCGTAAGCTTAAAGACTCACACGACGTAAAAATTATTTATATTGTCTACCACTAATTAATACCACATTTTGAGCTTATCAAAGCGCTATTTCAGGTTAGAATTTGTGTTTTCCTCCTAATCTCTCTTCCTATAACATTACATTTTAATTTTGAATCATAGATTAAGTTAATTTTTATTTTAATTTTGGTTTTTCGCTCTCTTCGTGTTTGGTAATTTTTACCTCATTTGGTTGTTGATTTCTCCGCGAAGCTTGATCCAAATTCTATGATTTTTTATTCCGTGGATTCGTCTTCGAGTTATCTTTCTAGAAATATTAAAATCCCTAATTTATCACCTCAATTCATTATCCGATTTGATCAAATTTCAAAGAGTTCTTCGAAAATACCTTAATTCTCTATGGATTCGACCCTCATTCACCTCTATACTATATAATTCATGATTATTTATCAAAAATTGCTGAGTTCGAATTATTTTTTACATGATTCTATGTGTATTCAACAACCTCCCGGTCTCGGCTCATCAAGGGTCACACTAGGAGTACATGTAAAATTTTGAGTGTATGTTCGATGATTTCACAATGATTATCTCTCGTACGAATGTGATGTTATTTCTTCATTATCTCTTTCAGTTCAATTCTAGTTTCTTTCATTGGATTCCTTACTTCTCACCATTTTTCAATCTTCCATTATTTCTAGTTTTCTTATCTACTTGTCCACTACTTTGACTAAATTCAAGTTTTCATCAACGAATCCTTGTGGATTTGACATGTATTCGTCCTTTTACTTATTTTGAATTATATATTTACAGTGGATTTGGTTTTATTTTGGATGCCTAAATTTTTAATTTAAAAGTGCTTAAAAACCCACATATTTACCGTTAATCAAGACAAATGTCCTACTGACAACTTACGCAATTTGTCTCATTGACATCTTATAGTACTCTTTGTGGAAACTTCGACATGTTTATGCTCTATCATAAAGCTGTGTGAGGGGGTATATAATGACCTGCTAGGCGTATTAGATTAATGGCAATAGTAATCCCATTAGTGGGCCCTCCTAGTGCATGGGGAAAATCTTAGTTCATACTCTCTCTCTCTGTATATCTAAATATATATATATATATAGAGAGAGAGAGAGAGAGAGAGAGAGAGGAATGTGCTCTTCTATTAGGGGTTTGCCTTTCATTTTTATAATACCATCTAGCGATTCACAAGTATCAATTCAAGGAACTCTTTCTCCAAAGAACACCTAATGCCTCACGTCAATGTCTCCACATAAATGGTTATGTGATCAGCTATCCTCATTGCATGAAAGGGATTAAGAAGTGTTATTCTATTTGGATACCTGATGTCATTCTCAAATAGCCAATCACTCAAAATATTTATAATATATATTTATAGAAAATTAATCAACATATCATGATCTCATCATAATATATCATCGTACTATTTTTATACTTGATTACAAACACCATCCAAGTATAATAATGACTATCTGATTCATAGAAAAATAAATGAGTTTTTCATGATTCGATTGTTATGTAGGCCACTTATTATTGACATAGAAAGGGGAAGACAATTGAATTGTGAAAAAACTCATTTATTTTACTATGAATAACATAGTCATTATTACACTTGTATGATGTTTATAATAAAGTATAAAAATATTACAATTAAAAATTATGATGAGATCATGATATGTTGGTTACTTTTCTAATAAATATATTGATGGAGAATTATTTTGAAACATGAACACAAGGGTTCTAAGTGAACCTTTCCTCCTCCTCCTCCTCCTTATCCACCAATTTGAGAAATTATCCATTATTTAAATGGATGAAGAAGACCTCTCTAAATAATTGAAAGAGAGTGTAGATCTTAAGGGAATTATCTTCCCTCCTCTTTCTATTTTACATTGATCTAATGATTGACTTGGTCAAAAGAAATTAGCCTTAACCTTAGATAATTAGAATCCCTTGAATGGACCAAGTCAACCACCATTTTACCTTGATACAAGATCCTAATTTCCAAACCTTATCCACTATATCATAGGAACCTTGTATAAATTAATGATCTCAAGAAAGAAACATCAATAGGAATCCATTTGTATTTTCCTTGTTCTTTGAAACCACCTTAAGTTAGAATTATAGGAGAGATCAACTTCAAGAATTCATCTACGGATTCCATTTTAAGATTGATCCAAGCCTTGGTGAAGACACATCAGCATATAAGAAGCCTCATGAATGACATATATCAATTACTTGATTCCCTCAAGCTGAAGAAAGATCATTATATCAAAGCCTCATGAGAATCACCATCAAATAAGCATTTTCTCAAGGACTAGGAGTACATCGTGCAATTATAAGCGACAATCATCACAGGAAATCAATTGCATCATGGATTATCACCACGGCTTCAGAACATACTAACACTTCTATTAGAGAGTTATTCCTCTTTCTACTGAAATGGAACAGTGAGACTACAGGAAGACCTCCACGAAGAACACAACTTCCCGGCATGATTGATATGGACAAAGACTGTCAATGGATGGAATGTCCAAGCAATTGTCACGCCCGCTCCCCCTGTCGTGGTGGAACAAAGGAAGACAAGAGAATTTGAAAAGCTTTATGCCATTGACAAAAACGGATATGAGCTCACAGTCCCAGTCAGAAAATTACAGGGTTGAAGTGTCTTAGAGAAGGGATTCCAAAACATCTTCAATGAGAACGTCGACCGGAATGACGCGCGGAGTAGTGTTATCACGCAACTTGAGCGTGGAGAATATCGACCGAAGCAAGAATAATTCAACGACAGGGAACTTTGCGGAAGGAAAATTAGCGATGGCGAACAGACTTTTCCCGACGTCAAGAAATTGGTTCAGAGCATCCGTACGGACCTCCTTCCCAAGGCTTTCTCCAGACTCAGCAAAATCCGAAGAGGACAACATTTCTAGACTGAGATCCAGAAGGACTCCCTGGAAAGCAAAGACATCTGGCGATTACAACAGTAATATCGCCGTCAATTCTTTCAATCAGGATGCTATTCATCCTGTTATGGCGTCGGTCCTACGTGCGACTCCATAACTTCACAAAAAGAAATGAAAACGTTGCGGAATCACCCTTATTGAAGAAACTGGATAAACTCAGTCAACCATTACCCATCGGCAACGGCGTTGACTTTCTTTGTGATTGTCGTTAAGTGCAGGTCCCATTGATCAACGTGTTTTGATATCCAAGTGGACGGTCATCACGATATTTACGGCATTATATTAAAACCCCCGAGGAGCAAATAACTGCTACTCATACGAGGGAAACAACTGCCGCGACGCGTCGTCTCCCCTAACTCCCTCTTTTCGTAATCCTATAAAATGAAAACTTGTAAGAAAAAAACAAGGCATGTTGTTTTTGAATAGAAAATTGGTTACCGGTTCGTTTTTACCTTTATGTTCATCGTGTTCTTCCCTGTGTTTCACCATCCTGCCGCAATCTCGTCATCTCCGATTCTACCTTCCTTTCTTTTCTCCCCCAATTCTGTCATCTTTCAACACTAAAATCTGAAGCATCTCGAGACTTTCCGATGTCAGCGGGAGTAATCTACGGCATCTCTTCTCGTCTTCTTCAGGTAATTATCCTCATCTCTTTCCTGGTGAAATGAGTTCGTCTCATAAATCTTAAAGTCCAACACGAGACCTTCCTTCTTTATTCATCCATCCGCCTTCCCACTTCCGATCTAATCATTCGCCTTTCTTCCCTTAACCTCTATATGATAATATATTTTATATACTCTTTTCAATCTCTTCATTCTTCTTATCTTCTCCTTTCCGCTTCCTCCTCTCCCTCATACTCACTATATCGTCATTAGATTCTCTCATTCCCCACTACAGAAATACTATAAGACTATTTAATTTACTACCCAATTATATCATCTCTCTATCTTCTATTATCCCTACTATAACCACTACTTACATCATTTACTATATATTCCCTATTCTCTACCTCTTATCTCCTATACATTAAAATATATAATATTATATCCTCATCATCATTTATCTTTTCCACTTTCATTTCTCTTCTCTACATATCATAAGTCTTATAAAATATCTCCTAAATATTCTATATATTCATCATCCTTCTCATATATTCATTAATCCATATTACTAATAATTCCTAGTGATATCACTTCATAGATCCTCCCCTTATTGTAGGATTTAGATACCTCTCCTAAAATATCCTACATCATATATATTCTAAATTTTTCGAGTGATTAGCTTTTTGAGAATGACATTAGGTATCCAAATAGAATAACACTTCTTTCTACCTTTCATGTAATGAGAATAGCTGATCCCATAACCATTTATGTGGAAACACTGACGTTAGGCATTAGGTGTTTTTTGGAGAAAGGTGTTTATTAGGTGTTTTTTAGGCGTTAGGCATTAGGTGTTTTTTAGAAAAATAAATGAGTATTTCATGATTCGATTGTTATGTAGGCCACGTATTATTTACATATAAAGGGGGAAGAGAGAAAGATGGATTGTTGGAAGAAGGAATGAAGAGAGATCTAAGGAGATAGATAGAGTGCATTACTAGCTGATAGACTGATATATTGATACATAGTAGGGTTCCACTATTGTCATCCAGTATTGTAACTTGGCGATACCATCATCCAAATGATAGTGTCAGATAAAGGGTACTAATTTCCAGATGGGAGTGGCATTGCATGATGATCATGGATGATGGTATCAGATATAGGGTACTAATTGCAGATGGGTTTAGTGTTAGATGACAATATCATGGTTGAAAATATTGGATATCGAATACCATCAAGGTATTGAGTGACGATAAGGATATCATTGAATATCAAAAAAATAAAAAAAGAGTGAAATGCCAAACATTATTTCATAAGAATATATATATATATCGAATGTCCATAGAAATATATGATACCATCATTATTTCAAGATGTTAGCGAATGACGGAACCACTAAGGGTATAAATATTTGATACCATCATCCTCTTAATGATACTCAGTAGAAAATGATGGTATTAGGTATCTTGGTATCAGATAGTGTTAAGGGTACTAGCAGTTTCCACTACTAGTATCGCTATCGCTATCAATACCGATATCTGATTCTGTCATTTGAATGATGTTACCAGAAGAAAATAGTATAACCCTACTATCTATCAATATGTTAGTCTATCAGCCAATTAGTTAGTCTATCTCCTCAGATCACTCTCCCGTTTCCTTCATTCAACAATTCTTCTTTCTCAATTTCTCTCTTCCCCCTTTCAATGTCAATAATAGGTGACCTACAAAAACAATTGAATTTTGAAAAACTCATTTATTTTACTATGAATAACATAGTCATTATTACACTTGTATGATGTTTATAATAAAGTATAAAAATATTACAATGAAAAATTATGATGAGATCATGATATGTTGGTTACTTTTCTAATAAATATATATTCTAAATTTTTCAAGTGATTAGCTTTTTAAGAATGACATTGGGTATCCAAATAGAATAACACTTCTTTGTCCCTTTCATGTAATGAGAATAGCTAATCCCATAACCATTAATGTGGAAACACTGACGTTAGGCATTAGGTTTTTTTAGAGAAAGAGTTCCTTGAATTGATCCTTGGTAATCCTTAGATGGTATTATAGGTGTGAAAGGCAAACCCATAATATGTAGATAATAGAAAAGAATAGCATATGCCTCTCTCTCTCATATATATATGTGTGTGTCTCTAAAGAGAAAAAGGGAGAGAATAAACTAAGATTTTTCCCATGTGCTAGTAGGGCGCACTAATGGGACTACTGATACCATGCTAATTAGACATGCTAATACATGATTATTAATGCATATTAAGGCATAAAATATTTCATTCTGATGCATGTTATCATATTTATGAGTATTTATCTATCATTCTATGAAAAAGTCATTATAATCTCAAAATACTTTAAATTAGGGTTAATTATGATGAATTAAAGATAAATAATTTTATAAACCATCTTTACTTGATATTAGAAGTGGTTTTTAAAGTTAAATAATGAGAGAAATCATTTTTATAAACATTCATTTAATTTTCTCAAGTTAAAATCTTAAAGAAATAAATATATTTCTAAAATAGAAATTAAATATCTTGTTATTTAATAAATTTGAATTTTTAGAATGATAGATAATTAAATTTATGATCAAATGAAAGAAATTTTGATTAATTTGGAGTTATATTTTGAAAGTTATGAATTTTCTAATTTTTAAGGATTTTTCCAGATTTTTTCCTGAATTTTTCTGAATTTTTAATGAATTTCTAAGGATTTTCTAGAATTAAAAATTGACTTTTCTAATTTAAAATCGATTTTTTAGATTATTTAAAGTGCGCAGGTGATGTGGCGCAATCTGGAGCGTCTAATCGATCGCGATCGATGATCAAGAGCGCGATGTGACGTGGCGCATCGTGGGACGTCTGATTGCGCATGAAATCTCAACCGTTGATCTTCACTTAAGTGAAGGGCGGGACGTAGCACAATCGGACTCACCGGATGCGTGTTAATCTCGACGGTTGACTACGAAGAGTTATAACGGTCGAGATTAAATCGATGGAAAACGCATCTAATGCGTCTGATCGTGATCCAACGGCGTGCGTTTTTTATGCGTTATATAACGCATGCGATGTGGCTTCATCTGATGCGTTCGATCGCAATCCAACGACCACAACTTAATGGTAACGATTGGCATTGATGTGTTTCATCAGAGCCGTTGATGCGTTTCATCAGAGCCGTTATGCCTAAATTGCCTATAAATTGAGATGTTCTTCGAGATTGTAAAGCATTCCAGAGCAATTCGAGTCAATCGAACTATTTAGACATCAAATCTCTTGAATCTCTTGATCTCAATCGCTTCTAGACTCATTTCCGCGCCCGAAGAGTGCTTAAGATCAAGATTTCGACGATCGACGAGGAAGAAATCGACGCTTGAACTCCACGAATCGTGATTTTAGGATTTTGATGAATAGCCTTGATTCCGGCGATTAATTGGATCAATTCGATCAAAAGTATGGGTTATGGATTGTGTTTTATCCTAATCTATCTTTGTTTATTGTTTAATTTTGTTTTAGAATCGTAATTTAGTTTAAATTCAATCTTAATTTTGGTAATTTTGTTCTTACGATTTTCGGAAAATACCTATCTCTTCAATCTTCAATTTCTCCGCAAAATCAAAGTCAAATTCATTGATTTTTGATTCCATGGATTCGTCTTCAAGTTCTCTTTCATAAAATATCATTTTCCCCATATTCTATCACTGATTCATCGTCCGATTTGATCAAATTTGAAGAGATCATCAAGAATTTCCGTAATTCCCTGTGGATTCAACCCATATTTATCATTATACCCCTGAATTCGAATTAGTTTCATAAAATTAGTAAATTTAGACTTTATTTTCACACGAGACCATGTGTTTTCAACGACCTCGCGGTCTCGTTCCGTCAACTACTACTGTCATTAATCTAATAGGCCTAGTGGGTCATTATAATCCAGAGAAGGTTATCAGATATTGATACCGATATCTAATTTCTTGACCAAAGATTTAACGACTACTATTGCTCAATCTTATCAAATATTAAGGGTAGATGTTCCCACCTTAACGACTCAATCACCTTCAAAGACTTTATGGTGTATCCAATCTATGATATTTTTGGGATCATGTGGTTGGGGATTCATAAGCTATAGTAAAAAAACATGATCATCTATCTATTAGATGTCTTTGATGTCTTGAAGTCTAAGGATCATAACCATGACATGAATCAACCTGATTCTTAGTTAGGTATAATATCATTCAAGGATTCATATAAATTAATTCATTTAACTCTTTCTCCAAAGAGCACTCACCATCTATCTTTAATAATTTCGCACCAATGGCTACAAGATCATATATATTCATCACATGAGAGAGATCAAATTGTATTATTTTTAACGAATATTTCTATGTTGTTCTAGAATGTCCGTCAAATAGTTAATGTTTGAATATATGTTTAAAAACTAATGATTATTGTATTATGTATCATATTTTCTTAGTCAATGCATACGATGATGGATTTTATTGTAAAAATACACAAGAATGATAATAAATTAAATTTCATTTCGATGAATGAACGAGATATGAAAGTGTGATTATCAATCACAAATAAGAACTCAATGGAGAGGGAGAAAGAGAGAGATGGAGGACAAGACAAAGGAATGGAGAGATGGAGAGAGAGATAGAAAGAGTGTCTGTGAGAGCGAAAGTGTGTGTTTGAGAGAGAAATGTGTAGAGAGAGAGAGAGAGAGAGAGAGAGAGAGAAGGATGGAGATAATGAGATAGAGAGCTATAGAGAAAGAGAGAGGCAAGGAGAGTTACTAAGAGGGAGAGATAGATCTGGAGATACTGAGAGAGAGAGAGAGAGAGAGCAAGAGGAAGGGAGAGATAGAGAGAGAAAGGGAGGGAGGGGGGTAGAAAAAAGTTGGGGGAGGGAAGAGAGACCTTTTAGTAGAGGCTTCAAGAAAAAGACAATATATTTTCATTGGTTTAAACAAGAGCTTCAACTAACTTTTCCAAAGGGCAACTGCTTATGTTACACCCACTTCTGCTTCATGTACAAGAACACCAGACTGACTTACATGGGGAACACTTTGGTCATGGGGGAAGAGAGAGAGAGAGAGAGAGCAAACTCTCTCATTCAATGACTCTCACTATTACTCTAGATGTCAGGACTCAGAAGTGAGGAAGTTGCTCCCACCAGAGCTCCCAACAGAGAACGGGGAATCCCGTACAAGCACCTTCAGGTTTCGAGTCCCCGAGAACTCCAAGATCTCCACAGATTCAACTAAATCATCATCATTGGCCAATAAGACCCACTCCTCTTCATCATCCATGTACTTAAGCTGGAAACTCCCGACAGCAAGCTTGAACCGCCGCCCAATTTCCTCTGCCAGCTTCAGCCACCCCCCCTCTGGCGAATACTTGAACCTTACGGTGTCCTCTTTGTATGTCGCCTTCACCGTTACAGCGTTCTCACCATCTCCATCAACTTTAATGCTTTTTTTAAATGTCTGTGAACTGGATTGGCTGCCATTAGAGGAATCTGTCATTACAGAGGAGCTTAGATGGTTCTGGTCTGCCGCCATCTCACAGCCGTCTTCAGTCCACTTGCTGCAGGCCCATGTCTGTGGAGGCTGGGAGTCAACAGCAGAATCAATGGCCTGGAGGTTGGCATTTGGTTGAGACAACGGTGGGGCAGGGTTCACCGCTGCCACAAAGCTTCCAGTCAATGGGTCATATTTCAGTGAACCCTCCACCCCCTGGACAGAGTCGATGACGGTTTGGATTTTTTTCAGCGAGCGGTTGACTTTGTTGATCTTTCGGGATGGCCATCTGGAGATCCCATGTTGTCTGCAGATCCTCTTCAGGGTCGTCGGGCAAACTGCAAGCGTAGATAAATAAGTCAACCCATTGACTTTAGTAATGGAAAGGAGGGAAGAGAAGAGGATACCCCCTATGCTTTTGGCAGCATCTTTAAGGCTGCCAGAGAAGTACTGCTGGAGGGTGCTCAAGCTAATGTTCTTCTCTGCCGTTGTTCGCTTCTTCTCTAAAGTCAACGACTGTTGGCCTTCAATTACCTGCAAGACTGGAAAATTCTCTAGACCGTTGACCTTATCAAGAGAAAGAAACCAGAAACCAGTACCTGATCAAGAGAGATTTCTTTCTTATCGCTTTCTTCATGAAAGCTCATAGACTTCACAGGTTGAGACTGTTGACTTTGGATTCTGGTCCAGGAGTACCCATTCCAACCCCGATGAAAGTCAACGGCGCCAGACCCACTTGCCATTACCTCGGCATTAGATACCGTCCTCAAGGTTTTACAGACTTTCTGCATTGTAGTCGATAGATTATCCAATAGAAGCTGCTGGTCAACACTGCCTTTACAGTTGACCGGGAGGAAGAACTCAAGAACATAGTCATCGTTTCCAGTGAAAGAACTTCTTAACCTAATGGCAACAGCAGCATTTAAACCGAATCTTCTGGCGTGATGAACAAAGGGGTACTCGTGGATGTTGTAATCTTTTACATCTGCAGAAAAAAAGGGGAAATTCGACTCGAATGCCTTCCCAGAAACTCCTTGGCCTTTCCAGAGATGACCCTCCGAGCAAACATGAACAAAAGGCAGCATGCGTGAATCATTCACGTAGCAGGCCGACTCTTGGACGTGTAAAGCTGTCGACTGTAAACATGCTTCTGGATTGTCCAAGTGGGCATTCTTTCCGTCTCCGTAACTGCATGGAGTCCAGGTTAACGCCAGGGGTAAAATGTGTAAGTGGCAGACGGCTTTAAGAACGTCCACTATCTCTGAAAACGCGGCTCGTTGATTTTTTGTGATGTTCTGTACGGGAGTGATATTTTTATTGAAGGACTCATAAGTTGATATATGAATTTGTGACTCCAGAAAGTGAGTGCGGGTCGAAAAGGGTACCTGACTGTGATCTTGGCTAGTCACCGTCCTAAGATTCACTGCCTAAAAAGGGGGGAACAAAAGGAGAAAATAAAGAAGGTTAAAAAATTCTTCATATGCAATATCCAGATTTAAGGCTAGTCGCCAAACCTCAAGGGCCTTGCAAACGGCATTCATCTCAGTATCAAAATTAGATTTCTCCTTCGTCGTAACAAGTTCGAGAACAGCACAGCATTCCCCGTCAGCACTAGAATCAAAAACGGGCAGCGCAAGAGATCCTCTAACTTCATGAGCAAGCGCATAATTGACCCTCAAGTACTCGTTCTTGCTGTAATAGCTCACGTTAGATGTCCACTCCGGAGCTTTTGAGATGAAAACTCTCCCGGGAAGCCCAGGAAAAGAACCTGGTCCTTCTTTCGCTGAAAAGGTAAATGTTCTGGAGATCTCTCTGTATCCAGCGAGTACTTGATCGAGCAAATAAGGTTGCTCTGAGGTACTTAAAACGAAATCTGCCCTCTGTTTCACAGGTGTCCACACTTGAGCCAGTATCCCTCCGGAAGAGTATTCCTTGAAAAAAGATAGCGCCTTTAGCATCCGTTTCAGAGAGATTAAAGGAATTGACAAAGGATCTGGAAATCGCCGGCGTGCTACTGCTGGTTTCAGAGTTGTTGATTCTTTCTGTTGCTTGTTTTCTCCCTACAAGAAGAGAAAATTGATGGAGGAACAAAAGAAGACCAAGTAGGGGGAGACGATTGAGTCTGCGAGAAACTCAGATGTGAGAACATTTGATCCGAATTAGAAGAGCTGCACAATTCGGCGTAACCGTCGAAATTCAGGAGATCTGGAAATCCGAAGGAATCTTCGGAAATCGGAGTTCCTGGGTCTCCTTCCAACGGGCTACTATTGTCCATACCAGAATTTAGACAAAATTTAGCTTAAACCCAAATATGATTCGCGCGAGTAGACCCTTCTCCGGAATAATCAGCAATCAGGAAGAAAATGAAACCCTAGCATGGTAAAGTCGCCTTCTTCCCTTCACCAGAGAATCCATCAGCAGACTCCAACGAAGCCAACTAACAATCAAGCGAATTATGAATTCTCCGCGGCGTATCCTACGAACAGACGAATCGCGAGCTTGGAGATGCTCCGCCGCTGAATGATTCTGTACGGCGACTTGTGCTAGCTCAGGCCAGACGTAGTGGCCGTCATTCCGAACACATCACCGCTCCCTCTCCATCATCTAACGAATTTTTTAATATTATATGACGTAGATAATGACTCGCACAATTAAACGAAACCCCTTCCCGACGTAGATATCGCTGCCCCTTTTAGGAAACCCTGGAAGTTTACGAACACTTGTACGATATGGAGCGAAATTCTTGAAAAGTCCTCGAGAAAGGTTGATATTGCAGAGAAGGGAAAGAAGCCAAGACAGGGGTTGACATCATTTCTTGCGTCTAAACTTACGTTTCCGAGTTTGTTTAGGAAAGTGACGAGATTATTTAATCCGTTAATAATAGCTTCATTGAATTAAAAATGGATTTAAAAATGAAATGGGGACCACTTTGGAATCTGCGGTCCAACCGGTGCCAGCGATCAGAAAACAACGATCATTATTGGGAATATTATATAACATCGAAAACGTATTTGCGTCGTACATTATCTTACCCTCAAATCCTGAGAGGTCGAAGTGTACTGTTTTCGACCGTGAAATGCGCCGAGTTCTTCAAGCCATTATCGTGCAATACATAAGAAATTGCAATAATTGACATCAACGAAGAAGCTGAGGATGAACTAAACAGCAGAATTTTGACATTTTTGGCCAGACAAAATTAGAGAGAGGGTGAGGACTGAGTCCAATGATCAAAGAGAAAGACTTGGCTAAAATACCCTTGGAAAATTGAAATAGGCGCCAAGGACCTTCAAATTTCCTGAACGCTCAGACCTGTGAAAGGAGGAGAGTACACGATTAGGAGCTGAGGGAATTGCATCAAGGTTGCATACTTACTGAATCGCAAGGATTAATGGTCAGAAATTTATGTTATATCGCAAGAACAGTGATTGACAGACCCTAGACTATATATATAGAAGAAAACCCTGATACAACGTCGCACAAATCAAATTTTGATTGGGGAAAACGAAGTTTTCTAGTAAATGTGACCTAGGGCGGGAGAATATTGATTGAATGAGAGATCATCAAGAGCTGACGGCATGAGATAAAAATTGTATGAAATAAAATTTAAAGAATTGAATATTAGAGTATAAGAACGTTAATTTTGATATTCTGGAACTTTAAAGATGGAAGAAACCCTAATATACAAGTTTCACAGGATAAAAATACGCTAAAGAAGACCGAATTTTTTTTTTAATATGTTACCTAGACTAGGCATAAAAAGTAACACGAGGATCACAATCAAAATGCGATCCAATGAGAATGCGATCCAATGAGAACTAATGAAAAGCTAAAGGAATAGGATCACAATTGAATAAATAATAGTTTTACGAACTGATAATAGATAACAAGAACACTAACTTAATACTCTGGGTTGAAGAAACTATAATTAACAGTTTCACTGAGTAAAATTCAGCTAAAAAAAGCGTAATTGCCCAAAAAATGAGACCTAAGTTAGGTAGAAATGGTAACCTAAGGATCATCAAGGACTCGAGATAGAAAGTCAAAAATAGTTAAAATTCTAAATTTAATTAATGAATATTAGATTAAAAGAACATTTGTCTCTGATACTTCGGGCATTTCACAGGTAAGAACTTGGCATCAGAAAACATAGTTCTCCCTAAATTCGACCTATATCGGAAGCGCAGAATATCTGAAGGTTCTGAAAATACGATTGATCTCAGATAATCAAGAGCTGAAGGACTAGAACTAAAATATTATAAATAACAGTTAATGGACTTAATATATTACATTACAAGAACATTGAATTTAATATCTGGGCATCAAAAGTAAAAGAAACCGTTTAAATAGTTTCAGATGCTAAAAAATTTTGCAAGGAAAAGAACAGCTGTCTGGTATAAAGTGAACTAGTTTAGGCAGAAATGATAATCTGATGGTCAAGCCATTAGATCAACAGAGAAATGAGAGATTACCCGGAGGAAGAGACTGCTTCAACTTGTCGGCTTTCTCGGAGTCAAGAACACAAAGCGTGTAAAGGTACCTCGAACAACGAACCTTAAATTTCACTACATTCTTGCTCCTTTTAATTTTCACGGAGCGCGCATCCTTTCTCCTAGCGGTTAAGAGAAAGTCCTTGATCTCATGAATTTGCTTCGGCTGCATCAATGAATTAAAATAAGAAGAATTCACGAGCACACGTACAGATACATAAAAAGATAAATAAATCCAACACAACGGCAAACATTGCTAACGCAACAGACTAAATCTGAACAAAAATAACTCAGTTAGAGGAAAATCATTATTCGAGCAACTCAAAGAAGAATCCTACCGCTTTTTAGGGAATATCTGTTTCCGGCACTATAACGATTCAGATCGGGATAAAAGGTTAATAAGTTAAAAAAACTGTAGAAATCGTCTGATAAAACATCAAAGCAAAGGTTTCCGAATAACGGAAAACAAAGGGAAATAGTGGAGAGAGATCAAACTGTAAGGAGGGCGTACCATCTTGTTTGATGGATCGGCAGGAAAGAAATCGTAGTCCGCCGCCTCAGCCCTGCAGTATCGTTTACCTGGTACTTATACTCCAAACCCTAAATCTTTTGATTTCCTCCTATTTGTCGGCCCAAATGAGCGCTGGGCCGGGCCGGGATTAATGGATATGTTGGCGTGGTGAGATTAAATCGAATCGAATTTTTTCTCTCCAAATGGGTGTATGATTTCATATGGCCCAAGCCGCCTCAGAAATTTTTAGTTCGCTACAAATGCAAAATGTTTTCGTCATTTTTATTATCTTTAGATTTAATTTTTGTATGAAAATGCCCAATAATTTTAAAATTTATTTATTGCTAGAGAATATTTAGAGACCGAGCATTATTCTTAGAGATAATTTTTTATTTCAAATAAGGTGCAGCAAAGAATGAATTATTTTTTAACATTTAAGTACTAGGTTTGATTCTCCATATATCTTGCATTATAACGATCTTTTACTTTTTTTATTGAAGAAATGTCCTTTCAAGGGCAAAACTTAGTGGGATTTATATATGTTAATGGATCAATGAACCCCAAGTGCTATAATTTTGTAATATATATATTTATGTATATATAGATAAACGACCAAAATGCAAAAAATCAGTGGCGAAAAGGTTTTTGTTTTCTAGGGTCCTGATTGGGTCCAGTATGATATTTTGGGCTAAGTACGGGACACAGAAGGCCCATATCAGGATAGTTTACAGTTGGGCCCAATGAGTCATAAGAGCCCATAACTTTTCGATCCGTTCGGGTAAGGCGTGACTTTAGGCCGGGGGGGAAGGCGTGAATTAGGCCGCTCTGGGGTCCCAGTTCAACGGGCAACTAATTCTCACTGGAGGAGAACAGAGTCTATCTCGCTGAGGAGCGTCATAAAGCAGTCCTAAGCAGTTGGTCTGTCGATGTCGCGGGCCCACCAAATACTTGTGGCCCACGTGCAACCCATTGCTCCAATAAATATTTATTTTTCAGTTTTAATTACAGAAAAACTGAAAAAGACGCGAACCGTAAATGGGTCTTAATGGGCCAAAGCATGACTGCCGACAAATAATTTCTATCGTAAAGACAGACTTTTTATCTGGAATATTACTGGAGAGCCCGCGAGGCCGGTTAGCTGGACTTGTCGGTGTACTTAAAGAAGAAGAAAGTCAGGAAACTCACAGGAAAAGTCCTAAAAGCCCTTAAAGGGGGTAAATTCTTGGTCTCTTACTGCCGCAGCGTGACTCTCCGCCAAAGCCGTACAGATTAGGTCGTGTGTCCGGTAGAAAATAAATCACCAGTAATTGTAATTTTAAATAAATAAATCAATAGTAATAGTAATTCTTTTTTTTTTCCAAATCGAATCGCCAAGTGTCATCCCTCTGGGGGTCACACGCTTTATTGACCCACCAAACTGAGGTTGACTGGAGAAGCCAGAGTCAACGGGTCTGGTCAAACAGTGCCATTTTGACTTGAAGTCAGTCGAGTAGTTGAACTGCGTTTAATATCCTCGCAAAAATAATCCATTTATTCTTTAACGGATCGGCCTTGACCCTATATTACAACCACCCAGCAGATAAAAATCTGCATGAATATTATTTACCACCTGTCAACGCATAATTATAATACAATTTTCTGGCTCAGTTGAACGATGAACAGACGCTTCTGATTTCTCCAGCCGCGCCGGTGATCACCCCGATTCTTCCCATTTTGACCATCGCAATCCCGAAATCTCTCCGAAAGCTACTGGGGAATCTGATGTAGAAGTCAACGATATCCCGTGTCCTGGGATCACGATAAAGCTCGGCGTCCGACTGAAGGACGGCGAATCCAGACCGTATATTCGTGAAGAGAGTAGTATCGAACGAATGATCGCTGCCGCTGTCGATCCCGAGTCGGACGTTAGCGTTGCCGCCGGGTGGACAGATGCGTTGAAGATTTTGTAAGAAAGGGGGAGCAATGGAGGGGTCGGGTCTCCTGCTTCCTCTATAGTTGAAGAGCCTTCCCGTCATGAAGAAACAAGCTGTTGTTCCTATCGTGTGAGCCGCTGCAAACATAGAGAATGATGATGTTTTAGGGAGAGAGAAACAAAGATGGACAGAGAGATAAGATGGACAGAAAGAGCGATAAAGATGAAAAGAGAGGATGAGAGAGAGATGATGATAGAGAGAAGAGGAGGGAGAGATATCAAGATGAAGAGAGAGGATAAGAGAGAGATAAAGATAGAGAGAAGAGGAGGGAGAGATATCAAGATGAAGAGAGAGGATGAGAGAGAGATAAAGATAGAGAGAAGAGGAGGGAGAGATATCAAGAGGAAGAGAGAGGATGAGAGAGAGATAAAGATAGAGAGAAGAGGAGGGAGAGATATCAAGAGGAAGAGAATGGGGATGGGGAAGAGAGATGAGAGGGGTAAAGAGATATTAAGATGAAGAGAGAGAGAGAGAGAGAGAGAGAAACCCTAGAGACTTGAGAGCCGGGGGTTAATGGGCAGAGTGGTCCTTTAATCGAGTAATGCAGATTTAGAGAGAGGATCGGTGAAAGAGAGGATTTACTGGGCCGAATATTCTTTCCAATGTAGTAGTGCGGGTGTTGAAATCGAGCTAGAGAGAGAAAGTTAGAGAGACAAAGAGGGCCGGAAAGAGACGAGACAAATAGGAACTCCCTAGACCCTAATATAGATAGATGTTTCTGTGATAGGATACTGCATGTAGAGACAGAGAAAGAACGTCGGATTCTAGAGAAAGAGACCACTGAGGAGGACGAGATCTTGAGCAGAGAGGCCTTTCTGGGCGAATTTAGCGAGAAGAACGTTGATCGGGTCCGCCACGTCAGGGAGATTTCCAGCCTCGGAGATCGAAGAAGAAAATCCGTCTCTGCGTCCGGTCTCCACTTGGTAGAACGGCCCATTACTCTAAAAAAACCAATACCACATTAGTCAAGAAAATAGCAGCTAGAGAGAGAAATCTAGAGGCAGAGAGAAAAATACGAGGACGACGGAGTCGCGGGCGGCAAGAGCGACGATATCGGCGCAGGACACAATTCCTGGACACTCGAAATCAAGCTGAGACTTCGCCTCTTGAATTATGTTGAATCCGCGAAGTCCCTGATGCCCAAAAGCCCTGTTTTCTTGCTGCCCGTTGGGGAGATCGATGAGGATGGATCCTTCGCAGCCCTGGAAATTCGCATGCAGACGGTAAAAAACATAAATCTAGAGATGGAGGAGAGAGAGATGAATGGGACGGACATCGACGACGCAGTCGTGGAAGTGGAGGCGGAGGAGGTTGGCGGCGATGGCGGAATTCGATTGGGCGGCGCCCGAGACGACGGACCGGACGATGTCTTCGGCGCGAGGGCAGGAGTCTCTGTAGAAGCCCACCTGGATCTGTCCATGGCAGGAGGAGAGAGAGCTTAACAGGAGAATGGCAGAGAGAATGGCGGGGAAAGGCATGTCAGAGAGATAGAAAGAGAAAATGTAAGAGAGAGAGACAGAGAGCGAGAGAGAGAAGGCAGTTGATGTTACGAGTTTGGGATGCCGGGGTGGCTTATAGGAGCATTACCGAGATGGATTGTGGCGTCGGGACAGACAGACAGATAGAAAGAGACAGGGAGAGAAAGAGAGAGAGAGAGAGAGAGAAAGATTTATAGAGACTAGAGAGAGAGAGGTAATTGCGGAGCAAAGGTGTTCCAGATGTCTTCGGACACCCCGTTTTCTTTCGTGTCTTCTTCTCTTCTACAAGCTAGAGAGAGGGAGTGAATCTGCGAGCGAGTTAATGCTCTCTCTAACTACGGCAAATATATCTTCCTGGACCAGAAAGATTCATCCTTTAACATCAACATCAAAAGATATAAACGCAAAGCGGAAAAGAATTAGGGCTTATGTGTAATTAATACAGAGAACCGGGGGTTGTCTTTGCGCTGAATTTCAGAAACCACAGAAACTCCGCCTGTGACTGTGTTAATGTGAGCTGGAGTGTTCACCGGTTGGAAGAAAAGGCTCACAGAAAAGAAAACTTCGCCTGTTTCCTCTAGATGTCGAATTCCTTCCATTAAAAGGGGCCCGCTGCCACGTACCCTAATAAAAGCTCCACCCTCTCTCGGGGTCAGCCCACCCGCTTCATAAATGTGATGGTAGCTGTGGCGGAGAACGAGTAGGACGACCGCCGCCGGCCAAGTTTTCTGCGTGCCACGCAAAACTCCACCATCGCTGATAGATATACAGATATAAATGGATAGATACGCGTGGACGGATTCTCAGATTGATTGATAGATTCATGGATATATAGACAGATAGACGGAAAGATCTAGAGATAGATAGATGGTAGATAGTACATTGTAGATATATAGATAGATGGAATAAATAGATAACACCAAAGATAGATAGATAGTAGATGGTAGATGGTAGATAGATAGATAGATAGATAGATAGATAGATAGATGATAGATAGATGGATAGATAGATAGATAGATAGATAGATAGATAGATAGATAGATAGATAGATAGATAGATAGATAGATAGATAGATAGATAGATAGATAGATAGATAGATAGATACATAGATAGATAGATACATAGATAGATAGATAGATACATAGATACATAGATAGATACATAGATACATAGATAGATAGATAGATAGATAGATAGATAGATAGATAGATAGATAGATAGATAGATAGATAGATAGATAGATAGATAGATAGATAGATAGATAGATAGATAGATAGATAGATAGATAGATAGATAGATAGATAGATAGATAGATAGATAGATAGATAGATAGATAGATAGATAGATAGATAGATAGATAGATAGATAGATAGATAGATAGATAGATAGATAGATAGATAGATAGATAGATAGATAGATAGATAGATAGGTAGGTAGTAGAAAGATAGATAGATAGACAGATAGCAAAATAAATAGATAGATAGTAGATGATAATAGATAGATAGCAGGCTAGCCTGCTAGATAGATGAAAGAGACAGACGTGCAGACAGACAAAGATATCTCATGGAATTCGAGTGGAACTTAGCCAGGCTGGATGGGGGATGAAATAAGATCTTTCGGTTTTCCATGAAAGCCAATGCTAGAATCGTACAAAATACGCAGTCTATGTGAGCAATTGAACGTGATGGAAAGCTTAGCCGTGGGATTTGGAAGGTACGAAGTGCTTGTCCATTATTGAGAAATGAGAAAGGTTTCTCCTAGAGTGGCTTCCTTGAAGAGCTTGCCGATCGTTTCGCGTTTCCTCGGCCAGCCTGGCTACACTGAGCTCTCTCTCTCTCTCTCTAAGACCTTAATCCCTCTCTTTCTCTCTCTAAGACCATGTTCTCGTATGACGAATGTAAGAATTAAGTTCAATTGAATAGGACCAACACGAAATGAATATAAAATTATGTAATCCATCAAATCTGAAAATATGATGACCTCCTTGAGAGAATGAAAATATTATATATTGGAATATGGAATTTTTCGTAATGTCTGTAAGTGATGTTATCTGGCATGATTCATGATAGAGACGGATTCCAATTATCGACAAAGGATCATTAAACACTAATTCGGAGGCATAATAATAAATTCATAATTTATCGCTGCATTGCGTGATTATTTTTTATCCGGATCGGTGAAACCAGTTTTAATTCACTGAATATGATAGCCATGATATGAAGTGTCATGATTAATGACATGAAGTGTCATGATGGACATCGTATCTATCTCTCTATCTATATCCAGTCCTCCTCTCCCTGTATACGAAGGCCATCTCGTCAACCATCATCTTTTCAGTGATCTCCTCGGCCTGTTCTGTCCGCACTCGGTCTTCTCCTTGTCGGCCAGTTGTGTCCATAGCACTATCTCTCTCGAGCGCCTCCGACGCATCTATCCTTGTCAAGAGCTTCAGTTTTCTTGATGTCTCACTCATCCCCACCATCGACTCGCCGATTTTCTCAACACTCAACGTCGCTAGCAGACAGCATGTGCTCCTCACAAGTCCCTTCAGTCCTTGTCGACAATGACCCTCGAATGTCGATAACTGCAAGAGCATGAATACATGAGTAAAATCATTCTTTGTCTGAGAACATTTAAAGTAGACTTGACTACATATTCATGTATTTTTTATGATTCATACAAATTTTTCTAACATTTATTTCCTATGTTTTAAAACTTGAGAACCAATCAAATTCCATCAGTGATATCCATAAGAAATTTTAGAACTTTTGTCTGCAAAGACAAGTCTCTATAAATTAGTGGAGAAAATTTTCCTTAAAAGACTAATTTTAGCATGTCAATCTCTGATCAAAAGGCCTAAAGGGCTCCAAATCCAATAAAGAGGCGAGGAATGATAGATGAGTGGGTGAAGAACTTAGATTATTCTGATCATGAACTTAGATTTCTTGTTTTCCGATTACACAACTTTTACACTGTGCTATGAGTGTGGCTACTTTTCTTTTTACTCTTGACCAATCAAATCTCTCTTCTAAATCTAGGGTAGTCTTGTTTCTACCAAAATATCTTGATAAGCCACCTTCCCATAAGTAAACCTTGAATGGCCACAATCACACGAAGATGACTTTTATGGCCTTAATGGGTCTGATCAATTTCGCATTAAAAAGAAAATTGATGCCCTTTAAAGATGATGGTGCTGTGTTCACATCTCTCTACTTGATTATTCATTTTCTTTCTCACATTTACCTTATTTCTTTCCCCACCCTCGTCTTCTCTTTGTGTCTATTTGGATATTGAAATTCATTTTTGAGTGAAGCCTTGAATCTTCTCTTCGTTTTTTAAGTTCCTTCCCTCTTCATCTGTTTTTCTCCCCAGCATGTTTCTTCCCTCTTTCTTCCTTCTCTTCTTCCCTTCTCTCCTCTTTCTTTAATCCCCTTATTTCTGAAAGATAATTCCTCTCTCTTCTCTCTCTAGGTTACATATACATCCTTCTTTTTGACATTCTCTATGTTTTTCTTGATTTATGATTTCTCTTTTCCTCTGTATTATTTTGCTCTATGTCTATTATGGGAGTATTTAGTTAAATAAATAGGATATAAATGTAATTTTGAGTTTCTCAATGTATTTAATTTCTAAAATTTAATAAATGGTTCAATAGTTTCATCAATACTTCTATTTCTTTTGAGTTTTATAAATAGCTCTCTTTTAGGGTGTTTGGTTAGTCCTGAGAGTACAGTTAATACCATTGTATTTTTCTAGCTTTGTCTAATTTCATAAGATCCTATCAAAATGAATAAATAAGGGCTTGTCTAATTCCATTTGCATTCTTGGAGAGAAAGGTTTGTCATCTGCCATTCAACCTGATGAGATCTATAGAGATCAACAAGCATGCATTACATCATTCCCTCATTTGACATGGTATTAAAGTGTATACTCATTTAATCATCCAATGAGGTGAAAATCAATCCTAAATGCAATTCATTAGGGCCAATAAACACATGAGTGGATAAAAACCATGAATCGAGAGTACAATGCCTCAATTCGGTGTAATTCTTGGGGTATAGTTACTCTCCCCATAGATGTCCATATCAATAATTGTGGTGAACAGTAAAGCCAAATAATAGTAGATGATTAAAGAAGAAATTGCAAGCCTCTATTTATAGAGGAGAAAGAGAGAAATACAAATAAGTTCAATGCGAGACTAATATCACTTAATTTGGGCTAACCCCTAGAATGGATTATATTTAACACTTCCCATCAAGCTGGAGCGTAAAGATCAAATATGTCCATCTTGGAGCCAAATGAATCAAACACGACACCCCATGAGGCTCTTGGCAAAGATGTCGATGAGTTGGTCCAATGATGAGATATGTGACATTGAAATAATTTCCTTAGACACCTTGTTAGGAATAAAGTGAAAATAGATCTCAATATTCTTGGTCCTCTCATAAAATGTAAATTTTCTTATAATAAAGGTAGTCGCTTAGTCATCACACCAAGTAAGGAAATGGTGTTGGAGTGATGATACCCAAGTTCTATACAAAAGGTTATAGCCATATCACATCTCACAAGAAGTAGAAACCATACCTTGTCATGAAACTAAACTTCCTCACTAGAATAGAAGTCAAAAGAATTTTCAAGAATGCTAGACAATTGACAGAAAGAATTGATGCGGTCGTTAATTGCACATCAATTCGTGTCAACAATAAAGCCAAACTTACCAATTTAATGAAAATATCTTTAATTGAGGGGTATAATAGTAAATAATGGTCAAATCCACGGAGAAATAAGAGATTTTTGAGAGATCTTTTGGAATTTGATCAAATCGAACGATGAATTGGTGATAGAAATTAGGGAAAATGGTAGATTTAGAAAGATAACTCAAAAATGAATCCACGGAATCATAAATCACTTGATTTGGATTAGTATTCGCGGAGAAATCAAAGAGCGAAGTGGAGAGAAATTTTTGAAAATTAAATCACGATTTTACCGAAATTAACAATGAAAATTAAACTAAATTACGATCCTAAATTACAAATTGATGATACATGACGAGAGATTACAGGGAAAACACGTATTCTAACCTAAGATAGCGATCGAAATGATCCAATTAATCGCCAGATTCAAGGCTTTTCATTCCGCGATTTCGAAAACGATTGTCGGTGTTCAAGAGACGAATTATCCTTAATTAATCGACGAAATCTCACTTTTAATCACTCTGTGGACGCGGAAACTAGTCTAGAAGAGATTAGAAGTGAGAGATTCAAGGATGGAAGGGTGTAGATAGATCAATTTAGTAAAATCATCCAAAAATGCATTACAAACACAAAGAACATCTCATTTTATAGTGATTTTGGGCGTAACTGTCGGATGGGGCGTTTAATCTTCGATCAACGGTCTAGATTAAACGCATGAGGGCAAACCGTTACTGTTAAATCTCGGCCCTTGGATCGCGGATGGACGCACATGATGAAGCCTCGTGATTACGTGAAATTGATTCGTCATGTAACACCTTTCATTTGATCTTCATCGAACGTATGAGATATCTCCACGTGTCCACAAGAGTCCATCGGATGCGTTTAATCTCAGCCGTTATAACTCCCTTGATAAACTGCTGAGATTAAACGTTTTGAAATATGAATCGTCATCCAATCACAATGCGCCGCGTACCCCTTCACTTAAGTTACGATCGACGGCTCACTTTAAATGCTCGATCGGACGCTCCGTATGTCGCCACATCACCTGCACGTAAAAACAAAGAACGAATAGTCCCACATGGCGAAAAAACAAAGGAATACACGCGTATATAAATAACGTGTAAATAAGGGGTTAGCTTAAATCCTCAACAGGATGCTCCCTCCTTATTCACATACACGCACACACGTGCACACGTGCGCACACGCGCACACACGCGCATCCGCACACATGCACACATGTACACGTGACGGATCGTTTTCGTGCGTCATTAAATCACAAAAATGTTGGTCAAACAAAATTTATAAAACCGAACTCACAGAGATAAGATATAAAATCAAGTAATGTGTAAGTATCGGATCGATCCACAGAGAGCAGGCTTGACTTTAATCGCAAAGTTGACTTGGTCAAACTTAGGTTTAAAAGGGGTTTTAACGAAGTAAAAATAAGATATAATGAGTGGAAATGATATAAATAGACTAAATAAGAAGTTTTAAGAATTTAATTCTCGGGTTTGACAAAGAAAAGTCAAAAGTCAAAGTCAAAGCATTTACTTTTACTAACAGTAGGTGTTCTGCAAAATCAGATAATCAAACAAAGTCAGAAGATTACAAAAATTATATATTTACAAACTAGAGAGAAAATGGAATTTATTGATATATAATTCGTGATTTTTGGATAAGAAATGGATTTACTATGAATTATTGAAAATCAAATATCAGAAAATCCCCAAAATGAACACCTCGGAGGAAATCATCAAATTGACCGGTCAAATGAAATCCAAATATTTCAATTTAAATGTCAATGAATTCTGATTTGTCAATTAAAAGTAATTGACCCCGAAAATCAACGTTTGACTTCTAATGAAAGATGAACAGTCCTCAGTCAAACATTAAATTGGAGGGTCAAATGAACTCGAATTCGATTGAATTTTCTTTCCACGGAAAGCTGAGGAAAAGAGGAATCCACTGAAACTAGAATCAAGTGATTTGGAATTATAATCAGAGAGATACCTATTTTCAAAATCAGCAATTATTCGGACTAAAAATTGGGGAAAATGAAGAACACTGAGAACTAATTTGCACAATTAAACTTCTAAATCTAATAAAAACTCAAATTACCTCCTGATAATTGATCGAATCTCACTACTAACCTAATTTCCACAAGAATGGGGCTTCAATTCTCGTGGATTGAAGCGAATTTGCTCGGATTCTTCCTCGTGGACGTTCGGAATTCAAGGGGAAAATTCGATGAAATCAAGGAGAAATTTGTGATCAATCCCACTCCAATTGCTTTGCAATCGAGTCTAAATGCGGGGGGATCACGATGAACTAGAGGTCTTCCTCGAAATTCGCTTAATTCCTTCACGAATTGATCAAAAGTTAGTTTTCAAAGGGAAAATACATGGCTTTTTAAAGGGAAATTTGGCCCAAAATTTCTGGTCGTTCGATGCGGTCGTGGGGTGGAAATGATGGCCACGATCGCTGCGGTGATCGTGGCTTTGATTTCGCCTCAAATGAGGCCATGATCGCGCTCGATCGTGGCCACGATCGTGCGGCGATCGGGCCACGATCGCATCACGATCAGACCACGAGATGATCTCCTTTAGCAGCCGTCAAATGAAGATCGAGTTGAGCGGACGATCGCAATTGCATGATGAAGCTGCTCCACGGTTGTGATGGCGTTTCTCCCTCATCGATCATCCAGCGTCCGATGGCGATCGAGCGATTCAAGGAGTTCCACGTATCGCCCAGGTGAGAGGAAATCGTGAAATATCGTGACCGTCCGATGAACTACGCCTGATGAAGATCGCACGTCGATCTTTGATCGTGATCTTCATTTATCAGCCGTCAGATGCCGAGGTAAGTCCACGAGATCATCAATCGCTCGTCTGATCACGCGCTTGATTTCGTTCGTCCGATTGAGGCGTGATGTCTCCTCGCCACGCCACGTGTCGCACATCTAACGTCTCACTTAAACCACTTTAAGCGCACGTGTTGTAATGAAGATCGCGTGGACTCGGGTCCACGCGATCGACGCTTTGCTCTTGGATCCGATGGCCGCTGAGTCGCCACGCGTCCCTGCACAGTAAGAAACGTGTGGGACTTAGTCCCACACGGAAGAAAATTTGAAGAGAGGTAAGTTTAAAAGATGGGGCGATATAACGCTTTCACGTTACCGCCCCCACTATCTTACCAGGGCCCACTATCCCGTGGGCCCTTCACCTGCCGACCCCCCTGCTGCCACGTGGTGCCCCACACGGGCATCCATGTGGACCGCGTGGACACGCGTGGCCCCCTGCCACGTGTCCGCACCCTGTGCGCCACATGCTCCTCGCGTGGGCCACCCGCGGCCCTGCCACATGGCCTCAGCGCCATGTCGCATCCGCGCGGTGGTCTCGCGCGCCACGTCAGCTCGCCAGCCAGTCCCGCTCGCCACATCAGCACCTGCAAGTAAGTAATTTCCCTTTTTCGCAATTTTAATAAAGAAAAACA
The DNA here is from genome assembly GCA_024174645.1 of Lemna minuta. Taxonomy (NCBI): domain Eukaryota; kingdom Viridiplantae; phylum Streptophyta; class Magnoliopsida; order Alismatales; family Araceae; genus Lemna; species Lemna minuta. Next base: position 3,374,936 of record CM044109.1, read on the forward strand.
CTTAAAAATTTATTTAAAAATCAAATAAAAATCGGAAAAAGGCCATAAATTTCAAATTTTCATAACTTAAAATATACAACTCCTTTTTAATCCAAATTTTCTCCATTGTATCACAAATTTCTTCCTTTTTAACATCATGTCATTTAAAATATATTTTCAAAGAAGAAATCAAGATGAATTAGAATTTACTTAACTCATTTTTTACTAAATATTCTAAATCATAAATTCATCTTGAAATTATTCTTCAAAACATGCACTAAAGTCAAAATCATTTAATAAAAGAGATTAACTTCTATTAATTTAAACTTAACAAAAGATTAATCATCTATTAAGCATGAAATTATCCCTAATTTGTGCATAAATATCAACTTTAGTGAAATGACATACCAATGGAGAAAATTCCTAAAAAGTATGATGACATGCATCATATTCTCATAAAATAAGCATGAATATGAGTTAATTAGGATAAGAATTTGGGTTATAAATGCATGTTATCAACACGTGTGCGACACGTGGTGGTCTCGTAGATCGCCACGTGGCACCGCTATTTTTATTCATGCCACGTCATATGTCACGTCAGCACGCGATAACAAAATATATTTTTATTCAATTTAATTCGAAATAAATCGAATTAAATTCAAGAAAAATTCAGAAAAATTTTATAAAAATCCCTAAAAATTAGAAAATTTCATAACTTTCAAAATACAACTCCAAATTAATCCAAATTTCTTTCATTAGATCAGAAATTCAATTATCTATCATTATAAAAAAGTCAAAATATTTAAATAACAAGAGAATAAATTATTATTTCAAAAATACATTCATTTCTTCTTGAAAAACAAAACTTAGAAAAATAAATTAGTGTATATAAATATTTTCTCTTATTATTTATCATTAAAAACCGAATTATAATCTCAAATTTAGATGGGAATAATCTATTCTAAAAGATATTCTTAACTATGCATAATTATCCCTAATTTAGTACATTTTGAGATTATAACTTAAAATTGCATGAAATGATAGAAATGCACTCAATATATGATAACATGCATACAAATGGAATGTTTTATGCCTTATTTTGTATTAATAATCGTGTATTGTCATGTTAAGATTGTATGTTATCAACAACATTGCCTCCAACATATGTGTAATACGAATAGCCAATTTTTGGTCTCCTTTGTCCTGAAAATATTTAGCAATAGAATATGGCTTAATGCCAAGGTGAACATGGCACTGATAGATAACGCCTTTGCTAAGGGCACACTTGTTTTATGCAAGAACCAGTAATATGCTTGATAGTGCACCATGTAAGATTCTTGTATGACTTTGATAAGAACACTAGAAGCATTAGTATTGTTGTGGCAAGAGACTGTTATATGGATCAGCTTCCCCAGTTGATGTCAATAGTGGTTGGCGTCTATCATCATAAGTGAGTTTGGTGTCATAGAGCTTTGGTGGTATCTCCATGAGTGATATAGCTTGGTTACACCCAAGTAACCCTATCTTTGGTAAAAGATCAAAGACAAACTTCCTCTAAGATAGTGCCAACTTTCCTAATTAGGAATAAAAATCAATCTCAAGGAAATAGCTTGGTGTCTATAAGTTTGTATGATATAAAGTGCATATGGAGGTAACTCTTGGTAGCAACAATACTAGTCTCATCACTACCTATCAAGAGAATGTCATTCACATATACTACAAGTACAATGAATCCCCTAGATATGGTCTAGCACATCATTATTGGGTTGCTAATGCACAAGGTAATGCCATATGAAGTATAGAAGACCATTGAACTTAACAACCCAATCACTAGGATTTTGTTTGAGATCGTAGATAGCATGACAAAGAAGACAAACCTAAGTAGTCTTTCCCTGAGCAACATATGCTGAAGTCTTCTCCAAAAAGACCTGATCCACCAAAATACCATATAAGGAGTTGTAAATACTCAACTAATGGAGAAACCATTCTTGATTTGTTGAATGAGACAAAAGAAATTTAATAGAGTTCAAGCAAAAAATCAAGGAGAATGTCTCATTGTTGTCAATGCCATGAGCTTGAGGGAATCCTCTAACCACTTGCCAATCCTTGTGGCCAATCATGGTGCCATCTTGATGATACTTTAGGGTAAAAACCCAATTGTATGTCGCAATACAAAGATTAGTATGATGATGTACTAAGTCCCATGTACCATGATATCGGTAGATATTATGTGGCCTACAAGTCAATCAAACTTCCATGTACCTTTTTTATATTCATTGAAATGAAGTTTATTCATCTTTCATTATTGTGTGATGTTTGTAATGAAGTCCATGAGCATATACAATGATTAAGTGAATTATGATGAGATCATAATATTGTGTTCACTAGTCTTTAAACATATGTTCTAAACATTCCTATTTCTGGGATATTCGATAAAGATATAGAATTATCTAGAAAGAATATCACTATTCAATTTCACTCTTATGATGAGTATAGCTGATCTAATAACCCTTAGTGTGGAGATAATAAGGATATATAATGAGTGTTCTTTATAGAAAGAGTTCACAAAAATGATTTAAAGGAATCCCTGAATGGTATTTGATAACATGCATTTATAACCCAAATTCTTATCCTAATTAACTCATATTCATGCTTATTTTATGTGAATATGATGCATGTTATCATACTTTTTAGGAATTTTCTCCATTGGTATGTCATTTTACTAAAGTTGATATTTATGCATAAATTAGGGATAATTTCATGCTTAATAGATGATTAATCTTTTGTTAAATTTAAATGAATAGAAGTTAATCTCTTTTATAAAATGATTTTGACTTTAGTGCATGTTTTGAAGGAAAATTTCAAGAGGAATTTATGATTTAGAATAGTTATTAAGAAATGAGTTAAGTAAATTCTAATTCATTCTTGATTTCTTCTTTGAAAATATATTTTAAATGACATGATGTTAAAAAGGAAGAAATTTGTGATCCAATGGAGAAAATTTGGATTAAAAAGGAGTTGTATATTTTAAATTATGAATTTCTGAAGTTTATGCCTTTTTCCAATTTTAATATTATTTTAAATTGATTTTTCCTTATTAAAATCACGAAAAAGGGAGTATTTTGGTCCACATAACCTCATATGCTGATGTGGTGCGCATACCTAACGTGGCGCGCGGGACCACCGCGCGGATGCGACGCGGCTCTGAGGCCACGTGGCAGGGCCACGGGTGGCCCATGCGAGGCGCAAGAGGCGCACATGGCGTGGACACGTGGACACGTGAGGCCACGCGTGTCCATGCAAGTCCACGTGGGCGCCCGTGTGGGGCGCCACGTGGCAGGGGGTCGGCATATGGACGGCCCACGGGTTAGTGGGCCTTGGTAAGTTTATTGGGGCGGTAACGCAAATGCTTACCGCCCCTCTACATTATATTGGCACGAATTCTATTTATTTCTTCCGTGTGGGACTATGTCCCCACGGAAATTACCTGTGCAGGACGCGTGGCGCTATGAGAGGCGTCAAATTCGATCGCGAAGAAGAGAGATTCATCGATCGCGTGGACCCGAGTCCACGCGATCACCAATCAAGACACGTGCTTAAAAAACCGCATAAGTGACCGCGATCGAAGAGCTCACCGAGCGCCACATGGCATCACGAGGAGCGCTTATCGTCATCAACAGGAATATCAGCGATCTGACGGCCATGGTGAAGCGCGATCCTCTTCTCTTCCTGGAGACGCCTGGAGCGTCAGATCTCCATCTGACGGACAACGAACAAGGAAGCTTGATCGCGCTATCGGGACCATGCATTTCTTACCTGATCTCCATCGGACGATTGGGAAGGTTCGTGGAAGCAATCCACGATCGCGGTGCGATCGAACTGCGATCGCACCGCGATCGAGCAACGATCGTGCTCCTTCAGCACGGAATCAAGAAGAACGATCCTTCCCACTAAATCGAACGGTGATCGTTTGAGCATCAACATCACGATCGACGCGCGATCGTGGTTCTTTTGAAGCGAAATTGAGGCTTAATCACCGCCAAATCGGGGCGGATTCATCGTGGGATTGAAGCCACGATGCACTCTAATAGAAACCGCTCCCATGACGCCTCCATTCAGCTCCCACAACCGCGTCAATTGCCCACGATTTTTGGGCCAAAAATCTCTTTAAAAACCGATGTATTTATCTCTTGTTCTTCAACTTTTGATCGATTCGTGAAGGAATTAAGCGAATTTCGAGGAAGATCTCTTCTTCATCGTGATCCCCCCGCATTTAGACTCAATTGCGAAGCAATTGGAGCGGGATTGATCACAAATTTCTCCTTGATTTCATCGAATTTTCCCCTTGAATTCCGAACGTCCACGAGGAAGAGTCCGAGCAAATTCGCTTCAATCCACGAGAATTGAAGCCCCATTCTTGCGGAAATTAGGTTAGTAGTGAGATTCGATCAATTATCAGGAGGTAATTTGAGTTTTTATTAGATTTAGAAGTTTAATTGTGCAAATTAGTTCTCAGTGTTCTTCATTTTCCCCAATTTTTAGTCTGAATAATTTCTGATTTTGAAAATAGGATATCTCTCTGATTATAATTCCAAATCACTTGATTCTAGTTTAAGTGGATTCCTCTTTTCCTCAGCTTTCCGTGGATAGCAAATTCATCAAATTCCGAGTTCATTTGACCCTCCAATTTGATGTTTGACCGAGGACTATTCATCTTTCATCAGAAGTCAAATGTTGACTTTCGGGGTCAATTACTTTTAATTGACAAATAAGAATTCGATAATTTCGGTCTTGTTAGATTCTTCTGGTTCTTAGCTTTCCATTGACATATAAATATTGAAAGATTTGGATTTCATTTGACCAGTCAATTTGAAGATTTCCTCTGAGGTGTTCATTTTGGGGATTTTTTGATATTTGATTTTCAATAATTCATAGTAAATCCATTTCTTATTCAAAAATCACGAATTATATATCAATAAATTCCAAATATATAATTTTAGTAATCTTCTGACTCTGTTTGGTTCTCTTATTTTACAGAACACCTACTATTGGTCAAAGTCAATGCTTTGACTTTGACTTTTGACTTTTCTCTGTCAAACCCGAGAATTAAATTCTTAAAACTTCTTATTTAGCTTATTTATATCATTTCCACTCATTACTTCTTATTTTTACTTATTTAAAACCCCTTTTAAACCTAAGTTTGACCAAGTCAACTGTGCGATTAAAGTCAACCGTGCTCTCTGTGGATCGACCCGATACTTACACATTACTTGATTTATATCTTATCTATGTGAGTTCGGTTATTATAAATTTTTTTTGACCGGCATTTTTGTGATTTAACGACGCACGAAAACGATCCGTCAAAATGGCGCCTTTGCCGGGGAGCATGCGTTATTGATTTGATTGCTTGATTTCATGGTTATATTTAGGTTTCTGTCTTCTATTGTTTACTGACCGTCAGAGAATTTATCAGACCTTATCAGTGGTGAAAAAGGTAAAGCAAGGTAAGATTACCTAATTTTGCCCATTATTTGATAGTTTTGGTCCAAATTTGGTAGTCTATTTGTTGTTTTTCACCTATTCGAGACGTCGATATTGATATATCTGAGACTTATTCTCTATTATCAGTGATTTATTAGTATTATTATCTCTATTGGTGTGATTTTTGATAGTGTATAGCTTAATCTATCTTTTAGGTGGATTAAGTGAAGCATTTTTCATTTGGACATCATCCTTTTCGTCTCACCCTTTTCTGACTTTCTTATATATATATACTTGTTGTTCTGTGATTTTTTGGCTTTAGATATGAATAGGCATCCTAGGAACCGAGGAGGACGACAAGGACACTATAATCCGCGACCCACGAGGCATACAAGGAACAACGCCTTGTATGAGGACCTCTTCGACACATTCGTACATTCTATAGCTCCATCGGAGGCTTCTATTGATTCTATGCCAGTCCCCGCCACACCAGAGCGAGGAGAACCTATGGGCGCTCCTCTTCCTACCGAGGGAGTGAGACAACGCCTCAGCGATTACGCTAGACCGGTCGTCCAAAGGCAGACTACGCGAGTCAATGCCCCTCTTCAACGAGGTGCCAATTTTAAAATTGACTCACATGTTCTTGGCCTTTTACCCATCTTTCATGGACTACCATCGGAGGATCCATATAGACATGTGGATGAATTCAGCCAGGTATGCGAATTCAATCAATTCCACAATGTCCCCTCCGAGACGGCCAAGATGCGCTTCTTCCCCTTCACGCTTAAGGAAAGGGCAAAGGAGTGGTTTTTCACCTTGGGCCGTGAGTTTGCTTCATGGAGAGATATGGAAGACGCATTTTTGCGTAAGTACTACTCGGTAGGTAAGACTAGTGCCATGAGACGCGCCATACGCGAATTCTCACAAGGGTCAGGTGAGGTTTTTTATGAGGCATGAGAGAGACTTAGAGATCTCTTGAGACGATGCCCACATCATGGTATACCTAAGCATAAGATTACCCAGTTTTTTTATGATGGCTTAGGTGCACCTGATAGATATTTGCTTGATGCCGCTAGTGGAGGCACATTCATGAGCAAATATGAGGATGAAGCCCTCGAATTGATTGAGTTGGTGGCAGAGAATAGCCATCATCATGCGGCTAAATCCTTCGGTGGGCGGAGCACTCCCACAAAGGAGGAATGTTGGATGCGAAGGCGGTGGAGACAGGTATGCTTTTAGATAAAATTTGAAAAACTGACCGAGGCACAGAATTTGATCATGGATTCGCTTAAGATCCGACCGGGTTCTGATGGCCTCGCTCCAGTATCTCATAGCGATGTCTCTCCGCATTCACATTGCTCTAATATTGAGCACATCGAGTTGAATTGTCCCGTGATGGCAATTCAAGGTCTAGTTCCATTTCGGCCAAACCCTATACCATATGCAGGTTTGAGCCAAGCGGGTAGGTATCACCACCCGAATGAGGGTTATTCTAATTATAATAACCCATCTTATGCACAGCAGCAGAGCGGGCAGCACACTTCATATCATCAGCCTTTTGGATCCGCGCAGCAATTTATGGGGAACCCTACGCAGACACAGTTCGCCTCCGGTTTTCCCCAAGAGAGTATACCGTCACCAGCAGTACCACCTCCCGCAACCTCAACTGATTCTATCATAAGTGCATTAGCACAAATAATGAGTAAGTTGACTGAGGTTAGCGGCCGACTTGATAGAGTCGAAGGGGCTAAGGCCCAATGCTCTGATGCTTCTACCGATCAGAGGGATGGGAAGCGAATAGAGTTACCTTCCCAACCTCTAGCCAACCCTAGGAACCTAGGGCAAGCATCGTCGAGCCGTGCCCTCAATGCGAACCAAGTTCACATTGATAGCGCACAAGAGGAGGCACATGCTGGGAGACATAAAACTTAGTGCTTGATGGGAGGCAACCCATCCTTATCTCTATCTTTCCATTTCTTTTCTACTTTTGTTCTTGTTTTAGCATTTATTTTTACCTTTATATTTGCTATTTGCTTTGATTTTTATTGTTGCTTCGTTATAAGTTTATTAGGTACTTCTTTATATCTTGAGGAGAAAGGAACATCAAAAGAAGAAATTCAGCTCCAAAGTAACTCCAAAAATGAAGAAAAGAATGCAACCGATGCAAATTCCTGCTAAGTTTTTCTTTTCTCTCCTATGTCTCTTTTGCTTTTTACTGATGTTGCATGCCATGTATATTGATTGTCATCACTTTTTCCATGAGCATGTTGAGTTTTATTGAGGACAATAAAAGGAATGAGCATGGGGGGGGGGGAGTTTTCTAGAAAACTTAAAAAAAATTTCAAAATATTTGCATGTCTTCATTTAGTTTCTATGCATGATCTGATTTTTAAACATGTGAACAGCAACATGATATTTTTAAAAACAAATGAAATATAAAAGCATAGAGTACATTAACACCTCCACTTGTTTAGAAAGCTCTAGGAAGAGCAACCTTAAGTGTATGTTGAGGAGGTGGTAGAGTCGATGGAATTAGGGATCTAGGTATTCCTTTGGGGAGCCATAAAATCCAAACTAAGGATGTACTCAAGCTCATAGTATGATTTTTCAAAACTTTCTATACTTCTCATCCACTCATTCTTCTTTCTAAACTTCTTGCACTTTCCATAGCACGCACATCCTTCCGCTTTCCATAGCAAGTCGTAGCTTGTATCATCCTTTTTTGGCACTAATATTATTGACATAGTGAAGCTCCCTGATCCATAGAGATACCAAAACCTCTTCGGGGAAATAAGCTGCATGTCTACTAAGGACGACACATGGGTAGGATGAGCACCATGAAATGAATTATGTTGTTCTTCAATAAAGTTGCATAAAAAGCCTTGTAAATTTCAAATTCTGAATTCTCTAATCCCCTTCTTCAAAAAGGCTTGCAGCAAAGTAGAATTAGGATGAATAAAGTAGAATTAGAAATAAATAAAAATACAAAAAAATAGAATTAGGATGAAAGAAAGAGAAAAAAAAAAGTAGAATTAGAATGGTAAGCTACCTCCCATGTGTTTTAGCCGACTCTATTTTATAGCCTCTATGTATAAAAGGATGATACTTGTTTCTACTTCTTGTGCCCTTATCATTCATGTCCATAGTGCAAGGAGGAAGCGACGATTGGTTTGGTATGATGAATTTTTAATTATGTATATTTCTAGTAGTATGTACAGCAAGAGCATTCTTAGTTTATTTGGTAGATTAAAGTGTTTGCTGGAGGAATGCCTTGATCTTGATTTTCTAGTACATTACTTTCTTCTTGGCATCATTTAAGGTAGAACATTCATTTCAGATTCTATCAAATGCTTAACCCATGGCTTTCTAAGCTTGTTAGTACTATTTCATACTTCTTCTCTTTCCATTGTTAAGGGACTAGCAATGATTTAAGTTGGGGGGTATGATAACATGCATTTATAACCCAAATTTTTATCCTAATTAACTCATATTCATGCTTATTTTATGTGAATATGATGCATGTTATCATACTTTTTAGGAATTTTCTCCATTGGTATGTCATTTTACTAAAGTCGATATTTATGCATAAATTAGGGATAATTTCATGCTTAATAGATGATTAATCTTTTGTTAAATTTAAATTAATAGAAGTTAATCTCTTTTATTGAATGATTTTGACTTTAGTGCATGTTGTGAAGGATAATTTCAAGAGGAATTTATGATTTAGAATAGTTATTAAGAAATGAGTTAAGTAAATTCTAATTCATCTTGATTTCTTCTTTGAAAATATATTTTAAATGACATGATGTTAAAAAGGAAGAAATTTGTGATCCAATGGAGAAAATTTGGATTAAAAAGGAGTTGTATATTTTAAATTATGAATTTCTGAAGTTTATGCCTTTTTTCGATTTTCATATTATTTTAAATTGATTTTTCCTTATTAAAATCGCGAAAAAGGGGTTATTTTGGTCCACATAACCCCCGTATGCTGACGTGGCGCGCGTACTTGACGTGGCGGGGAGCTGACGTGGCGCGTGGGACCACCGCGTGGATGCGACGCGGCTCTGAGGCCACGTGGCAGGGCCACGGGTGGCCCACGCGAGGCGCAGGAGGCGCACAGGGCGCGGACATGTGGCAGGAGGCCACGCGTGTCCACGCGAGTCCACATGGGTGCCCGTGTGGGGGTACGCGAGTCCACGATGTAGAAGACGCGGGTACGCTGGGTATGGTCTTGTGTCGAGGGCGTGTAGGAAGCAGTCTAGGGCGCGATGAAGGTCGTGGGTGTTGGTCCCGGCAGCAGGGCCGGGGGCTGGGGTCTCACCACAGATGGTCGAGACGGGATCGACTGCGGGGCCGAAGGACAGGCCAGCGCAGCAGGCGGAGTCGCAAGTACAACGGTGGGCGGCGACGGCGTCGGTGGCGCTGGTTGGGATCCTATAGGGGTAGCAGGCGGGGCGTGGACCTCGGGGTCCGGGGGAACGTAACGAACACTCATCATCGGTCGATCGGAGTCGACTGGGGTCGACGGTGGGTTGCTGGCGACAATCTGCATAAATCCCATAATCGGGGTGGTGTCCTCGTCGTTGTCGCACTCGCCATAGTACTCGTCAACCTCAATGATGGGGGCAACTGTAGGGCAATCTGCGTCCGGGCAGGGTGAACTCGACATCTGGTCTCCAACTGGGAAAACTGACCCTACCAAAGTCGGGCATACAGACTGTCGATGTCCTCACCCTCCACATGTAAAGCATACGATGTCTGCGGAGCGGGAAGGGAAAGGACCGGTAGCGTTCGGACAGGGTGCAGTGGCCGCTGGCCGAGCCACTGGGTTAGCGGGTCTAGCCACTGTCGTGGTGGGTCTCGCAGTCGGGGTGCTGGTTGCTGGCTGGTCCTTCAGAGCCGAAGGAGGGCCTCTGTTCCAACCTCCGGATGTCGCCGTGTGCGTAGTGGAGGACTGTCAGCTGGGGATGGTGGCGATGCGCGTAGTACTCTGCGTGTGTCGTCGTGCGAAAGGCTGATCCCTCGACCAAGTGATAGGCTTCCTCGATCGTGGCGGGGTCCTTCGTCAAAATCTCGGCACAGGCGTCGTCGGGTAAGCCTCTGGCGAACATGGCGATGAGTACCCGAGGGTGATCGATGACCTTGCACCGCATGCGGTACAACTCAAACTCCTCGACATGCTCACTGTCCGCTTGCCTTGCGTCAGGTCAAGCCAATCCATCAGGGACTGTGTAGCATAGAGGCGGGGGACGTACTTCTTTCGAAGCACATCCGTCATGGTGGCCCACGTATAAGGTGGGTCGTCTCTCTGAGCTGCCGCCTCGAGGCAGTTCTCCCAAAAGATCTTGGCTGGCCCGCCAAGCATGGTCTCTGCAAACTCTACGCGCATATCGTCGTCCATCCTCTGCAGCTTGAAGTAAGACTCCAAGGCAGAAAGCCACTCGGTGAAGTCAGCTGGGTTGCGAGACCCGTGAAAGACTGAAGCCTCCAGCTTGGCGTTCTTCTGTATCCTGGTACGCTGCTCCTCGCGTCGAGCATCATCGGACCGGGTAGGAGTAGGCGCTGGTGGCTTTGGCGAAACTGGGGCTGGGAGAATTGGAGAGCAGTCTGGGGTGGCAAAAGTCGCGGGCATAGACTCGACCGCAGATCGAAGTACCATCTTGGGTGGAAGCTGCGGTGGGGCTGCTGCGTCGTGAGGTGATGTCGTCAACGGTCCGGCGGGGGTCTCGTGCTGGTGCGCCTGGGTGTATGGGGCATAAGGCACGGTCTGATCAGCACTGCCGGCGGGGGGGCGCGAAAGGCGCGTATCCCGGCAAAGGGGCGGGCTGGACCTGTGGCGCATAAGGAAATCCATACGGTGGTGCGGGTGCAGGGGGGTATCCATTTCCATGTGGAGCCGGCGGAAAATAAGGACTCGGTGGGTAATAATACCAGGGTGGAACTGGAGGATAGGGCTGTGCGTGAGGCGCAAAGGGTGAGCTGACCTGTGGGTACTGATAGCCCCGTGGGGTAGCCGGTGCAGGCGGTGGACACACCTGCGGTGGCGGTGGGTGCACTGTCGGGGCTGGAGTCATCGTCGGCTCCATCGTGGCTCCGGGCAGATGCTCCCTGACGACTGCGGCAATCTGCTCTCGCAGGTCCTGCTATTGCCGAGGTTGCCAATCCCTCGTTGTCCTCCTCTCACGTTCCTGGTGCGTCCACCGCTAAGGCTGCGGTCGTGGAGGGCGTTGAAGAGCGCCCTGCTACGGTTGCTCATACCACTGGGGTGCCTTACCTTCACGCTGCGGAGGGCCTAAGTCCGCGCGATCGGGGGTCAAGCGTCGTCTCGAATCACTTGAGCGGGAGACTGCGGCAATCTGCTCTCGCAGGTCCTGCTGTTACCGAGGTTGCCAATCCCTCGCTGTCCTCCTGTCACGTTCCTGGTGCGTCGGCCGCTGAGGCTGCGGTCGTGGAGGGCGCTGAAGAGCGCTCTGCTGCGGTTGCTCATACTGCTGGGGTGCCTTACCTTCACGCTGCGGAGGGCATAAGTCCGCGCGGTCGGGGGTCAGGCGTTGTCTCGAATCCCTAGAGCGGGATCTCGAGGGGGTCGGCGAAGATCGGGCCTGCGATGGCCTCTCGTGGACCGACATCTGTGCGGGGGCGTCCGGAGAAGTGTCCGGATGCTCGTCGCCCGGACCCGAGAGTATCGGGTCTGTAGGGGCGGGCTCGGCACCATCGCCTTGTGCTGAACCATCACCACCTCGTCGAGTGCACGTCTGAACCATCTCTTAGCCAGATGCTACGTCCCAGTAGGTGGTCCTAGTAATGGTGATGTGATGGAATGCAAATGCAATGACGTGCAATGAATTTCAAGATATGCAATAAGATGAATGCGGAAGCTAGGTAAGTAAAATAAACAGCTTGGTCTGATCAGTGTAACTAAACAGTTACACGTCTCAGCTCTGATACCAGAAATGATGGGGAACAACCCGGTCGGGATCGACGACCGTTCCTCACCACTTGGGCCGTAGTCCTAGCAGGGAATGAAATGCGTGCTCATGAGTTCCAAAAAAAAAAGGATACGAGAGGGTCTAAACGCTCCGACGACAGGCGTGATCGCCCAGGATCACAGCGAGGGGGACTCGGATAAGCCGGGTCCTCCCGATAACGAGGTCCAGCGGGAACTGGTACGGTAATGCGGCGGGTCCGTGGTTCCCCGCGCCCACCCTCAACCTGCCCAACCTGGAACCGAACCTACAGAAACCTGCCTAAACCCACCCACCCCAACGTATCTGGCTAGTCCTAGCCCCGGCGGTGGATACCCGCTCGGGAGGCACCGAAGGAACTAAAAGAATCTCAAAAGGGGTGACCGCGAACGCACCTGCGGGGCCGAGGCCCGGTCGGCTGTGACGAGTGGCGTCGGGAAGTCCGGTGGCGAGTCGACCTGAAAGAAGCCAGTCCAGGCTGTACTGGGACCGCGAGGTAGAACTCGGGGCGGGCCGTCTCACGCACCTCCCGGTAGGAGCACCGATCGACTGTCCGGGAAGCGGCGACCAAACAGCCCGATCCTCGACTCCCCAATTGACGAGGGAGGAGGATCGGTCGCTAATGACTGACGTGTCGTTTTTGTGCGTCGTTAAAACACAAATACGATGGTCAAACAAAATTTATAAAACCGAACTCACAAAGACAAGATAGAATAATCAAGTACTGGGTAAGTATCGGGTCGATCCACAGAGAGCAGGGTTGACTTTAATCGCAGAGTTGACTTGCTCAAACTTAGGTTTAAAAGAAGTTTAAAATAAGAGAAAATAATATTTAAGATATGGAAATGATATAACTAGGGTAAATAAGAAGTTTTAAGATTTGAAATCTCGGATTTGACAGAGAAAAGTCAAAAGTCAAAGTCAAAGCGTTGACTTTGACCAGCAGTAGGTATTCTGAAAAATCAGAGAATCAAACAGAGTCAGAATATTACGAAAATTAGATATTTGGAAACTAGAGAGAAAATGGAATTTATTGATATAAGTTTTGTAATTTTTGGATAAGAAATGGATTTATTATGAATTATTGAAAATCAATGATCAGAAAATCCCCGAAATGAACACCTCAGAGGAAATCTTCAAATTGAATGCCCAAATGAAATCCAAATCTTGCAATTTATATGTCAATGAAAAGCTAAGAACCAGCGGAATCCAAAAAGACCGAAATTATCAAATTCTGATTTGCCAATAAAAAGTAATTGACCCCGAAAGTCAACGTTTGACTTCTGATGAAAGATGAACAGTCCGTGGTCAAACGTTAAATTGAAGGGGCAAATGAACTCAGAATTTGATGAAATTGCTATCCACGGAAAGCTGATGAAAAGAGGAATCCAATGAAACCAAAATCAAGTGATTTGGAATTATAATCAGAGAGATATCCTATTTTCAAAATCAGCAACTTTTCGGACTGAAATTTGGGGAAAATGAAGAACACTATGAACTAATTTGCAAAATTAAACTTCTAAATCTATTAAAAACTCAAATTACCTCCTGATAATCGATCGAATCTCACTACTAACCCGATTGCCGCAAGGATGGGGCTCCAATTCTCGTGGATTGAAGCGAATTTGCTCGGATTCTTCCTCGTGGACGTTCGGAATTCAAGGGGAAAATTCGATGAAATCAAGGAGAAATTCCTGATCAATCCCGCTCCAATTGCTTCGCAATCGAGTCTAAACGCGGGGGGAACACGATGAACTAGAGATCTACCTCGACACTCGCTTAATTTCTTCACGAGTCGATCAAAAGTTGAAGAACAAAGAAGGGTATACATGAGTTTTTAAAGAGAAAATTAGGCCCGGAATCGTGGCCATTGGAAGCGGTCGTGGGTGTCGGTTGAAGGCGACGTGGGAGCGGATCTTTGGGTGTAGCATCGTGGCTTCAATTCCGCGATAAATCCGCGCGATTTGGGCTTCAAATCATCCTCCAAAAAGGCCACGATTTCCGCCACGATTGACCACGATTTCCGCCCGATCGGGCTTTGATCGGGCGTCGATCGTACTCCTAAAGCTCCATCGATCAGCGTCAGCTCGAGCGGGATCAATTCCGCGGCATAATGTGTGCGATCGCGGCTCGATCGCGCCGCGATCACGGCTCGATCGCGCCGCGATCGCAGCTCGATCGCGAGGTTCTTCCTCGTCATTTCCGCACCGTCCCGATGGTGATCCGCCGGTCGTGCTTGCGAATAATCGCGGCCGTCGAATGCATCTCAAGCCTTTGATTTGATGACGATCCACCGCTTCTCGGGATGCCACGTGGCGTTCTGAGAGCCTTCCGATCAACGTCACTTAAGTGAGTAATTGCGCACGTGGTTGATCGATGATCGCGTGGACTCGGGTCCACGCGATCGTAGCCGTCCGTGAGAAGATCGGACGCTCGCCGCGCATCCACGTCACCTGCAGAGTAAAAACCGTGTGGGAACATAGTCCCACACGGAGAAAATAGGAGATTTTTGGTGCGGTTAAATAGGGGAGAAGACTCCCCTATTAACTATCATAACATATCCTCTCTACTCCGCGACACGTGGCGCCCCACACGGGCGCCCACGTGGCCTCCTCGCCACTTGGCGCGCCTCTGCGCGCGGGCCACACGCGTTCTGCCACGTGGCCTCGGCGCCACGTCGTAACGGCGCGGTGGACCCGCGCGCCACGTGGGTTCGCTCGCCACGTCAGCCCCGCCCTCGGGCACTGTCGCCACGTCGGCCGCGCGTGCCACGTCAGCTCCGCAGTACGTTTTTTTCCCTTTTTTTCGCGATTTTTTTCTAACTAAAAAAACTTAAATAATTCAATTAAAAAAATCAAATGAAAAAGAGGAAAAAAATCAGATAAAAACTTTAGAAATTCATATTTTTTTCAAACTACAACTCCTTTTTTTAATCCAAATTTTCTCCATTGGATCACAATTTCTTTTTCTTTTTTTAATATCATGTCATTTAAAATATATTTAGAGAGAAGAAATCAAGATGACTTATGATTTACTCAAATCATTTTTTTTCATTAAACATTCCAAATCATAAATTCATCCTAAAAATCATCCTTCTAAACATTTACTCGAAGTCAACATGCATCTATAACAGTAGATTAACTTCTATTACTTTAAACCAAAGATTAATCATCGATTAACATGAAATTATCCCTAATTTATGCATAAATATCAACTTTAGTGAAATGACATGCCAATGGAGAAAATTCCTAAAAAGTATGATAACATGCATCATATTCACATAAAATAAGCACGAATATGAGTTAATTAGGGTAAGAATTCAGGTTATAAATGCATGTTATCAATGACCGAGCCCCTAGGCGTGTATTGGGCACGGGGCAGCGGCTGCTGGCAGGGCCAACGCGCGGGCGTGGCGAAACCGTGGCGCGGGCCGACGGATGGGCTGCGGCGGATGCGCGGCTGATGCTGGATGCAGGCGGATGCAGAGGAGGGGCCCATCGGCCCTCTGAAGTAGGCTGGCGTGGGGAAACCGGGCGGCCCACGAGGGGAGCTTGCAGCGGCGGCACGCGGGATCGACGGCGGCGGCGCGCGGTCGCACTTGGGAGCGGCGACCTCGGGTCGTGCAGCTGGCAGGCACAGGGTCGGCAGCATCCTGGGTTCAGGCGATGGGGAGGAGGAGCTGGGGGCCGGCGAGCTGGCGGGCAGGCGGCAGCGGGCGGTCCGGCGGGGACAGCGTGCAGAGCGCGCGGCAGTGGCGGGCGGAACCGGCGGCGTGCGGTGGGACGGGCAGTGATTTTCAGGCCTTTCTCGAGACCTTGTGAGGTCTCCTTGGGGCAGGACTCCCCTGGGAAACCTCGCGGGCTCGTGGGGTGGTGGGGATCCAACCGGATCGACCCACTGACCACCTAGGGGTGGCGGCGGCGGTGGACCTGGCTTGAATGCACAATTTAAATGACCTTGGGGGTTTGTTTGGGGAAGGGGAAACCCAAGATGGTGGAGATGATTTAAGAGGGGAGGGAGAGGATCATGGTGAGGCTAGACCATGCCCTAAGGGGGGACGGAGGAGGAGGAGAAGGGAGGGTCTTCCTCTCTTCTTCTTCTTCTTCTTCTTCAAGGAGGAGATTTTTTTCTTCAAAATTTGCCTGAAGGTGGCGCCATCTCTCTCCTCCTATTTATAGGTGGAGAGAGGGCCAACCCAAGAAGAAGCCCTAAATGGGCCTAAAATGGGCCCTAAGGGCCAAACATGCCCCGGGAGGCCCGAGACGGCGACCAGGGCGGCCCGTGAGGCCCTAAAACGTTCGAAAATTTCACCTTGGCCTTCCTAACACTAGGCCACTAGGAAATTCAAAACGTAAAGGGGAGAGGATAGAGTCAACCTTTACGGGCGCCGCGTTGACTATGGCGTGTAGACGAAGGATGGATCCCGCGCATCGGCTTGGGCTTGCCGAGTAGGCTATGAGCATGTCGTTTGTCTCGGATGGTCCCCATCACACGGGATCTCTAAAACATCATATATTTAATATGTCTGAAGTCTTCAAATATGATTGTGGGATCAAGATAAGATCGCCCATCCTCTATATTTGAGGAGATTGACTCAAAGAATGAGATGTGATGAAATCCTTGGCCAATGTAATAGAAATATAGGGTAGTGT
This sequence comes from Lemna minuta, assembly GCA_024174645.1. NCBI lineage: Eukaryota > Viridiplantae > Streptophyta > Magnoliopsida > Alismatales > Araceae > Lemna > Lemna minuta. The sequence goes on from CM044109.1 coordinate 3,392,013, forward strand.
TCTCAATGATTTCTTCTACACATCATTACTAAAGTGATTGATTAGAATTTGATAGTTGACCATACCCTAAGTCATTTATGAATCTCATGTGAATAAATGATTATATGTACAAAGTAAATGATGATCGAAAGGTTTCATATAGGAGTTCCTATATATTCCATATCTCTTAGGGTACATGGTATAGCTTAGCACCTAACACGCAGACAACTCACTTTGTCAATTGGGTTAAATCAATCCTTTGTTAATTAATCTATATGTTAATGTAGATAATCAATAAGGTTGACCAATAAGATGTTATTTGGTCTATAAAGTTATTAATTAGTGAGATATATGGTCACACATATAAGGTCTATAGACATTGATGGAGATAGATATAATTTGTGTTGACAATTTATATACCCAATGTCTATAAATAAGGAAAAAAATGACCACAACTCAAGGTGCCCATGCGAGCCTTGAGACAAGGTGGCAAGAAAGATGTAGGAGTAGAAAGAAACCCGAGTGTAGAGATGTAGATGCTTAGAGAAGATTAGTAATGATGGGATTTGATAAGCCCTCAAATTTTGATTAAAACATAGAATGTAGTGGAAGACACTGAATTGAACATTCAAAACTATGAGGCACCAAAAATTAATGATCCAATCATCTAGTATAGATCAAAATCAATACTTGATTTTATTATATAATATAGATTAAAATCAATTCTTGTAAGGTTCATTAAAAGAGTTTTTGAAGTTATTAAAATTTCTAACCTCTAAATGTATCCACACTATATGTAAATGGTTGGATCTCCACTTTAAACTCTCCACCGAAACAGAGTGTAAGAAAGGGGCATTTGTAAGGGTGGCCATTCTTCTCTTATTTATAGACATTGAGTATTAAATTTTCTAATAAGAGAGTTTCTAATCAGCCTTTTATGGGCACCCGTAAGGGCGACCATTCTTCCCTTATTTATAGACATTGAGTATGTAAATTATCATAAAAACCCTGAAACATATATTTATATCTACCATGTTCATAAACCTTTTGTGTATGACCCTCTAAGTCTATATCTTTATGGTTAATAACTTTGAGTACACAATAAACTGTTATTGGTCAACCTTATTAATTATTTATACCAGCATATAGATTATTGATCATATATCAATTTAACTCAATTGACAACTTGAGTTACTAACCCATTTGGTGCTAAGCTACTGTTGGGTTTTGAGGTCGATAAACTTTTGAAATTTTGATCAAAACATCGAATGTACTGGAATAGATTGACTCGGATATTCAAAACACCAAGCCACCAAGAACAAATGATGCTATCATCTAGTATGTATGATAAAACATACTTACATGGTTTCCTTGAAGGAGTTCTTGAAGTTATTCGAGTGTCTAACGATGCAGGACGCGGTGGTGAAAACCCTCGTGCCTGATCAATGAGTCGGAGGATGGCTAAGGATAGCCGGTCAAACCTACCCTAAGGATGGGCGAGTCCTGGACCCTAAGTATGATCTCTAGCCTAAACCTAAGTGTAGGCAGGCATGCCGATCAGCGGGGTCGACTCCGGGTGACCCGGGGAAACTCGCGATGATGGATAGGGTGAAATCCTCTCGATCCACGTCCGGAGGCGTGGAAGCGCTCGTCGTGGAGTAGCCAGGAGGCTGCTGCCCACGCTCGGTACCGGACCTGACGTACACGTCAGAACTCTCAAACCTATATCCGTACTACCCTTTCTACGTCGTCCGACGGCGGTGGAGACGAGTAAAGGAAACGCTTCGAAAGGTAATCAACTTTAAAAGAGGGGTTGAAGCTAACCTGCGGGGCGGGGTGCCCGGTGGGTCATGACGAGGGAGATCGTCGGGCGCAGCACAGACGGTCAGCAGTGGTAGGCCTCGTCGATGACGTCATAGTCGGGAGGGATCGTCTGTATGTCGGTGATGTCGGCCTAGAGGCGAGGGATACAAGCGGGGGGAGCACTAACACGCAGGTGGGCGAGCGAGGTGAATCACCAATGCTCGCTCAAACGGGCCTGGCACTGCAGACACGTTGACTGGGCGGAACGTTGACTGACGGGGGGTTTGACCCAGTCCACGCCGGAATCCACCAGACAGCTAGGGTCAAATCAGGTGCGACTCGGCTGATGGAGAATGCAATTTAGCCTCGGCAGGACAGTCGAGCGCTCGTACAGTGGGGGGCGAGGTAGGCGCAGTAGGGGTGGCCGGAGATTCCAAGCGAAATAGTAGTACGCACTGGGGAGAAGAAGAGTGCAGCGCAGCCCATAGGTATGGGAGCGGACGCAGCAGGGCAGGCGCGGCCCGATCGAGCCCTAGGGGAGATCACGGGGCGCGTCGAGTCGTCAGAGGGGTTGACTGCGCCTCACACAGAGGGAGGGGAAGGGTGAAGGTTTTCTTGCGGTCAAGCCTGTGGGTGCAGTCGGGGCGAAGGCCACTCCAAGGATGAATTCGTCGGGGAGTAGGGAGGGCGATCGGGATTGAGAAATGATTATATCCCGTCGGAAGTTAATTTTGCAGGAGGACGGAACCTGGAGGGGCGTTGGCGGAATTCGTCTGAGTGGGCGATGACGAGTTTAATCGGGGCAGTGAATTCGGGCAAGACGAGAGGGGATTCTTTTTTAGTGGCTGGGGTGAGGGAATTCGTGCAAGGAGTCTCCTTGTGATTTCGTGCAATAATCACGGGATCAAGTCGCAGAATAAACTCCCGCAGGGGAATGTCAGGACGGTTCGCGAGGTGTCCTGCGGCAGGGCAATTTCTGGGAGTTAGCATGACATGGGTGGAGGTGGCGCTGAACTTCGCGGGTGGACGGGTTAACTCGTGGAAGCGTGAATCTCGCTGGAGTGAATCCGGATGGATTCGGAAATGGATTTCGGAAGGGATTAAATTTAGGGAGATTCGGGAAGTTGGTGGGCGATGGAGTGGGTAGGTTGTGAAGGTCTCGGAGGGGCGTGAGTGAGGGAATTCAGCGGCGGGAAGGCTCGGGGAAAGGAAGGGTGAGAGGATGAATCGAGATTCCGCGAGATAGAGTTCCGCGGAATGAGGAGAAGTGGGGATATGCAATCAGGCTCAACGGTGGGGATGGAAGATTCGGCGGGACGAAGGGTAGATGTGGGGGAAGTTGAGATTGATCGTGGGAGAGGAATCGTTCGGGTGATGAGAGAGAGAGAGAGAACCGTGCGATTGTGGGACGGGAGGGTGATGCGGAATTTGGACGGTTTGAATGGTCGGGAATGGGATGAATTTGGGGCGCCGTGTGCAGGGCGTCGAGATGCGAGGTTGGGTCTGGACGGGCAATCGGGGAAGATGGACGGCAGGGAGAGAGAATGTTGGAGGGGGATTTTGTTGCACGGGCGGAGGTGGGAGTAGAGCCGAGGGAAGAGGACGAATTCGGGAAGATGGCGTTGGGGAAGGTTGGGCATTCGCCGGAGCGAGGACGACTGGGGAAAAATGGGGAAGTAGAGGAGAGAGAAGTTCTCAATCGGAAGGATGGTGGTGAGGCGGAATCGTGAACTGAGGAGGTGAGTGGAAATTACAGAGTCGGACGAGGAGAGGGAAATCGGAGGAGGAGGGAATGGCTGGCGACGGAGAGAGGATCTGTGGAGAGGGTGGTGGGGATAAACGGGGAGATGAGTTCCGGAAATGGGAAGGAGATGATCGGAGGTTGAGCGGGGATGGGGAAGGTCCGTGGAGGAGATGATGGCGACGCGGCGGTCCGGAGGTGGCGGCAGTGGCGGCGGCCTGATGCGGCGGCGGCGGCGGCTTGAGGACGGCGGCGTCGTGTGGACAGCAGAGAAAAAAACCGTGGCCGGGGCAAGGAGTGGCGGCGGTCGTCGCGGCGGCGGCGGCGGCGGCGGTTGGACTCCTTCCCCGGCCTTCCTTGAGCAGCCACTTGAGAGGGAGATCACTCCTTTCTTTCTTCAAATGACGGCTAGGGTTTGTGGGGGGGTCCCTTCCCCTCTTTTAGAGCCCATAATGGGCCGAGAGGGGAAAGGGCCCACTTGAGGCCCACAACCCACACCTAACATGCTCATAGAAAGAAATAAGGTTCACAAAGAAGGATGGGCTTCACGAATGGGATCCCGAGAAGGGAAGAACCCACCAGGAAGCCTAAAAGGGAGAGAAGAGATAAACGAGGACCCGCTTAAACACGTGCGGGTCAAAAGTCATAATAAAGAAATAAAGAAATAAAGATAAGCGGATAGATCCGCGCGCGCAAAAGGGCTCCTCCGGCGCCGTGGTATCGTGTCTTGGTGGCGACGGGGTTCGTACGCCACCATCTAACCTCTAGCAGTATTCACACGATGTCCGGATGATTAGATCTCCTCTTTAAAGCTCTTCACCAAAAGAGAAAGAGAAGAAAGGAGAGAATTCTCACAAGGCTTGTATGTGCACCTTGAGTTGTGGTCGTTCTCTCCCTATTTATAAACATTTGGTATTTGGATTTTTCATAAAAACCCTCATAATTATGTCTATATCCACCAACATCCATATACCTTATGAGTGTGACCCTTTAGGTCCATATCTCTCACTAGTTGAAAACTCTATAGAACAAATAACACCTTATTGGTCAACCTTAATTAATTATCCACATCAACATATAGATTAATTAATCAAGGATCGATTTAACCCAATCGATAGGTTGAGTTGTCAGCCTGTTGGGTGCTAAGCTACACCACATACTCTAGGAAATATGTGATAGATATTATGTGGCCTATAAGCCAATCACACTTTCATGTATCTTATTTATGCTCATTAAAATGAAATTTATTCATTGTCATTCTTGTGTGATGTTTGCAATGAAGTCCATGAGCATGTCCAATGACTAAGTAAATTATGATGAGATCATAATATAGTGATCACTAGTCTTTAAACATATGTTCTAAACATTCTTATTCGTGAGATATTCGAGAAGGATATCGAATTATCCGGAAAGAATAACACTATCTAATCTAACTCATATGATGAGTATGGTTGATCCTATAGCCATCGGTGTGGAGACACTAAAGATAGATATTAGGTGCTCTTTGGAGAAAGAGTTCACTAAATTGATCCGTATGAATCCTTGAATGATATTATACCTAACTGTCAATCAGGTTGATTCATGTCATGGTTGTGTATGTGGTCCTTTGACTTGAGACACCAAAGACATCTTGTGGATGGATGATCGTGTTTTGATTATGACTTACGAATCCATAGCTACGGGATATCTAAAACGTCATATATTAGATATGACATGAAGTCCACGAAGATGATTGTATGATCAAGATGGGATCATCCACCCTCGGTATTTGAGGAGATTGACTCAAAGAATGAGATGCGATAAAATCATTGGCCAAGGTAGTAGAAATATCTGAGAAGGAGTTCCTGATGATTTCTAACTTGAGTGACCGATTAAGGTTTGACAGTTGACTATATCCTAAGTCATTCATAAATCTAATGTGGATGAAGGATTATACATACATAGTAATCGATGACGGGTGATAGGCTCAAAGTCGTCATGTTTTTGAGCCCGACAAACTTAATATTTATAAGCTAGGAAGCTATGGATGATAGATCTATGCAGGGTGTATAGCTTTCTAGGTTGATCCACAGGGATTCTAGGCCACGACAATATTAATAAATAGAAGTAGAGTTAAGGATAAGATGAAGGATTGGTGGTCAACTCTTTGAGTTGACCGTGGAAGAAAGGAATTTCGATAGATGACTAAGATAAACCTACATATACGGAGATGCTGAATTCAAAGTCCAAAGGAATAAGAGGGAGATGGAATTAGAGAGAATAAATAGGGAGAATGGAGAAAGAGAAAAGCGATTTAGAGAGAGAGGGAAAGATACGGATGATGAAAGAGAGATTTTGAGAAAGATACGTAACGGAAGAAAGTCAAGCGAGAAACAGAATAAGACGGAAGATGCGAAGAAAGGAGGCAGGTGAGAGAGAAGACGTGAGGACGTGAGGAGAGAGAAGAAAGAAAAATGATGATGAGAGAGAGAATTAGCAGAAAACCGGGGCGAAGATTAGAGGAGAACAAGAGAGAGAGGTTGCCGAAGAAATGGGAGAGAGAGAGAGAGAGAGAGAGAGAGAGGGAGAAAGAGGGAGAATACGGCTGGAGAAAATAGAGAGATCGTGAGGAGGATGAGGGGAGGACTTCGGAAAATGAATTTGCGACGGAAGAAAAAGGAGACGAGAGAGGATGCGAGATGGGGAAAAAAAGAAAACGCAGGAGAGATACGGAAGACAGGGAGAGCACCGGCTGAAGCGAGGAGGAAATTTAGAGGGAGAGACGATCGGAAGAGAAACACTTGAAAGGTACGAAATCAGAAATTAAAAGGTGGAGAGGAAGCGTTGAAGACTGGGGAGAGAGGACAGAAATGGGATACGGAAAACGCAGAAGATAAAAACTGGAAAACGTAGAAGACAAAAGAACACCCGAGAGGCGAGGGTGAAGAAAAAGGGTAGTATGGTGTAGAAGAAGGATGAAGATGGATTAGATGGAAGGAATAAAATGACAATGATGGGAGACAAGTGGCGAAATGGAGGCAAGAAAGTGGAGACGAGCGTGCGAAATAGAAACGCCGGAAGAATGAGAGAGGGAGATGAGAGAGAGAGAGAATACTGAAATGACAAAACAAAAGAACGAAAATGAGAAAATGTAGAAGAATACAAGAAGAATCGAAGATGATAGGAGAAGAATAGAGAGAAATCGTGAGGGAGAGGATGAGATGACTTCGGAAAAGGTAGAGAGAGACAGATTGAATGTAGAAGACGAGAGAGAAAGTAGAGATAGACGGAGGAATCGAGGGAGATAAAATCGGAGATAGCGAGGCAACGTGAAAGACTAGGGAGAGAAGAGAAAAAAAAAGTTACGAGAAAGAGATTTAGCGGAGAACGGGCAATAGATTCACGAAAAAGAAAATGGGAAAGAGAGGGAGAACGATAAAACGAGAGAGAGAAGGAGAGATTTTCGGGAAGAAAAAGAGAGAAAGAGAGAGGGAAAAAAAAAGAGAAGAAAGAAGACGATGGAGGAAATATTGCTAAGAGCGTGAAGAAGAAGAACAAGATTTAAAATTAAAGAAAGACTGCGTTCCTATTTTACACTACATTCCGACGGGAAGAACGCCGGGGAAATCTAAACCTAGGAGAGAGAAAGAACAGCAGTAAAAAAAAGGAAGAAGAAGGAGCTACGGGAAGAAGCTAAAAAAAGAAGAAGAAGAGCCTCCCGAAAGAGCTTTTTCCCTCTTTTATTCTCCAAAATCTCCTCGACTGGGCTCACATTGTTTGACAATGCTTGCAATTTGCTGTCTTGGACAGCCCATTAAGCCCTTTAAGAACTTCTATTTTGGAGGATCTTGCTGCCCATCCTCTTGTATACTTCATTTCCTTGCTTTGGACAGCCCATGATGCCTTCTATTTTGGAGGGTCTTGTTACTCTTCCTTTTGTATAGTTCCTAAAAATAAGATCATGCAACATAATATCTTTTTGATGCATTAATAGTCTACACATCAAGTCAAGAGATAATGGAGGGGATGGTGTATACATGAGTTTAATAAAGCTAAATAAGAATAATAAATGGATGGTTATAACTACTATTCGTGTTCTTATCAATGAGAAGGTTCCATACGTGAGTTTTTACATACTCTATATCTCCTAGTGTACGTGGTGTAGCTTGGCACCCAACGGGCTGGCAACTCAACCTATCGATTGGGTTAAATCGATCCTTGATTAATTAATCTATACGTTAATGTGGATAATTAATTAATGTTGACCAACAAGATGTTATTTGGTCTATAGAGTTATTAACTAGTGAGATATATAGACCTAGAGTGTCACACACATAAGGTCTATGGATGTTGGTGGATATAGAGATAATTATGAGAGTTTTTATGAAAAAACCTTATACCAAATGTCTATAAATAGGGGGAGAACGACCACAATTGAAGGTGCCCATGCAAGCCTTATGAGAATTCTCTCCATTCTTCTCTTTCTCTCTTGGTGAAGAGGTTTGAAGAGGAGATCCGACCATCTGGAGACCGTGTGGATACCGCTAGAGGCTAGACACTTGAATAGCTTCAAGAACTCCTTGAAGGAAACCATGTAAGTATGTTTTCTCATTCATACTAGATGATAGGATCATCTCTTCTTGGTGGCTTGGTATTTTGAATATCCGATTCAATGGTTTTCACTGCATTCGATGTTTTGATCAAAATTTCAGAAAGTTATCGACCTCAGAACCCATCAATATGGAGTACGTAAGAAATCATGTATGTATATTACCATGTATGTATTACCATTTATGTATAACCCTTCATCCGCATAAGACTCATGAAAGACTTATGGTATGGTCAAGTATCAAACCCTAATCGGTCACTTAAGTTAGTACTGATGTAAGTAGGAAATCATCGAGAACTCCTTCTCTAATATTTCCTCTACCTTTGCCAAGGATTTCATCGCATCTCATTCCTTGAGTCAATCTCCTCAAATACCAAAGGTGGATGATCCCATCTTGATCACACAATCATCTTTCGTGGACTTCATGTCATATCCAATATATGATGTTTTAGATATCTCGTGGCTAGGGATTCGTAAGTCATAATCAAAATACGAGCTTCCATCCACAAGATGTCTTTGGTGTCTCAAGTCAAAGGACCACATTCACAACAATGACATGAATCAACCTCATTGATAGTTAAGTATAATACCATTCAGGAATTCGTACGGATCAATTCAGTTAGCTCTGTCTCCAAAGAGCACCCACTATCTATCTTTAGTGTCTCCACATCGATGGCTACAGGATCAACCATACTCATCATATGAGTTGAATTAGATAGTGTCATTCTTTCCGGATAATTCGATGTCCTTCTCGAATATCACACGAATAGGAATGTTTATAACATATTTGTAAAGACTAGGAATGAGTGTATTACAATCTCATCATAATTCACTTAGAAATAGGAGTGACACATGCTCATGGACTTCATTACAAACATCACACAAAAATGATAATGAATAAATTTAATGTCAATGAATATAAACAAGATACATGAAAGCGTGATTGGCTTATAGGCCACATAATATACATCACTGCCATGTCACTTGCACAAAAATAAAATATTATTTAAATCAAATATATCGATTTTAAATTCAGAAAAATTTAGAAAAAAAATCCAAAAAATCCCTAAAAATTAGAAAATTTATATCTTAAAATATAACTCCATATTAATCCAAATGTGTTTCATTGAATCAAAAATTAAATTATCTATCATTCTAAAAAGTCAAATTTAATAAATAACAAGAGAATGACTTTCTATTTCAAAAATAGACTCATTTTTCTTAGATTTTAAAACTTAGATAAATTTATGATTGTATATAAAATGATTTCTCTTATTATTTAACCTAAAAAACTAATTATAATCTCAAGTAAAGATGGGTTATACAAAGATTATCTTTAATTCATCATAATTAATCCTAAATTAATGCATTTTGAGATTGTAATGAGTTTTTCATAGAATGATAGATAAACGCACAAAAATATGATAACATGCATTATAATAGAATGTCTTATGCCTTAATTTACATTAATAATCATGTATTTTCATGTTTAGTTAGCATGTTATCAAGAGGGTAGAGTAAGATGATGATAAGAATGATAAAGTCTCGATCATGTGAGAGGAAGCCTTGAATCGATATTCTATGATGCCACAGAGGAATTAAGGAGAGCCGATGTTCCTAACCTGGAGGGATCAAAAAGAGAGGCGCGACCTATTGAAGAAGAGGCGTCGGTACTCTTAAAGCAACAAAGTGCATCATGCTCAGTTGACATCAAGGTCATATGATATTGGGGAGCAAGGATGTTAGGCAGAGTTGGGGAAAAGAGAGCAAGAAGAGTGACAACCGCTTAGGCAATAAGTGGCTTGTCAAACTGCTTCCAATATTTGTTGGCAAGATAATTCTAATTTTTGACGATATACGTTTTCATGCAGTCATTGAAAACACACATAAACATGTCAAAAAATTTTCCAAACTCACAAATTTAAGATAAAAATCGAGAATTCAATAGTATAATAGTGAATAAGGGTCAAATCCAAGGAGAATTAAGTTATTTTTTAAGTATTCTTCAAATTCGATCAAAATAAGACAAGGAATTGAGGTAAGAAATTACTCACTAGTAATTTTAGAAAAAGAACTCTATGATGAATCCATGGGATCAAAAATCACTCGATTTGGATCAAGATTCGCAGAGAAATCAAAGAGCAAAAAATAGGGAGTAAAACTGAACGCGAAGAGAAAGAAAACCAAAAATAAATCTAAAATTTGACTAATCTATGATTTGAAATTGAAATATGATGTTGTAGGAAGAGAGATTAAGAGGAAAACATAAAATGATCCAATTAATCGCCAAATAAAGGGCTATTCATTTTGTGATTTTGAAGACGAGTTTCGCTATTCAAGAAGCAATTTCTCCCTATTCTCTCTACAAAATCTCACTTTCAAACACTCCTTCGATGCAAAAATCAATTTAGAAGAGGAGGAAAGCAAGAGATTCAAGGATTGAGATGTCTAAATGGTTCGATTACTCAAAACACCTAAGAATGGTTTACATCGTTGAAGAACATGCGTACATATAGACAAAATTAGGTGTAGTTGTTAGATTTGGCATTTCATCTTTGATCATTGGCTCTGATGAAATGCTTTGGATGTGAATTGTTACATTTAATTCATGTCCGTTCGATCGAACATTGAGCGCTAACATTTCACCTCGTCACGCGTGAAGAAAAAATGATGCATAACGTCTGCTGTTTGATCTTCATTGGACGCTCTGGGTGCGTACATGTGTCCACAGGAGTCAATTGGTTGCCTTTAACCTCTGTCAAATGAATGGTTAAGATTAAGTCATTTTAAAATTATTCGATGATGAAACGTTACGCACCACTTACCTCCCTCTTTGAGTGAAAATCGACGATCACGATTTATTCGTGCGATCGTGCGTTTCAGATTGTGGCACGTCACATGTGCATAAAAACAAACACAAATAGTCCCACATGAGAGAAATTAAAGAAAAAATATGTGTATATAATGAGCGTGATCTTAATGGGTTAGAGAAAATCCATTACTAGATGCTTAACCCATTAATGACGCACGTGTACACATACACACAAGTGTGCCACATGGCGCGCACATAGATCGCCACGTGGTGACACGTAAACTGCTTTGTTGCGTCAGCTACCACATCAGTGCATGATTTTTATCTAATTTTGTATTCTTTTTAATTCAAAATTAATCAAAACAAAATCAAATAAATTCATAAAAAATCAGAAAATTTTCAGAAAAATCTCTAAAATTAGAAAATTCATACATTTAGAAATATAACTCCAAATTAATCCAATTTATCTTTTTTGATCAGAAATTAAATATTAGATCATTCTAAAAATTTAAATTTAATAAATAACAAGACAATAAATTTTTATTTAAAAAATATACTCATTTCTTAAAAAAATAAAGTTTAGAAAAATGAATGAGTGTCTATAAACGATATTTTCTCTTATTATTAATCATTAAAACCCAATTATAATCTCAAATATAAAGTGTGAATAATCTAATCTTAAATATCTCTCTTTAATAATTTATGATTATCCCCAAAAAAAGTGCATTTTGAGATTATAACTCAAATTTTCATAGAATGATAGATATACACTCAAACCACGATAACATGCATAAGAATGTAATTTTTTATGCCTTAATTTGAAATAATAATCAAATAATTACAAGTATATATTACATGTTATCACTTGCCACAATGAGGACATGACGAAAAGGATTTGCAACCGCACCCATAAGGTGGACAACCACCATCAAAGCGGGGAGGGATGCCGCCATCATTGCGAGCTCTAAGAGCACAAAATATCATCGCTAAGGGAGGACTCATATTACCTAGAACAAAAGAGAGAGGGGGAGAAGGCATACCAATCATGACCCAAAGAGTAGTAAGAGGAAATGGTAGTGAGGCCAAGTACAAGATCACTAGAGAGAAGAGAGCCTCTAATCTAGGATGCAATGGAGGGACGAAGTCCACTTAAATAGATTCCAGCATAGAGCTCATCTCAATGGGATATATTATCCAGAGCAAAGTGATGGACGATGCAGACCAACAGAGATAATGATTGCAGTGCACAATGACGACGACAATAATCATGAGAGTTATGTCCATGATACCGATGATGTGTGACCATGCAGTCATTGAAAGCACATGTCCATGTGTCAACATAAATACCAAACTCACTCAAATTAAGGTTTAATTAGAATAGAGGCGAGTAAGGTTGAATCCATAGAGAATTAGGAAATTTCTTGAGAAGTTTATAAATTTGATCAAATTGGACAACAAATTGAGATGATAAACTAGGGGAAATTATAATTTTTTTAAAAAAGACTCAAATATCTATCCAAGGAATGAAAATATCACTTGATTTGGACTTGTATCCATAGAAAAATCAAAAGGGTAAAGGGGTAAAAAAACTCATTCATGAAGAGAGAGAAAATAACAAAATTAAGTAAAATTATCCTAATCTAAGCTTCAGAATTGAAATCTAATACTAAATGATCAAGGACTAAGAAGAAAACATGTAATCTAACCCAAAATATGCTCAAAATGACCCAATTAATTTTCAAATCGAGGCTTTTCATTCTGCATTTAGAAAAATGGATCTTCTAAGTTCAAAAGGCGTAACTATTTGAATGCATTTCCAAATGCAATCAATGGTTCAGATTCATTAAAGGGAGGCAAATTGATGTCGTTAAGTCCTCTACATTGAAGCGTCCAAGTTTTTCCATGTCATCACATGTATAAAAATCTTCGTGTAACAGTTGTCCTTTGATCTCCATCAAACACTTGACATGACAACACACATCCATGGGAGTCCATCGGGCACAATTAATCTCAACCAATATAACTCTTCAGATGAAAGGCTGAGATTTCTTGATATAGATAAAATGAATCAACGCCCAATGATAAGCTACCACATACAACTGATAACATGCTAATTAAACATGAAAATACATGATTATTAATGTAAATGAAGGCATAAATCATTCCATTCTAATGCATATTATCATATTTTTTAGCGTTAATCTATCATTCTATGAAAAAGTCATTATAATCTCAAAATGCATTAATTTAGGGTTAATTATAAGGAATTAAGGATAATATTTTCATAAGCCATCTTTATTTGAGATTATAATTAGTTTTTAAAGTTAAATAATAAGAGAAGTCATTTTTTATATATACTCATATATTTTTCTAAGTTTTAAAATCTAAGAGAATGAGTGTATTTTTTAAACAGAAATTTAATCTCTTATTATTTATTACATTTGACTTTTTATAATTATAGATAATTTAATTTCTGATCCAATGAAACAAATTTTGATTAATTGGGAGTTGTATTTTGAAAGATGTGAATTTTCTAATTTTTAGGATTTTTCAGATTTTTTTTCTCAATTTTTGATGAATTTTTTAGGATTTTTTTGAATTTTTCTGAATTTAATATCAGTTTATTTAATTTAAAATTGATTTTATAAGTGTGCAGGTGATGTGGCGCAATCGGAGCGTTCGATCGCGCGTTTAATCATGACCATTGATCGTCACTTAAAGGCGAGGGTACGTAACGCAATCTTATTCGTCGGTGAATCATTTTAAAATGATTTAATCTGAGCCGTTGATCTGAGGAGATATAACGACTGAGATTAAAATTGACGAAAACTCGTCTGGAGCGTCCGATCGAGATCAAACGACAGCAGTTCAATGCGTTACTTATAATATGCGCGGTGTGGAATTATCTCGACGGTCCATCGAAGATCCAACGGCCAAGACTTAATCGTAACAATTCGCAATCTTGCGTTTCATCAGAGCCATTGATTGAAGAATTAAAGCTCGATCGGACAATTACCCCCAATTCACCCTATAATTTGAGATGTTCTTCAACATTGTAAAGCATTCCAGGGCAATTCGAGTAATCAAACTATTTAGACACCAAATCCCTTGAATCTCTTGCTTCCAATCGTTTTGAGACGCATTTCTGCATCCACAAAGTGCTTGAGAGTGAGATTTCGTTGAGAGAATAAGAAGAAATCAACGCTTGAACATCAACGATCATGTTTTTGAATTCATGAGTGAAAAGCCTTTGATCCTGCGACTAATTGGATCAATTCGAGCACAATTTTGGGTTAGGGATCGTGTTTCATCCTAATCTTCCTTTGTATAGCTTTAGATTTCAATTTCGAATTATAATTTGAGTCAATTTCAATTTCGGTTTGTCGCGATTTTATTTTTCAAAAATTTATCTTTTATTCATTTGATGATTTCTCCGCGAATCTTGATCCAAATTCAGTGATTTTTGATTCTGTGGATTCGTCTTTGAGTCTTCTTTCCAAAAATATCAAAATTCCTAATTTCTATCCACATTTTATCATCCAATTTGACCAAATTTCAAAATATTATCCAAAATTACCTTAATTCTCCATAGATTCGACCCTTATTCACCACTATACCTCTCAATTCATCATTATTTGATAAAATTGGTGAGTTTGGTAATTTTTGACTCTTGAACACTGTGTTTTGAACGACCTCGCGGTCTTGATTCATCAACCACCAACAAAAATAAAAGGACAACTGAAATAAAAGGTTCAAATTAAATTTAAGAAATCAGACACTCCTCATTTCATTGCGTCACCTAGAAGAAAAATAAAACACAAATAGTCCCATGTTAAAAAAAGGGACTTATGCAAGTATAACTAGATTAGCAAGCTTTTTAAATAAAATCAACCTATTTAAGGGAACGTAGCGCTAATGACGCTCACTAAACATGTAAAACATGTGTTCCACACTGATGAACTCGATTTGAGGGTATTTTTAGTCATTGTTTTAAATCAATTTCATGAAAAAATATTTATAATTCCTCTCTTTGTATGATGTTAAAGTAAGGGTCGAATCCTCAAGGAGCCTAGGTAATGAGATTAGTGCTTTTAGGGAGAAGAGATACTCTTATAAGGAAAAATAATGGTAGAAGGGATTTTTGGAGAAATATGGAAGGACAAAAAATGGAATAGGATATGAGCAAAATTAGAAGAGCAAAGAAATGAAATCTAACTTATTCAGATTTCAAGGCAAAAAATTAGGGTTCTTAATGTTTCATTGCATGCTTCTAGCATTGGCTTGCCAAAAGGAAAAAGGGGATTCATTGATCATTCTTCGTGTATGGAATAATGTTTCTTGTGAATTTATTCTATTTTCTATTCATTCCTTGTGTTTAATGTAGGATTCATGTCTAGGCAAAATGTACGAGCTCTCTAAGATGTGTTTTGATTAGAGAGCATTTTTAGAGTATGTTTTCAACACGAATCTTGATATTATATTCATTTTCCATTGATCTCTTCCATTTTCTCCATATTTTCAAACCCTAAAATCACTTTTCCTTTGTTGATAAGAGGTTTTCAATCTTCAACATGAGTGTGGAAGCATCTGATCGATCCATTTCATTTTCTACGTACATCGTCTTCTTTTCATTGATCATCTCCACTTTCTTAATCTAAAATTACCAAAATTATTTCTTGATTTCAATATTTTACCTTCCTCCCTTTGGATTCGACCATGAATTGCCACTATTCTAAATTTCAAAACCAAATTTGAAGAGTTGAGTAAAATTTTTGATAGGTGAACTTAAGAATTCAGTGATTGTAATTTTACACATATCAATGCCCATAAAAAACTTGTGAAAATTATCTCCTTTTTTTCTCTTTTTCTCTTAGTAAAGAGAATTGAAGGGAGATCCAACTGTCCAACGATCATGTAGATATTGCTAGAGGTTAAACACATGAATAGCTTTAAGAACTCCTTCAAGTGAACCATGTAAGTATGTTTTATTATACATCCTAGATGATAGGATCATCGGTTCTTGGTGTCTTTGTGTTTTGAATATTCGATTCGATGTATTTCATTGCGTTCGAAGTTTTCATAAAAATTATGGAAGGCTCATCTACCTCAAATCCCAACCAGGAAAGCATTATACAATTTTCAAGGTCACTCAAGAAACTTTTAGTCTCAAGAAAATTCCATGGACTTGGTTTATAAAAATTAGTATGGCATTGTGACATCTTATGGTCTTAAGTGCTTCTTAGTGGATAACAAGGTTATAAGGTAGTTCAAGAAGTAGAACATGATCTCAAGATCTAGTGCAAAGGCATAGACCAATTGATGTCTCACACAATGTCTAAGACACTGTGATGAAGATCCCTAATCCAAAAGCTTGGTTTTCCATCTGAAACTTAGACGTAATGTAATAATTAGTAAGCTATTTTCATTGCCCAAAGTCCAAAATTGTATAAGCACACCAAGCCTCTTGGATAGATTGTCATTTTATTCCAAACCATGTCTTGCAAGGCCTAAATACTATTCCATATACTTGTAGTTTGGAGCACAATCTCTTAAATCTAGTGATTCAAATTCTCTAAAATAAATAGTTTCATTCAAATAGGCCAACCACTAAGAGAAAAATCTAGAAGTATTTTCACTAAGGGCATCGCTGGTAAGTCTTATGATTTTTTTATGACAAGCTAGGCATGATTGACATCTATGATATGTATTAAGCGGCAGTGTGAAGAGATCTATGTGTGTGTTTATTTTGTATTTTGGTTTTTGAATGTTATTCTTGAACCCCCCTTAATTCACTCTCCTTGGAGGAGTCGAACCCTCATTTCTCTTTGTTTCATTTTATCTCCTCTTAATATCAAATATTTTTCTATGCCTAGATGATTTCTATTCTTAACCTCATAAATATGCTCATTTGAATTCTTTCAAGTACAAATTTTCATTCAAATAGGTTAACGAAGAAATGTAAGAGCATTGAACTATCCATTAATTTTCATAAATGATAAATAATAATAATGAACACAAAACTCACATAAATGTACACAAAACATATGTTTGTGGGCTAAAAACAAGCATGTGAAGTAAAAGTGCGAGTGGAATCATGACCAATGAATATTTAGTGGGATTTTTAAGGATTAAATAGACATTAAAATCCACCTCATTTAATAATACTTAAATATCCTTGAATTGGAAAGTAAATAGAAACATATGTAATGATCAATACATTGGTGAATTTCACACCAAAGAGATGTGATGCATGAAGAATATTGATCGGGAATGTGAGCAAGCACCCTAACCCAACCATTAGAAGGTCAACATCGCCATCCCAATGGTAGAGGTGGGACACGAGCATTATCTATTTTTAGGATTTTTTTTAATTTCCTTTCATTTCTTTTAATTTTTAAGTTGTACTTTCTCTTTTCTTTTAGGCCAATAAATAGGCCAACCATGTAATAGAATTAGTTGGCGTATTTTTTAGTTAAGTTTATTCTTCTTCTCAAAAGTGTGCCGCAGAAGTCTGCCCCTGGCACAAGTTGCTTTTGTTGCTGCATCAATCATGTCTTCTTCTTTGATGTGTCCTACATCAATTATATGAGTGTATAGATAACATAAATATCATGCATATACTCATGTATCTAAATAAGACATGATATATTCACCATAGCATTCAATCGGACACATGAATCAATATACAAATATGTGATGTCTATGGACATGTTACCACTAATCAAAAGTTAGTATGTATTCATGTTTATATATTCATACTATGCATTGATATGGATAGATACATTGAGTCATGCTTACATGTGGATAGAACTTTGCTCAACAAACTTTGGCATGTATTCTAAGATATCATACAAAAGGTATATATAAATGTTCGATGATATCAAACTAAAAAGATGAATATATACACATATATATACCGGTGCAAGATACAATGACATCCTCCATGTCAATATCTCTATGTTTACAGATGCTATTTTCATGTTCATGATGTGACATAAGCAAGTCTCATGCTACAGATATGTCTTCAATAAAACTTCTATTAATCGTCATAGTAGGCAAGGATTAAATTCTCATCTACGTTAGTATACTAAAGTTTATTAGGAGAATATTCATCCACCTTTCCTTCTATCTTCTCACCGAACCCTTCCTCCTATTATCCCATCTTTCATGTCATCTCGTTAGATTCATCTTAGGCTAAGCAGTTCCATGTGAAAGAACATGGATTATTGGCATCTTGGTTGCCCTAATAAGAAACATTAGATAGCAAACCATCATCTTAATCAGCATCGAGGAACATGGAATCTACTAGGATCTGCAAATCGTCAGCTCTCAGGAAACCAGTAATTCCCCTCAACTTGCTCTCACCACTGCAGATGAAGCCGTCGAAAAATCCCCCAATCCAACATGAACAATCGGAGCGGAATCACAATCCATGAACCCCAAAAAGTAAGCAACTAGAACACACCGAAACCCTAAATCTCCCCAAGGTAAATCATCTTGTCGCTGCTGCAAGACCCAATCACAGGCTCCTTTGGATGGAAAGCAGTCTCGTTAACAGACCCCGTATGCCCAGGAAGCTTGTACAAAATTCTTCTCGACGTCGTATCCCAAATATAAACCATCCGATCCGCGCTCCCGGCGGTTACTTTACTCCCGTCCGGCGACCACCCGCAGCGCAACAAATTCTTCTCGAAATTATGCTGATGCCCCGCGAAAATCTTCACGCAGCGATTCTCCGGCGCATACGGCCGCATATCCCAAATTCTCAACGTGCAATCCATGGCATTGGTCAAAAGATACGACCCATCCGGACTCAACTGCATTCCGGTGACCATATCACTGTGCCCTTGTAACTTATCCACTACTTCAACCCGCCTTAAATCCCAGACCTTTATAATATCGTCGACTCCACCGGTGTAAACCTTATCGGAGGAATCGGAGAAGCTCACCGCCGTGATCTGGTGCTCCGTCCCGAGATTCTGAACGGATCCGCGTTGACGGAGATCCCAAATCTTGGACGTGCCGTCGTCGGATCCGCTGGCGACCAATGGCGGACCGCGCCTTGAAGCACAGCAAGCGTTGACCGAGAACGCGTGCTCCTTCATTTTCTTCACCTGTTTTCCAGATTCCACGTCCCAAGCACGCAACGTGTGGTCCGCGCTGGCGGAAATAATCTGAGATCCGTCTCCCGTCCAGTGAACTTCGAGTACTGCGTTCTTGTGGCCGCGGAGGACGAGAAAGTTCTTGCACTCGGAGTGAGTGTTCCACAGGAAAACTTCTCGGTCGTGGGATCCGGAGGCGATGGCGGAGCCCGAGGGATTGAATTTAAGGGAGCAGATGACGCTCTGGTGGCCGGAGAGGAGCATGATTGGGGATTCCAGGCTCGAGACGCGCTTTGGCTTGCCGTCTGGACCTAGGGTTTGGGGAGGAGTGGTGAAGCCGGTGTAGGCGATGGTTGACCATTCTTGCGGAGGCCTTGGTGCGGAGATCGCCCAGGAGTTTGCTCCGTCGCCGGGGGAAAGGCAACATCGTACTCGACATAGTAGAAACCCTAGGAGAAAGACTTAGAGAAAATAGTCTGGATTGGGGAGGAGATTTTCCATGTTTTAACACGCAAGGAAACCCTAGGACCGGCGTTTTATGATTTGAGTGATTGACGGTCGAGATTCTTTTGATTTGGCGGTAGTTTTGTAATTTAATGGGATTTGGCCCGATGATTCTCATGACCGTCCGATCGAGGAGTCTATATTTCCATTTTCGTTACTGAACTGCGAGAGCACCTGAACCTTTGGTGTGGTGATTGGACGGTCGGGATTCGTTGAATCTGATGGTAGACTGGTCGTTTAGTGGTATAATTGAATTTGGAGTATGATATGCGAGCGGTAAAGATCACCGTATGATCGATGGGTTTCAATATTCATTTTTTCATTACCATCCCATCCGCACCTTTGGTTTGGTGCTTTGACGGTTGAGATTCGTTTGGAGTTGTCGCGTTTCCAGTAGTTGAATACGATTTATGATTTAAGAGAGGATTAATGACCGTCTGATCGATGGGTTTCTACTTTCATTTGAGTTCGTGAACTGTTATTCCATCTGGACCCGTTGGATTTTTTCACGGACGCTCCAAAATCGTTGGAAGTCGTGGTCGTTGGATTGAATGGGCATTTTGAGTGAGGCTTGAGAGGGGATAAGGTCACCGTCCGATCGATGGGCTCCTATTTCATTTAAATTACAGAACTACCTTCACATCTGGACCGTTGGTTTTTCTTGATATATCTGAACCGTCCGATGCTTTTTTTTGGAGTTAGGGTTTGGAGAGTCTTAAAGAGGGAGCGGCCTCCCACCCGAAACTTCTCTCATCAATCTCTGCCGGCGCCGGTACTGAGGCGAGACGATCGCTGATTCGAAATGGTTAGATTCTGCTTGCGTTTTCTTCCGTGTTCTTTGATTGCGTCGCCTGATTTTCCCGTTCGATTAATACTCCCTCTTTTTAAGAAATGTATGAACTTAGATATTCCCCCAAACTAGTTTGCTGAATTGAGATAAATCAATCGCTTCCCGTTTCCTATCTTTTTAAGTTATCATTTTATTCTTACCCTATTTTGTTTCAATCTGTCCCATTTTCCCCTTTTTGGCCGATAACGAGATTTTTTTTGGTTATATCTGGGATATTTTCTTTCAGAAGGTAAACTAGAGAGTCTATTACAGTGTAAGATCATCTAGATTATACTTCTGAATTGTCATTTGTCTTCTGCAAATTTATCTTTTCAGGCTCTCGTCAAAGGCACAGAAGAGTAGAGCATACTTCAAGCGTTTTCAAGTGAAGTTCAAGAGAAGAAGACGTACTATTGCCCTTCCTCCTTTCACTTTTAGGTTTCTTCTACTCAATAATTCATGCAACAAACTGACTATCATTTGTGCAGAGGGGAAGACTGACTACCGTGCCAGGATCCGCTTAATAAACCAGGACAAGAACAAGTACAACACTCCCAAATATCGCCTCGTTGTCCGATTTGTATCCTATACATGGGCTATTGTGTCCTGCTGTTTTAGCTTCGTGTCGTCCAATAACTCACATGTTTTCCCAGTTTAACTAAATTTCTTCAGACCAACAAAGATATCACTGCCCAGGTCATTTCCGCCAGCATCGCTGGCGATTTGGTCCTTGCCGCGGCGTACTCCCACGAACTGCCGAAGTATGGGCTAGAAATTGGTCTCACCAATTATGCCGCCGGTAATTAAAGCTGTTCTTCCCAACATTCCTCATTTCTCATGAACTAATCGAAGATATATTTTATATAATGCCAGCTTACTGCACTGGGCTGCTATTGGCTCGCCGGGTCCTGAAGACTCTCAATATGGATGGAGAATACGAGGGAAATGTAGAGGTGTGTTCTGTTATGATAATCTCCATCACCTTCAATATCAAATTCATTTTTATTGTTACTTATCTGATAACGTGTATTTTGGACTTCTTAGGCTACCGGAGAGGACTTTTCTGTTGAGCCTGTGGAGACCAGGAGACCTTTCCGTGCTTTCCTCGATGTCGGCCTGGTCAAGACAACTACTGGTAACAGAGTTTTTGGTGCTCTTAAGGTGGGTTTCTCTCTCTATCCGTATCCTGGTCTTTTTCATTTGCTGTTGTTCTTAGTTATTTGTGCTTTTTTTGTTTTAGGGGGTTCTTGATGGAGGTCTTGATATCCCGCACAGCGATAAGAGGTTTGCAGGATTTAACAAGGAAGATAAGCAACTCGATGCTGAGGTCCACAGGAAGTACATCTACGGTGGCCACGTTGCTTCTTACATGAAGGTCAAACCTCTGTCTAACTTCCTCTGGAACTCCCCCTCTCTATTTTTCTCTCTTCCTCTCCCTATTGTTCTCACTGTGATTCTCTCTCTTGCTATCCCTCTAGTATTTTGCTCAAATTTTCTCTCTTCTGTTCTTTTTCTTTCTGTCACACCTTTTCTCTATCTCTGTCTATTGTTATCTCGTTAGCGCTCTTGATCTGACATCTTCTCTGTAGTTTTTTCTCATTCTCTGATTCTTCTCTTTTGTCCCTAATTTTTCTATATTCCTTTCTCTCTCTGTGTCTTAAATTCTTCTCACATTCTCTCTCTGTATCTTAAATTCTTCTCACATTCTCTCTCTTAACTTTTCTACCCAGTATCATTCTCTCTCTTAACTTTTCTACCCAGTATCATTCTCTTTCTCTCTATCCATCCTCATTATCTGGCCTTTTTGTTCTATCTGAAATTATTCTCTTCAATTTATTCCTTTTAGTTAAGTATTTCTCTATTGCCAGTTTTTGTCGCTGTCATTTCTCTGGCTTTTTAAACTCGCCTGACAAAGTCGCTGTTTCAGTCCCTGATGGAAGACGAGCCGGAGAAGTACAACTCCCACTTCAGCGAGTTCATCAAGAAGGGAATCGAGCCCGATGACATGGAAGAGCTGTACAAGAAAGTCCATGCCGCCATCCGTGCCGACCCGTTCCCCGCCAAGTCAACCAAGCCTGCTCCTAAAGAGCACAAGAGGTAAACCCTCAATTATTCTAACGTACTAATTAGAGGTTTCTCTCCTACTCTGGTCCTGATGATTTTATGCCTTCAGGTTCAACCTGAAGAAGTTGACCTACGAGGAGAGGAAGGCGAAGCTGATAGAGCGGCTGAACGCTCTCAACTCCTCTGGCGGCGCCGACGAGGAGGACGAGGATTAAGTTCAATTTGCTTCTTTAATTTTGTTCTAGTCTTTTTAATTTTGCGGGAAAGACTCGGGAAGCTTTTTCTAGGCATCAAGGTTTTTCAGTGGCATAAAAATAGCGTTTGGAGTGAAATTTTCTTGGATTATGATGGAGACTCTCGCCTTTGATCAAGCGGATTAAATTTTGGTGACATATTTCTGTTTGCGCAAACCACTGCCGAACAGTAATTGCTCATACTATCTGAACTCCAGAGCACATGAACAAGAGTCTGTGATCCAATTGACTCCACGTAATCCGACTCTACGTGCATGTCCCATGCGCGTGTATTTTTCTAGATGTCTCGAAATTCCCAATATTTAACACGTTAGCTGCCAAGTCAGCTGCCTATCTCTTGTTCAGCCAATGGGATGCCTCTAAAATCCAGAGCGCCATCTAATCGGGATATACTTGCGAGTGTCACCGGCGGCGCCGCCGCACCGGACAACTATTATGGCTCTCCCCATTTCGTCCCAACCCATGGCCACCGCGGCGCCGCCGGCGCCCATCGCCACCACGAAGCCACAGTCTTCTTCTCTGCCCATAAAATGCGTTGACCGTCAAAGAAGGTATACTCTTCTCTGGTCAAAACACTTAAATTAATTTCCCACTTTGGGTTCTGAGTATTCTAATGTGCTAGGATTTTTCTTCATGCGATTGTGGGAGCCGGGCTGAGCGCCGCCGTGAGAGGGGACGGAAATGCCAGCGCCGCGGGGAGAAGGCCGCCGCCGCCGCCGCCAAAGGAGAAGCAGGATCCGAGTATTGGCGCCCTGCAGGCCAAAGTGCTCGCCAGCATCAAGAGGAAAGAGGCCATGAAGGAAGCTATGGCGCAGCTCAGACAGAAGGGAAAGCCCATTGATCAAACCCCTAAATGAAGGGGAACAAATTCATATCTCGACGAGTCTCTTTCTCTCTCTACCTTGGGAATTTAAAACCCGATCGCCTCTATCGGCTTCTTTTAGAGCGCTGGATGAACTTTGAATAAATGAGCTGCCAGCGGGCTGTGATCGATTTCGTCGCGCTGAAGAGGAAGAGTGTAACTCCGAAAAATACAAATCATATTTTTCAAGGAAATAATGGTAATTAAAATAACATAATAAATCAAATTATCCCTCTGAATCAGAAGACATCGACTCTAAATAATTCAACAATTCTTCATATTTCTCTCTCTGAAATCTACAGTGAAAGCGTTGGCCACGCGCTCTCAGTAATTCCTCTCCCTCTCTCATGCAAAAAAACACAAGGAAGAATATGACTCCGAAAACAAATGTCACAACTTTACAAGAACGAAGAGTTATCAAAATAGCAGAGTAATCTAGATTCTCACTCTCAAAAGAGAGTGGAGAAAGGAAACATTGATCTCAATGAGAAGATGTCTAATCTGGAGGGAGGGGAGAAAAGGAAGCCCCCGAGATAGAGAGATCAAGAAAATTTCTCAATGTTTTTCAAAAAGAATTGCAATTAAAATAGTACAATAATTCATCGCCTCTTCGAACCACATGTCTGTTGCTCCGGGCGGATGAATGGATGGACAGATATCTGGTATTCAGAACATGGATGGACAGATGGATGGATGGATCGATGGATGGATGGATGGATGGATGGATGAATGAGAGAGAGAGAGAGAGAGAGAGAGAGGAAGAATGTAGATGAAAAAATATATATTACAATGTTTCAAAAAAATAGCAATAAAAAATACAGTAATTCGCCGTCTCTCTCCAACTCAGAAGCCGTTGACCTAAACAGAGAAAATATCTAATATACAAAAGACAGACAGTGGGAGAAAGAACCGGGGAGAGGGGAGATAAAGCTTATCTGGGCTAGAGATAGAGAGAGGCTGCGAAGACAATATCCCTCTTGATCTTGACCACAGCTTCCTCAAACTTGGCCTCGAGATCAGTTTCCCCAATGGATTTAGCTGCTGCAATGAGCTGCTGAAGCACTTCCTCCAGCCTTCTAAATGCTCTGATCAAGCTCCCTTCAAATACTTCAGTTATTTCCATTATTTCATAGAACTTTGAACCTTTTGCCCATGCATACACCGCCTCCATTATATCCGGCCGGAATGATTTCACGAAATCCTCCTCGTCCACTTGAACCTGTAATTTCCAAATCAAAAATTAAACTCAGCGAGACTTAAGCATATTAGGCTGGTCAACTCAGCCAGTTGACTCCTTGTTATATTTCTTATAAACGAAAATTTAGAGTACATGGTTTCCAAAAAAGAATTAAAGACCATTGAATCAAAGAGAATCTAGGGAACTTCACTCAATGCATGAAGTAGAGTACAGAATTCACAGCTTAATGCATGAAAGACTACTCTTTGATCTGTCTTCTTTGATCTGGCATATTTAAAATACTGGTATATTTGTCTATTTTCATATCAAATGTACTTTGCCTAGTGACTGAAAGCTCTTTGAACCCAAGTTTATCTTCAAGGGGATGGGGGATCCTTCCCCGCCAACCTTCATCTTCCCTCCGATATACTCTCTCTCTCTCTCTCTCCAGAGTCCATCTATCTGCTACTGTAATCTCGACACTAACCGTAAACTTTCCTGAGAATTTAAGAACCTACAGATTATTCCATTAGCCATAAAGTTCATGCAAGGAACTTGAATTCGAATCGCTCAAAACTGTTGACTTATCAAAGCATTAAGGATAAACAGACTATTTTACAGTCGGAGAAAAGTAAAATAGATGTAAATAACCTTGCATTCCAGTTGAACTTTAGCTATCTTCCTGGCCGTCTCTTGAAGCTGAGAGAATAGAACATCGAGTTCTTCTCTGGGCTTCTGTGCATTATTTAATTTCTCCTGCCACACAAAACAAGATAGAATGGCAGCGATCTCTTCTGACGATATATCCTTGAAGACTCCACTGAACATGAGCTCTGTCAACGTCAGTTCATCTGCGCTACTAATCTCACAGGCTACTTTCCCCTTCAGCTCAACAACACCTTCTGCTGTTGTATACCTGAAATCAGTTGACATTTCACAAATTAACAAGACCAGGTGTCAACGCGAAAAGTTCCTTCCTATGCAGAGTGAAATGGCTCCTGAGTTATTATGATGGGTAAATTGGATAAGAAACCAAATTATAGAGGATGGAAAGGGAAAGGTAAGGACGGCTATAACCCTCATAAAAAGACCATTGTACGGGCATTCTCAACTATTACTCCTGATAGAGGACAGGCCCTATCTTCTCAGAATTTGTCCTAATACAAGAAAAAACTTCGTTTTTTTCTGTGAAATGACTCATTATAGTACCCAAGATTTTGGCAAGGCTCCAGTTATTACCTATGCTCGGAGGAGTAAAAGTAAAGAAGACACCTTGACAAGAAGTGGCCAATCACTAGGGGCCACCTCGTGTTCAGGAAGAAGGCTGAAGGGAATAATAGAAGAGATAAGCAAGAAGGCAACCACGAGAGTGGTCACCTGAGGAGAACAAGGGGAAGGAGCTCTCGAATCCACCTTCCCAACATTCCACAGGTGGCAATCCTGTCATTTCCTTTCTTGAGCCAGGGGAACCCTGAGTTTTCACACAAAACATATCATTGTTTTTGAAATGAAATCTTGATTTTCCATTTTGCACTATTGCACCAGGGCAAGATCCGAGATCTTACCAGATTTCAATACAATAAGGGAGAGATAAGGATTGTTAAAGCCCTAGTAAGAGGGCAGCGGTAAGATATTGTCCTAACCCCTAACAGAGGACGAGAATGTCCAATCTCAGTCAACTAGGAATTTTTACCAACGAAACAAAAGCTTAATTTTCAGCACTGTAAAATCAGTCACAACTTTTTACGGTGATTAAGGTTTTTTGATACAACACGAGACAGATAAAGACTACTACAACCCTCATTAGAAGACAGTTTTAATAGCATTCTGATCCTTTCTACCAAATGTTCAATCTAACTCTAGTAAGAGTTTGTAATGGAGCAAAAGAAATTCTACTGATATATAGTTGAATGGGTCTTTAGTTATTAAGGTAAGATTATGACATGCTTCAAATTGGAATCACAGCTTAGGGACTGGAAAGGACCATAACAGCCTTTATTACAGTATAATCATCACGGCATTCTCGTCCTTTGAACTTCAAGTAAAATTTTAATCGGACTTCACAGCTAGAATAAAATGCCCTAATAATAAAAAAAAGAGTTACCCCAGCCGGCGAAGAACCCGCTTCCGAGCCTTGAGTTCGTCTTTGAAGGCTAAAACAGTTGACTTATTCATTGATTTTTTTATACCTTTGATCTTGGCAGTCAACTCCTGTTTAAAATGAAAGAGTCTGAGTTTTTCCTGGATTAAAGGGGACTTTCTAAGCTCGTGCCTTTCAAACAAGCTTTCTAGAGCTTCTATCCTTCTCGTGACCTTTTTAAATGACTTTGATTGAACCTAGGAATGCCAAACACAGAAAAAATTAATTGACAACCAAAATTAAATATTTGATTAAAGATTAGATGAGGGGAGAAGCTTACCCCCATGTCTTCTTCAGGATCAAGAAGTTGCATTCCATCTTTATGGAATCTAAGATATGCTTCAGAGACCTTCTTCAGGGTATTTTCCCTGGCCTCCAATGGTAGAAGATCCTTCGGCATGTGCACACATATACTACTAAAGCTGTTTATCTGGTTCAAATTTCACTAAATTAGATTACAAATGTGCTAATTGATTCTAGGAGCTATTCTAGGAAACAGCAGGAATAACTACTGACTGATAATTGCTTACAAATGTGATAATAGTTGCATATATGATAATTGATTACAACAAAAGATTTCCAAGTAATCATCACCTGTGATAAAGGTAATGAAATGACAACTGGTTCTCCATTTTCATTATGAGAGACAACCTTCATTGACTTTTTTTCTCCAATTTCTCTCTTCACAGCACATCTAGCAAGCACATGAACCACATACTCTGCATCCTCAGCATTTTTCCCTGAAAAAGCCAAAAAGTAAATCAAAGACATTTATCTTCAACAGTACTTTCTAGGAAATTTCTGTACGATGATGTTGTTAATATCATTTATTTACTTCTACATTTTAAGCCCTTACTTAGTCATGTTAGTATGTGACCCACTGTCACGACTGTAATGTACCACCTCGCAGGTATCATTGAGTACCCTACTTGGAAGGGTTCTATACCTTCAGAACCTTCTAAAAACAAAATAAAAAGAACATCTATATTGAACAGTATTTTTTAATAAAAATTTGTAAGATGGTGTTATTAACAGGATTTTACACACATAAGTAATTCTAAGTTTTAGTCCTCACTGGATTATTATGTATCTGTCATGCTACTGAAGTAATAACGGTAACATGGTACCATCCACTATATGAAGGATTCTGTACCGTGATCCCTTCTAAAACCAAGATCAAAAAAGCAGTTATCTCAAACATTTCTTTAGAAGACATCATCAAAACGCATTCTTAATTGTATTTTGACTATAACATCCATGTCCTCACTAAAGGATCTCATATGATTCTATACCTTCCAATTTCAGTAACATAAAAATATTTATTAATAGTACTTGCTTAGAAAATGGAATAATTACCTTCCGAAGTAATGCTTTTGACCCTTTCAAAATTAACAATTACGCCCCAGGAAGTATGTTCCTCAAGGGATAGCACTGGAGCAGTTTCATCATTTTCACACAGGATGCTAACCAGCCTACCAGGCTGTAAGAATCGTAAGCAGTATTTAGGGTTGGTCACGATACTACGAACATCATCCTTCAAGCTCTTATAGTTCTCAAGCGTATCATAATAGTCCTTCAATTTATCCTCTTCTTCGACCACAATTGAATCTCTCTCTTCTTTCAACATTCGCATTTGCTTCTGCAAAGAAAAATCAATAAAATGAGGAAAAAATATAGAGGCAACATCACAATTAAAACGCACTACATCACAATCACAAACCTCAAGATCAGGAAGAGCACGATCAGCCTGAAACTGAAAGAAAGAATGCCTTAAGAGATTCTCTGGATCTCCATCTTCGCATCGCAATTGATTCAATAGCATGTTGTAACTCAGATGGAAGGCGCTGAACAAACATGATTAAGTCAAAATGTAAAGAATGCAAAGAAAAAAAACCCTTTTGATAAATACCTGTTCAAACTATCTGGACTGCCCTTAACCATCATTTTAGCAGTGGATGGCTCCATCTTCTCATCAATCATGAGAATGCAGATTCCTCGTTCATCAATACCACGGCGGCCAGCTCGACCACTCATTTGGATGTATTCTCCACTTGAAATCCATCTGAATTTATTCCCATCAAATTTTCTTACGTTTGTAAAGACCACGGTTTTTGCTGGCATGTTGAGCCCAATGCTAAAGGTTTCAGTTGCAAATAAACACTGTAACAAAGTTTTCTCTCAGTTTTCTTTAATACAAGATGTGATAATAGACCTTTTCAAAAAAAAATGTGATAAGAGAAACTGATGAATAAACATTCGATTCATAATCATAAAGAAGTATAAAAGTAGCAGGCACAATTTCAATTAGCCCCTAAAGAGTTCAGCCATGGCACTTTACTAACAGAACAGCTCGTTTAAATAAGTGAGTCACTTAGAGGTACACCAGATAGGTGTATAGGGCCACAGTCTGTCCATCAAATGGATGTTCTTTTAGAATCCGAATGGCAAATTCATTCTATGTAAATACAAATAACAATAATAATAAGGGTACAAGAGGAGCAACATAAAAAGCAGATAGTGAATTCAACACGCACTGCATTAAAAAAGAAACCAATATATTCTTTCTGGTGAATGAATGAACTAAATGGAGTTGCGAATCGTTGCTATAAATTTAATTATCTCTGGCAGTGATATTAATGATTTCACATCTCGTTTCCTATAACCACGGAGAGCATTTTTTATGTGCACAGAAACTATTGTAGTCACAGAAACTATGAAGTGCCCGAGTTTCACAGATAATTTCTGAAAACCCGATTAACATGTATACCTATAACAAAGAAATGGAAAATCATGAAAGTAGGCAGAATGTAGCTGAATTCAATTCGCCATCTAATTGATATCAAGAAGTATCATCACACGCCTATTTTATTCGTTTCGCTGTAATACAACAAGAAGCCACCCGTACTCCATCATATCAACTTATTACTGCCTCGACATTAATACTTTAGCGCCACACCAGATTAGGGAATTTATACAAGAAAAGAGAAGGAAATATCTTCAGTCAAATTCTCCAAAGTAGGAGAGAACTTGGAGAAAGGGCCAAAGCCTCTCCCTCCCTCTCATTAGTTCTCACTATCAAAGTAATCATGATCAATTCTCTCTCTCTCACACACACACACACAATCAAGGTAGACAGAGCCAAATTCTATCTCTTCTAAGGTGGTCATGGCTAATGTGATTTATTTTTCAAAAAAAATTAATCAAGGTCAAATCCCTTTCTCTCTCAGTCATTCCTTTCTCTCTGCCTTCCCTCCCTCCATGTAAAATTACTTCAATATTTAATCATCCAGGAAAGTAATGCCTATGATAAAGAACATAATTCCCATTGAAAGTTCGTGGATAATGAAAACCAGATTGCTCGCTGATTAAGACATAATCAAAGGCATCTTCTGTGGAGAATTCAGATGATGCAAAATTTAATGGAATCACTAGCCATCATCAATGATGCAAAATTTCCAGACAATATTTCAATAGGGGTGGTACATTAGATATGAAGCATGCAGAATTCAGTAAAAATTCTCGACAGACGAAAAAATGGCTAAGATAATTCTAAAAGCTATCGGTTTCAGTTAAGAAGATGTATAAATGACACCCTGACCTTTATCAAGCCTTCTTGGAACAGTATTTCAACCACCTCTTTCAAGATTGGCAGTAGACCAGAGTGGTGCACACCAATCCCACGTTTCAACAGAGGTAACATATTAGAGACCTGCATAGATAAATGATAAGATATTTCGATAGGTCAACATGGATAGATTAATGATTTTTTTTTTTTATTTTTGATGAAAAGGGAGAAGGGCACCCCGAAACAGTGCCCCCCCCCGTTGTCATGGATAGATTAATGATAAGATACAATGATAATGATAAGATATGTTGCAGACAAATGAGAAACTGATTACCCTTAAAAATGAATAGAAAATAAATAAGGGAGTGAGAATAAACCTGCGGAAGCTTCTTATCATCGTCAGAAAGAATATCCATAGCACTCCAGAAGATAGTTTCAATATTCAACTTCTCGTCCTCCTCGTTTAAGTCCATTTTCGCCATCTGCATCATGATGATAAACTTATTAAATGGATGTTGAGGGTTGAGGATCAAGAGGTTGAAGTGTCAATAGAAATTAGAAGTCACCTGCATTGCAAGGAATTCACATTCCCGTTTACTAAAACTGAAAAGTATCACAGGATCATACTGACGTTGGATTATCATTTTCACTATCTTGAAGATGTCACTTTGTTCACTTGGTTTACCAGCCACCAGACCCTTCTGCCACTTCTCGTTAAATTTCTTCTTGTTTCCATTGCTGGCAGGCGCGAGAGAATTTAAAGCTTTCTGAAAGCTCTCCTCCCTGAATTTACCTTTTTCATCCACCACCATGTACAAACCATCGCCTCCTGATGGAAAAAGGTAGTGCTGCAGAGGCGTGGGGCGATAATCTGTATACACTATATGGCAGGGCTGTTGGTGAACCTGAGAAAAAATAATCTAAGAAAGAATTAGCCAAGAGAGATGTATGCTACTATTCTCCGGGACAGTTCAATTATGACCTGTGCGACCCAGTCAGCAAATTCTTTGGCATTTGGTACAGTTGCCGAAAGAAAGACAAAACGCGCATTCTTTGGTGCCATCACAATACTCTCCTCCCAAACAACACCCCTTTCTCTGTCACGCATGTAATGCACTTCGTCGAAAATGATCCACGCCACTTCCCTCATAACTTCAGAGCCTTTATACTGCATACTTCTCAAAATCTCAGTCGTCATGACCTGCAATCCAAAAGCCTCGTGGCAAACCCTAAAAGAGATAATCAAATTATAAAAAAAACAAAATTCGCACCAAGCAAGAAGCACTAGGATCAATTGTCACGTCCCCGGTCATGAGTCCAACATCAGAAAAATCCTCCTTAAATTCCCTATATTTTTGGTTGCTGAGAGCCTTAATTGGTGAAGTATATATGACCCTCTGATTATCCCTGATAGACATTGCAATTGCGTACAAAGCGACAACAGTTTTCCCCGCAGATGTATGAGCAGAAACCTATACAGCAAAAAAAAAACTTTTTTCAACCTACGATATTTATCGAAAATTAAACAAAATTACCGCCTTGACTGTACCATAACAGATTCCCCCTTGTTGACGCAATTTATGGCTTCCGCCTGGAAAGGATCAAGCTGGAAACTGAATTCCTTTGCGGGTTTCAGCTTCTCGCCGTTCTCTCCGACTGTGGCGCGACGAGGAGGATAAACGAAGCCCTCGGGGAAGGATACGTCGTGGAGACAAGCCACATGGCCGTCCACCATTGGTTCTTCCTCCACTCTGAGGGACTTCCGCGGGGAGAGACCGCCATGGGACGGTGTTTGCTTCCTCTTCAGTAACTCCATTGGGAGGTTTGGGTCATTCCGAAAATAAGTTAGGGTTTAAGAGTACTCTCCGGGGCCCGGCGGCAACGGGTAACGGTTTCGTCTAACGGGCGGGGCCATAAAACTAACTCCATTAGACCCATCAGGAATCCAGGAGTCACGGATCCAACGGCAACTCCATTGGCCATGAAGCCATGAAGAAATCTCATGTACATCGATTAAGAAGAGGAAGAAATCAAGACAATTAAATGCTTACTTTGTAAAATTTTCCTATTCATTTTGTGGATAATTGACGGGTTGATGTTCTATCATCCATGTTTTATGATGTTTTGGAAATTTTATGTCAAGTCTAAGATACATGTCAACTTGGGTTCTTTAGAAATAGTATGAGAGGAATAGACAAATAAAATTCTATTGAAGAGTAAGAATTCTATTGATAAAACTCCATTGAATTAGCAACTACTATTGGCCCTATCGTTGAGGATGAGCTAGAATTATAGGTTTCTAATTATTTAATCCGCTCTTTTAGTTATTCACCGTCAGAACTCTGACCGGCGTCGCTTGGCAAATGCATTGTCGGTTGAGAAGTGGGCAACGGTCGAGTGCTCTCTCATGGAATGATTGGGTCATGATGTGCCTTTTGACTTAAATACATGCTATCTCCTATAAATTTTCTAACATGTCTATTTGGTGTGTCTGCCTTTTAGTCATAAGTCACATTAGAGGGCATCATCAAAGGTAGTGACACTGAACTAAGACAAGTTCGAGTGCTTGATAGATTTTATGTGATGTATGAGCCAAATCACACTTCCAAATCTCATTTATATTCCTTGAAATGAGGTTAAATAATTATCATTTTCACGTGATGTTTGCAATGAAGTCTATTAATGTTTATAATATTCGTGTGAATCATGATAAGATCATAAGATAACGATCATTGGTCTTTAAACACGTGTTATATGTATTCTTATTTACGAGATATTTTGATAATGATATCAAAATACGTGGAAAAATAACATTATATGAATTGACTTGTGTGATGAGCTTTGCTAATCATATGGTTTTCAATGCATTGACATTAATGATAAATAACTTTTTCTCTTTATAGCAATAGTTTGCTAAATTGATTTGTGTGAATTCCTTAATCATATCATATTCAAATTTTCAATTATGTTGATCAATGTCATGGATTAGTACATAATATTTAGACTTAAGATACCAAAGACATATTGTAGAAAGATAATCTTGCTTTTCACTTGTGAATCCTTAGCTATAGGATATCTGAAACTTTGTGCGTTGGATATGATGTAAAGTCCTCGAAGGTAATTACATGGTTAAGGTAAGATAATTGACACTAGTCACAATAATATATTTTTCTCAAGGAACGAGTTGTGCTCGAGTCCTTTACTAAAATAGTATAAATATTGAAAAGTTCTCGATGATTTTCTCTTTACATTAATGCTAACTTAAGTATCTGATAACATGCTAAATTAACATGATAAAATATGATTTTTAATACATATTAAGGCATAAATGATTTCATTTACATGCATGTTATCATACTTATATGTATTTTTCTATTATTATATGAAAAGTCACTATATTCTCAAAAATACATTAAATTAGGGTTAAAAATAATGATTTGAAGATGAATAATTTAATAACCCATCTTTATTTTGAGATTATAGATGTTTTTAGAGTTTAAATAATGAGAGAAAGCATTTATAGACATTTATTTATATTTTCCTAAGTTAAAATCTCTTAAAAATAAACATATTTTTGAAATAAAATTTAAAAATCTCATTATTTATTAATTTTGACTTTTTAGAATAATAGATAATTAAATTTTGGATCAAATGAAAGACATTTGGATTAATTTGGAGTTATGTATTAAAAGTTATGAATTTTCTATTTTTAGGGATTTTTTCCAGAATTTTCAGATTTATTTTTGATTTAAAATCATTTAAATTTATTTAAATAAATGCAAAAAAATGTTTTATTGCGCGCGGGCCCCGCGTGGATGCGACATGGCACGCAAGGCCACGTGGCAGCGCCACGCAGACCAGCGCAGCGCCTACGTGGCGCGTTATACGTATATATATATTATTTACTATAGTTATAAAAGGGGTCTTTAGCCTGCCCTATATGGGGAGGGTTATTAACCCTATAAACCGTCGGGTCTTATAAACCCGACGGTTTCCGAAATTATTTCCCGTGTGGGACTAACCCACACTCTACTTACTATTCAGGTGACGTGGACGCGTGCTGAACGTTGGATCGGGCGGAGCGCAGGATCTCGCGCGTCAATCGTGTGATCGCGGACCACCGGTTCAATCAAAACACACGTGGCGTTTTGATGACGTTATAACGGCTGAAATGTTTCGGCGTGGATCGCATCTCAGCCGTCCGATCATGATCCAACGAGCTTGATTGAAGCGTTTTATAATGTTTATCAAACGGGAGCATCTGAGCCCTTCATCGAAGATCCGACGATCGGGACTTAACGATAATGGTTCGTGATGAACCGTTTCATCACAGCCGTTCATCAAAGCTATCGGACGGTTACGAAATAATGCCCTATAAAAAGACATGTTCTTCACGATTCTAAAGCATCCGAGTGAGGTTTCAATTAAATTGACTCTCTAGACACCCCTCTCTCTTGTTTCTCTTGAGTTCTTCCTCTTCCTCTTTCATTTCCACACCCACGGAGGGGTAGAAGTCGAGATTTGGTGGAAAATTGAGGGAGAAATCGACGCTTGAAGCTCGTCGTGACGTTCTTGGTGTTCATCGCGATTAATCAGTTTAATTGCGACATTTCGATCGCTAAACGGGTTTAGTGGAAGCAGTTTTACCTTAATTATCTTCCTATTGCATTTAATTTTCATTTAGATTAGGATTTTAAGATCAATTTCATAAGATTTAGCTCGAAATCACGATTTCTTCGGTCCGAAATTTCTCTCCACTTCGAAATTCGATTTCTCCGCGAAATCAACTCCAAATTCGACAATTTTTTATTCCGTGGAATCGATTTGAAGTCTAATTTCTTAAAATACCATTTTCCCTAATTTCTACCATCAATTTCTCGTCCGATTTGATCAAATTTGAAGATTACGTCAAGAAATTCCTTAATTCCCTGTGGATTCGACCCATATTTACCATTATACCCCTCAATTCAAGTGAATTTCCTAATATTGGTAAGTTTGGAATTATTTTTGACGCGATACCGCATGAAATCGACGACCTTGCGGTTTCGTCTCGTCAGTATCCATACCCTAATTTATTCATGAGTCTCATGCACATAAAATATTAAATACACGTAGTAATCCAGAATGTCAATGTTCCATATGGGAGTATAAGTACACTCTATATCTCGCAAAGTGTGTGGTGTGATTTATACGAACTAAGTTGACATCTCAATTTATCAATCAAGGTAAATTAATAATTATTTAGTTATAAATATATTAAATTTACACTTTTTATAATTAATTAATAAACTTGACCAATTAATATTATCGAGTGACTTAAGTTAAGATAAATAAATGTATAAGCCTAGAGGGTCTCACATAGAAAGTTGACGAAGGTTAGTATAAATAAATAGGATTTTGAAGATTTTTAGAAAAAGTTTGTTTCATGAAAATTTAAGAGTGACCAAGCAAATAATGCGAGAAACTCTCATTTTTTTCTCTTCCACTCTCAATGAAAAGAGTTAAATAGAAAATCTAACAGTCCATTAATTATATGGATATCTATACAGTTTAGAAACTTAAATAATGATAAAAAATTATTTAATAAACCTTATAAGGATGTATTTTGATCTATATTGGATGATACGATCATTAATTCTTAGTGTCTCGTTGTTTTTGAGTATTCAATTCAACACATTTTGTGAATTTGATGTTTTGATCAAGATTTAAAGACTTTTTCGAGCCTCAGATCCTAGTATATAGAGGCAAAAGTGATCAAAAGTCAACTACATACTACTACATATATTTCAGTGACAGTCAAATCACTTGATGCTTTTATGAATCAAACAATAGTATATTGACCCCGTCGATAAGAGAAATGTAGTGTTATAGAAGAGACAACTTAAAAATTGTTTGCCTCTCATCTTTGCTAGAAAACTGGAGCATCACTCATAGGACGTCAATGCCCATATACATAATAATCCAGATACAATCCTCATTAATAGAAATCTTAACTCTTGTCAAATGACTAAACACATCGAGATTCACAACCATTATTCTTGTGATATGGTTTTATAATGTGTCATTTCCACGACACATGGTTTCTTCGAAT
This sequence comes from Lemna minuta, assembly GCA_024174645.1. Classification (NCBI taxonomy): domain Eukaryota; kingdom Viridiplantae; phylum Streptophyta; class Magnoliopsida; order Alismatales; family Araceae; genus Lemna; species Lemna minuta. Next base: position 3,428,524 of record CM044109.1, read on the forward strand.
GAACGAATGCATATCGATGAGGCTCGACAATGTCTTGTATGATACCCTAGGTGTCAAGCTAGGCATGTTTGCATATAAGAAAGATGAGGTTCAACAACATCTTTTATGATACATTGGGCATTAAGCTAGGGATATATTGTTGGGATCTGAGGGTCGATAACTTTCTGAAATTTTGATCAAAACATCAAATGCAGCGGAAAAACATTGAATCGGATATTCAAAATACCAAGCCACCAAGAACAGATGATCCTATCATCTAGTATGTATGAGAAAACATACTTACAGGTTTCCTTGAAGGAGTTCTTAAAGCTATTCAACTGTCTAGCCTCTAGCGGTATCCACACGGTCTCCGGATGGTTGGATCTCCTCTTCAAAGCTCTTCACCAAGAGAGAAAGAGAAGAAAGGAGAGAATTCCCACAAGGCTTGCATGGGCACCTTTAGTTGTGGTCGTACTCCCCCTATTTATAGACATTTGGTATGAGGTTTTTTCATAAAAACCCTCATAATTATGTCTATATCCACCAACATCCATAAACCTCATGTGTGTGACCCTCTAGGTTCATATATCTCACTAGTTAATAACTATAGAGACCAAATAACACCTTATTGGTCAACCTTAATTAATTATCCATCCACATATAGATTAATTAATCAAGGATCGATTTAACCCAATCGATAGGTTGAGTTGCTAGCCCGTTAAGTGCCGAGCTACACCACGTACACTAGGAGATATGGAGTATGTAAGAACTCACTTATGAAACCTTCCCGTCATCGATTACCATGTATGTATAATCCTTCATCCATATTAGACTAATGAATGACTTAGGGTATGGTCAACTGTCGAACTCTAATCGACCACTCAAGTTAGTACTGATGCGCGTAGAAATCATCGAGAACTCTTTCTTCGATATTTCTACTACCTTGGCCAAGGATTTCCTTGCATCTCATTCCTTTGAGTCAATCTCCTCAAATACCGTGGGTGAATGATCCCATCTTGATCACACAATTATATTCGTGAACTTCATGTCGTATCCAATATATGACGTTTTAGATATCCCGTGTCTAGGGATTCGTAAGTCATAATCATAACACGATTATCCATCCAAAAGATGTCTTTGGTGTCTCAAGTCAAAGGACCACGTACACAATCATGATATGAATCAACATGATTTACTGTTAGGTATAATACCATTCAGGGATTCATTCGGATCAATTCAGTGAACTCTTTCTCCAAAGAGCACCCACTATCTATCCTTAGTGTCTCCACACCAATGGCTATAAGACCGGCCATACTCATCATGTGAGGTAGATTAGATAGTGCTATTCTTTCTGGATAATTCGATGTCCTTCTCGAATATCGCACGAATAAGAATGTTTAGAACATATGTTTAAAGACTAGTGATTGACGGTTCGTTTTCGTGTGTCGTTCAAACACAAAAACGTTGGTCAAACAAAATTTATAAAACCTAACTCACAAAGATAAGATATAAAATATAGTAATATGTAAGTATCGTGTCGATCCACAGAGAGCAGGGTTGACTTTAATTGCAGAGTTGACTTGGTCAAACTTAGGCTTAAAAGGGGTTTTAAATAAGTAAAAAAATAATTAATGAGTATAAATGATATAAATAAGCTAAATAAGAAGTTTTAATAATTTAATTCTCGGATTTGACAGAGAAAAGTGAAAAGTCAAAGCCAAAGTGTTGACTTTGACCAACAGTAGGTGTCCTGTAAAATCAGAGAATCAAACAGAGTAAGAAGATTACAAAAATTAGATATTTCGAAACTAGAGAGAAAATGGAATTTATTCATATATAATTCGTAATTTTTGGATAAGAAATGGATTTACTATGAATTATTGAAAATCAAATATCAGAAAATCCCCGAAATGAACACATCGAGGAAATCTTCAAATTGAGTCGAGTCAAATAAAAATCCAAATCTTGCAATTTATATGTCAATGGAAATCTAAGATCAAAATTATTGAATTCTTATTTGTAAATAAAAATTAATTGACTCCAAAAGTCAACATTTGACTTTTGATGAAAGATGAACAGTCCTTGGTCAAACGTCAAATTGGAGGGTCAAATGAACTCGGAATTCGATGAATTTACTATCCACGGAAAGGTGATGAAAAGAGGAATCCAATGAAACCCAAATCAAGTGATTTGGAATTACAATAAAAGAGATATCCTATATTCAAAATCAGCGATTTTTTGGACTAAAAATTGGGGAAAATAAATAACACTATGAACTAATTTGCAAAAATTAAACTTTTTAAATCTAATAAAAACTCAAATTACCTCTTGATAATTGATCAAATCTCACTACTAACCCGATTTCCGCAAGAATAGGGCTTTAATTCTCATGAATTGAAGCGAATTTGCTCGGATTCTTCCTCGTGGACGTTCGGAATTCAAGGGGAAAATTCGATAAAATCAAAGAGGAATTCGTGATCAATCCCGCTCCAATTGCGTCGCAATTGAGTCTAAATGCGGGGGGATCACGATGAACTAGAGATCTTACTTGAAATTCGCTTAATTCACTTCAGGAATTGATCAAAAGTTGAGAAAAATAAGGGAGAATACATGGCTTTTTAAAGAGAAAATGGACCCGATTTTTAGGGCATTTGATGCGGTCAGATAGTGGGGATGATGGCCACGGTCACGGCGATGATCGTGGCCTTGATTTTACCTCAAAGTTATCGCGATCGCGCCACGATCGGGTCCCAATCGCGCTGCAATCGGGCCACGATCGCACCACGATCGTGGTTCTTGCTTATCCTCTGTCTGTTGTCTGATCGAGATCAGGAGAGTTGGGTAGTCCCGAGCGCACAATCAAGTTCGCCTTGCGTCTGCCGTCTGATGGAGATCGGACGCTCCAGCGCATTCCACGTATCGCCAAGGTGAGAAGACGATCGCGAATTATCATGGTTGTCCAATGAAGATTGCGCGATCCCGAACTGTCTACAGTGAGATGAAAATCGCCGATCATCGTGTCCGTCTGATGGAAATCACGCGATCTTGAGCCGTCCACAGTGAGAATAAGATCGGGCCCTCCTGCTGCCATGTGTCGCCCATCCAGAATCTCACTTAAACACAATATCGCGCATGTGCATTGATGGATGATCGCGTGGACTCGGGTCACGCGATCGATGGTTTCGCCTAGATCCGAGCGCCGGCCGTATCGCCACGTCGCCTGCAGAGCTCGAACGTGTAGGGAGACATAGTCCACACGGAAGAAATAACTGGGCAAAGTCAAGGTTAAATATTGGGGGCGGTATAAACGCTTTTGCGTCCGCCCCACTATCTACCGGGCCCACTAACCCGTGGGCCCTTCACCTGCAGACCCCCACCTGCCACGTGGCGCCCCACATGGGCGTCTGCGTGGACCCGCGTGGACACGTGTGGCCTCCTGCCACGTGTTCGCGCCCTGTTCGCCTTGCGTGGGCCACGCACGGCCCTGCCACGTGGCCTCAGCGCCGCGTCGCATCCGCGCGGTGGTCCTGTGTGCCACGTCAGCTCGCCACATCATCACATGCAGGTTAGTAACCCTTTTTCGCGATTTTGATAAAGAAATTACTTAAAAAATGCATTTAAAAAGAAAATAAAAATCAGAAAAATGTATAAACTTAGAAAATTCACAACTTTAAATATACAACTCCTTTTTAATCCAAATTTTCTCCATTGGATCACAAATTTCTTCCTTTTAACATTATGTCATTTAAAATATATTTTAAAGGAAAAAATTAACATGAATTAGAAATTACTTAACTCATTTCTTAAAAAATATTCTAAATCATGAATTCATCTTGAAATTATCCTTCAAAACATGCAATAAAGTCAAAATCATTCAATAAAAGGGATTAACTTCTATTAATTTAAACTTTAAAAAAGATTAATTATCTATTAAGCATGAAATTATCCCTAATTTATGCATAAATATCGACTTTAGTGAAATAAAATACTAATGGAGAAAATTCCTAAAAAGTATGATAACATGCATCATATTCACATAAAATAAGCATGAATATGAGTTAATTAGGATAAGAATTTAAATTATAAATGTATGTTATCAGTGATAACTATATTATGATCTCATCATAATTCACTTAGTCATTGCACATGTTCATGGACTTGACTGAAAACATCACACAAGAATGATAATGAATAAATTTCACTTCAATGAACATCAACAAGATACATGAAAGTGTGATTGGCTTATAGGCCACATAATATCCATCATATATGTATATCAGCATGGTTAGCCTTGACAACATCTGGCATGATACCACGAGTATCAAGTTGGACATATTTGATTTACATACTCTCACTCATGTCATTATCTCCATTATCTCCAATATCTTCTCTCTCCTTATAATCTCATGTTCTTCTCTCTCCCTCTACTTTCATGGGGTCAATAAAAACCATCGCACCCTTCTTTTTAATGAATCCATTCTATCGGTTTTCTCTTTCCTAGAGATCATAAAAATACTAAAGAGACCATAATTCTATGCTGTAAAGATCATAATTCCACACCATTTAATGAATACTGAAGAGATTTTTATCTCTACAATTATTAAAATGATTGTAAAAAATGGACAGATGTAAACAACACGAAGATGGAAGATGAAGAACACTAAAAATAAGAATTATAAAAGAACACTGAGATACACAAAAAATTAAAGTCAAATACATAATAATGGTGAGATAACTAAGAAATTAAGTATTTAATTAAAAAATTAAATCATAGTCATAGCTTATAGATTTCTTAGATGCATTAAAGATTGAAACTAAAGATAGAAGAATGTTAGAATTAACTGTTCTCGAAAATAAAATATCATCCATATTTCTAGAGAACCACAAAATTCGGAAAGCAAAAAAATCAATCTCAAAAGACTCTCATAATTCAAGGAAGTGTGCTCAACCTGGTTACTTATCCTAAATCCAAAAGACTTGGAGTGCTAATTCAGAGTGATGAAGATCGAAAAACTCAAGTAAAAATTAGCAGTGTTGATTGACCATGTCATCGACTATTATGGAATTTATGACGACCTTATCTTAATTTACATCTATTATAATAATTTCAAAAAAAGCAAAAAGAACTGAGGAATTTAAAGATTGAATCAAGGAAATGGAGAGGACAGGCGCTTTGGTTTATGGTTCTGATCCACTATTTCACTCACAACTTTTAAGTCTCTTGTAATAAGTACAAACTCACTGGACTGGACGAACAAAAAACGAGATTGGATGTACAGAAAACGAACAAACCTGCTGTCTGCCGGCGAGAGAGACTGTGACGCTCATAATCACAAAATTTCACTATGAGAGAGCACGAGGCCTGAGGCCTGAGGCCTAAGCGTCAATCGTCGAGATAGAATCTGAGATAGAGATTACAGAGAGACTGACAGAGGGAGGAATGGTAAAAGGAAGATGCCAACGTCGCCAAGAGCTGAAGAGCGGAAGGAAAAAAGGCGGTCGGGCGATGGGCGATGGCTAGTTGACAATGCACCACTCGGTAGTCGACTAATTGAAAGAGACGACGAGTAGGAAATTAGAGCAGAGAAAGTGAGAGAGAATGGAGAGATTAGAGAAGAGACACGAGAGAGAGGAGAGAATAGAGAGACTCGGGAGTGACGACAGTGAGTAAATTGGGCTTTAGGAAATTAGGATTTAATAAATAAAAATTGTAATTTCCATAATTGCATGCTGCTATAAATTTCGGGCCTGGGCTGGCTAATGGGGCACTAGACCCTCACTTTGCGCATTCTTGCGGGTAGCCCACGTTCTCTGGGCCGTTCTGAGCCCGAACGAGTCCTTACCCAATGGCTTGTTCTGACCGCCGGGCCTAGCCCAGGCTGGGCATCTAACAGAGGTGGACGGGGAAGCCTTTTAAGTGAGATGACTAAAAAGATAGAGTAACTTAATTAAGCAAATGGGCACTTGGACCATGCCAGGGCTGCTGATGAGTGTGTGAGAGAGAGAGAGAGAGAGAGAGAGAGAGATCAGCTCTTCACGCTCCCAAAAAATCTGGAGAGACGAACAGGGCCGCCAGCACGGGAATCTTCAGCCTCACTGCTCGACTGGGTCTTCCGCTTCTTCTCTTTGCGTCTACTCTTGGATTGAGATCTTGACTTTTTTGATTCTCTCTCCTCGCTCTCACTGCTCGAGCTCTCAGACGACAAACTCTCTGACGACGACGCAGACTTCCTGGACCTCTGCAAGTCAAATTTAGCACTCTGAGAAGATTGGTCAACGCACTGACTACTGATCACAAGTATATTGGAATAAAAGGGGAACCTTTCTCTTCTTGCTACTCCTTTTCTTTCGATCTCTCTCCTTTCTATCTGCAGAACACCAATGTCTTTAAAAATGAAATAAGGTTGTAGGGTCTAACGAAAAGAAGTTTTCATTTTTTTCCCACCTTTAGATCGATGAGATTTGCTACTAGAGTAGTTTCTTCCTTGAGCAAGCTTCTCTGCTCTTTCTGCATCCAGCTGGGCTCTGTACTCTCTCATCATTCTGTCTTTGTCTGCCTCCAGTTCATCTTTTTTTGCTTCATCTTCCTGGAAAATCAAATCATACATGAGTTCACAGTCGCTAGAAATACATTTTGCATTTGAGCCCTCTTAGATTCTAACATTTTGTAACTATCCTGTACCGACATATTCTAGAGTCGATTCTTCTTTATTGCGTATACATGAATATCCTGAAGCAGACAGTATTTTTTTTTATGGTCAAGCTAAAATCTTACTTCCTCTTTACTGACAGCACACATGCATTGGATCAATCGCTGCCGCAGGCAGATAATTGTGGCGATAATGATTACAGGGCCATTATCTAATGGGCCATACAAGGCCCAGGAAAATCAAACTTCTTCTCCCTCGCCAGTAATGAAACGACAGAAAAGCCTAGTGCTCTCTCTCTCTCTCTCTCTCTCCCTCTCTCTCTTTCATCATTGTCTTCTTCTTTCTCTATAAACTTTTCATCAAGGTTCATCTTCAAGTGTGCGCTGGAAGCTGTCTGAAAAAAGATTTAACAGCCCAGAATGAAACTTATATGACCATTAGATCAAGCGCCTCCTATGTCTGTTTATCATTCATAAGGCTCCCAGGATTGATGAAGTGATTGATCCTAGACAATCAGTTGATCCCAACCACTTGGTTGCCGAACCCTAGAACTACTGTTCTAAGATTCAAGAAGAGATTCCTTGATTTCAAGGACAGAAAAACCATTAGATAATGGCGATAATGGATAGAAAACCATTAGCAAAATATACTCCATTATTAAATCCTTTCTCAGTTGAAAACCACACAAATTGTTACAGGAAACTATTAAATTGAATTCAATATATGTCAATCATGGACTTTCAGCGGTTCTTTTTTTTGAAAAATACTTTGAGCGGTTCTTCAGGTAAATTACCCTTTGTTTTCTCTTGAATTCTTCCCATGTAACAGTGTGAGAAGTCTTCAGGCTGGCCAAACGAGCAGCATGCCACTCTGGTGAATGAAATGAACCATCCGTCTGCGACTGCCCTCATTAGTAAATATCCAAAAAAACAAATATGATAAAAAAACCATTTTACGACGAAAATATGATATCAAATATGGAAACTCATTTAAAATTTTCAAACAAGCCTACTTAGATGGTAATGAATGCAAGGTTAGCAGAAGGAATAGTGAATTTTTTAGCAGAAGAATGAACATGACGAGATTAACGAAAATGCTGAATTATCTCTTCTATGAGAAACTGATCTTACAAAAAAATGAATAATCCAATTAAACCTAAAATTGTAAAAAGGAAAAAAATGAAACTCGGAAGTTGAATTAATAAGAAGGAAAGGAAAAAAAACAATATCTCCTTCAACTATGCCCTCTAGAAAATTAAAATAACCAAAAAGCTCTCCTTGAAGAAGAAATACCACGGTTCAATTGAAGATGCAAATAGAAAAACTAATTCACGGAACAAAAAAGCAAGAGCATATTTCACGTAGCGGAAGGGTACAAACCATTCCTTCATCTCCATCTTCGGGTCCTCCGGAGTTCGAACCCAGCCTGGATCTCTGCATAGCTTTGTACGCCTGATTCTTACCCATTGCTGTAGAGCACAAGACCAAAAGCTCTACAAGATTAAGCGCACGACTAGATAATGGGCGTTAGATGTATGCGAGAATTCCTTCACGAAGGCATGGATTCCCGGGAGAAGAAAAATGAGGGATTTTGTGGTTTCTCAGCTAGTTGAACATTTTGAGGTTAGCGAACAGACAATTTTAAGGATTTCTTGCAAATAGCTCTTGAATGGTTACTATTATATATGTAGCCAGTAAATGGGGACAAACGCAATTAATTTTGTTTGCTCATGCCTACTCGCACTTGACTGGGAGCCACGTAGGATCAACGTTCGATCCGACTTATCGAGACAAATACCGACAAAAATAGATATATTTTTAATCATCCAATATTAGCAGATCTGTCAAATCATTATTTTTTAATTTTCCTGTCGCAGTTGACCTGCATTAGTTTTTTTGATCACGTTTTTCTCTCGTACACAGCTCGCTCCTGAAATAAGGCGATACTGGTTGGTGACCGTTGTTCTACTGTTTCCGATCTCTTCTCTGACTCACTGCGATTATGAAGGATCTCGCCGACCGAGCAGTATTGCGGAGCGATTTCCCCGAGGATTTTGTATTCGGTGTGGCTACATCTGCTTTTCAGGTTGACTATCACTCCACAGAATATCTGTTGAATCTTTTCGGCAAATTACTGTCGAGCGCATTTTTTTGTTAACTCTGCATTACTCGTCTGTTCGAAGGAGTTCGTGTTCATTGTGTCTGCATTGATGTATTTGGTGAAGACGGTTAGTTAAAACTTACAAAACAGTGGGAATATCGTTAGTTTATGCGGAGAGAAATTATTTCTCGGAACCGCTTTCTTAAGGACTTCGTATTCAGAATGGATACATCTGATGAATATGTTTTCTTTACGCATCTCTAATGAAGCGCATTTTAACGAAGCGCAACTGTTTTATTGTTGTTATATAGTGAGACGGTGGAAGAAACGTGCCTCACTTCGAAATTAAGTAACGTGGATTCCAATATCACCTGCTGATTTCTCGCGGAGTTTCTCCATTCACTTTTGTGGCACCTTATTTCTTGAGTACAACCCCTTCTCTGGAATTTTCATATACGTCCTGGGAAGATAAAATTCGGCTCCTGATCCTGTCTCTTCAATGACAACTAGCATGTTTCAGTTCCTTCTTATTAATCTTCGTAATATCTCTTGGTATTTAGTTTATCTCTATTTATTTCATTATTCAGGTTGAAGGAGGAAGAAGAGAAGGCGGCAGAGGAGATAATATATGGGATGTTTTTACAGAAGAAAAAGGCATGATAATCATATACGTAAATTTTTTTCTGATATCAAAGTTTGTCATTTCAAATAATTTGTTTAAACGCACTGTTCCTCAGGTAAAATCCGCGATGGAGGCAATGGGGATGTCGCAGTTGATCAATATCATCGTTACAAGGTTTTTTGTGTATTTGTTTGTAAATCAATGGTTTCTCTATCCTTCAGTTAACCGATATCTCATTTGAGTATGCGGCATGTATGCCCAATCTGTAAATTTTGATTTTGGGGCGGGGTGACTTTCTTCATATTGTGTTCCTTTTCTTCGAAAATCACTGAGCTGGATCTACACAAACCTTAACCTGAGTTTTCAACAGCTATTGATTAAACCTTCAAATAATTTCCTTTTTTAAAACACTATCCCTTCTGCATCGATGTCGCAGGAGGATGTTGAGCTTATTTCAAAGCTGGGATTCAAAGCCTATCGATTCTCCTTGTCTTGGTCACGTATTTTTCCTGGTATTAACTTGTTATCGTTTAATCCTGAAACCTCGTAAAGTGCTCCTTGCGGTTATGGTCCCATGCTTTCTAATATCATTTTTCCCTTATCAAAAGTGCACAAATAACATTAACTGAAATAATCATTTTTCTCAATCAATGTTATCAATGATAAACAACATTGACAAGGTTTCTCAGATATTTTTAAATAGTAGTGGCCCTTAGTGTAGACCCAAGTTATTTGATCTGATTAATTGAAAGATTTTGTCCAAGAACTGAAATCAACCATTGGGCTTTCACCCTCATACTTCTCAATTTATCATCTGCAGGTTTAGGACTCAGTGGGAAAGAATCATTTTTGTAATTGCCAGATTGTTGCTTTTTGAGGAGGAGAAACACAGATGGACTTTGACACAACCTTAGCGCAGGAACAATGAAGACAAGGGCTTGAATCCTCAAACCTTGATCTTCAAGAAGGGTTAGGTTCTGAGTCCATAGAACTAACCTCTTCAACCCTTGAATCCATAAGGGGTTGTACTTGAATCCACAAGCACTGGAGCACTCTCAAAACAGGAGAGCACTCAAAGGGGAGAAAACAAAGCTCTCAGGAAGAAATAACTTCAAATTGTGTGTTCAAGTGTTACAATGGGAGGCCTTATATAAGCCTCAAAAAGTAAAGGGTCGTCCAAGTGACATGACCCTTGATAAGACAATTCAAAGTCTTGAAACTATAACTCTTACACCATACTTGTGTTAGGAGATGGGCGTGATACAACAAAAAGAAGCTCTAGGCCTGACAAGAGACACTCTGCAGATTCTGGGAACTGTAGAATCTGACACACTTTTGTCAGTCTTTAGGTGATCTTCTGCAGACAGTGACAGCTCCTCGAGATTCACTCCTGGCCCAATAAGCTCTAATTGGGCCTCATAAGTGAGCCCTATGACTTTCTGGGCTTTAAGAGTCACAATTGGGCAATGGAGGCCCTTGGCCTACATTAGACTTCTTCCAAATTACATTCAAATGCACTTGAACACTTATTAATGCAGCGAGTTTGGCCAATATAAATCTAATATGGATGAAGTGGGGGCAATGAAGAATCATTTAGTACGTTTGGGACAGGAATGGAGAGGATCAATCAAATTCCTCCTTGCCGAAAATGCAGGAGGCAATTTTTCAAATTGTCTAGCTCTTGTACTTTCTTCTTGTTTCCTTCTATAAATAGAAATATCCTTTTCTCTCGCTTCTCTTGAAATTCTGCATCAAAGAAACCCCCAAATTCAGAGTCTTGCCACATAGTAGTAAAATCAAGATCTTTTACTACTATTCTTAAGCTTCACAGATGGTATATTTCTCAAAACATGGAGTGTGAATCAAACCCAGGTTTGAACAGAAACTTTCTATGTAATTGTGATTCTGATAGTTTAATAGACGAAATGTAAAGTAATTGTGGTGGAAAATATTTCACATTTTTACTATACTTTTCATAGTGCATGAATTTTTTAAAATATTTATGAAGCTCTTAGTTATACAGACCTTGATGAGTAATATTTAATATTATTTTTGAATTTAAACTGCCGTCATAATTGTGATTGTGATGGTCTGAGAGATGAAATGTAGAGTAATTGTGAAGTACAGTATTTCTCATGTATGCTATAATTTTCAGTATGCATAAAATTTTTCTATTTTTTATGCTGATTGCTACATAGACCATTATGAATAGTACCGAGTCTCAATTATGCTCGGAACCTTAGATCTGATAGGAAAGTCACCAAGGAGAGGAAGTGAGAGAGAAAAAGATAGTGTTGAAATTTGAGGATGCTCAGAACCGTAGGTCTGATGGGCCAGTTTTCAGAAGAGAGGAAATGAGAGAGCAAGAAATAATCAAGGATGAGCTGTATTCATACATATTGCAGAGGTTGGCCTTTCTAATAAAGGTGCCATGGTTACCGCGGGAACTTAGATTGGGTTATATAAAATTAATATGATACGAAGTAGGAATAAGAGAGTACAAATCTCATCAGATGGCTCGAAAATGGCGAAGTTGTATTAAGTTTGTATTCATCTATTCGTCTTAATTTTTATTGCAGATGGATTTGGAGCAAAAGTTAATGAAGATGGAATCTCTTATTACAATAATCTAATCAATGCTCTTTTGGATAAAGGTCATCTTTCTCCCTTCATGTTATGTTTTCCCCTAACATGAGATAAAATTGTATTGGTGATTCCAGGTATTCAACCTTTTGTGACATTATACCATTGGGACCTTCCTTACAGTCTTCATGTTACTGTGGGAGGATGGCTGAATGTGAAGATAGTGTATGTGCAGAGTACCGTTATGCACCTTCAATTTAATTTTTCCCTACTATTCACATATAGGTTATGCATAAATTTTGGGCTTTTCGGCCATACCACTTAGATGGTGATTCAAACAATTAAACTTTAATCATTTTCTTATTATTTTGAAATTTTTAAGCGTGTGCGGGTGAGCATTTTTATCAGTTACTTTATAGGATGGCAAGAAGGAATTATTTGATCAAGGAAATGGATTCTAATTCTTCTTTTGCAAAAATCTCAGGAAGTATTTCTCACATTATGCCGAAACTTGTTTCGAGCTCTTTCGGGGACAGAGTGAAAAATTGGGTAACAATCAATGAACCTCTTCAAACAGCAGTAAATGGGTATGGAAATGGCACATTTGCGCCAGGAATAAAAGATAACCCATCAGCAGAGCCTTATTTGGCCGCACATCATCAACTTTTGGCACATGCATCTGCAGTTTCCATCTACAGGAAAAAATTCAAGGTAGCTGACAATCATCAAATAAGCAGACAGATTCTAAATGCCAAGATCAGGGTTAGAGTTTATTGTTTGTGTTAATATGTTTGAGGTCTCGATCAAACATATGGATGGCATAAGAACCAACATAAGGACAGACTATCTCATTTCTTTGTGGGGTTTGTATGTGAGTATAGGGAAGGGAGGTAGAAACGCATGATTAGAGTTTTCCTCATCATTTCCTCGACAGTTCTGCTGCCTACTCCCTGCTGCCACTGCCTCTCTATCTCCCTGGCTTGTGAACTCTCTCTATCACTCTGAGATAACTATTTTTGGGTAAAATAAGATAGAATTCCTTTTAAATTAAATTAAATTAAAGAAAATTTAATTCTTATTGATTAAAAATAAATTTAATTCTTATTCCTAAGATGATGTGCCTTAAATCTTAATGGTCTAGATATTGTGAATATCTCGGATCCTCTATGATTTTTACTGCCTATCATCACGAACATGGTGGGGGGGACTGAATCTGATTGAATGGATGGCCATCCATCACGAACACTCAACTCTGACTCCCCTACTAAAACTGTATTTAGACGAATCTCATCTAGGATACAGAAAATTAGTTCCTGTCTGTGATCTGACATCTCTGAACTCTAGATAGCGAGAGAATTGGGGAAGAGCCTGAAAAGAAACAAAAAGAGAAAATTTCGTTTTCAGTTAAAGTTCCCCGAGATACATACAAGATTCTATTATTTACACACACAAAGTATACTAGTGGGCCATGAGCATGTGATCTATAAGGGAAAAGTGTGATTTCTTGAGGCACTCCTAAAATAAGATAGGTAACTTTTGCAATCACATCATAGTTTTTGCATTATATTCTGATAAAGAGTAGTTGGCCGTGAATATTTGGTAAAGTATAATGGTGCATTATATATACTCTAGAGTAGAATCTAAGAGAGCTAGAATTTGAAATGAATTTCAAGTTTTCTATTTGGTTGAATTTTTCACTGTAATTTCTCTCTCCCTCTTTAGGCTAAACAAGGTGGTGAGATCGGGCTTGTAGTTGACTGTGAGTGGGCAGAACCTTTTTCTGATGGAGTCCATGATAAGATTGCTGCAGAGAGGCGCCTTGATTTTCATTTGGGATGGTATATTTCCTCGAATTCCTGAATACTATTTAAAATTTTTCATACATTAATTCTTGAAAAATTAGAATTTGTAACCCTGGCCGGGAATCATGCTCCAAATAGCAGCATTAGTGAATTGCCATCGAATTGTGCGTCTTATTCCAAGTAATTGAGGTTTGCTCTTAAAGGAAACATTAGGAAATAAAAAATAACCCTGTAAAGAGTGCAATTTCAAAATAACCCTGTAAAATTTTTAATTTTAATTTTCAGTGTAAAGGCTTTTCGATCCACTGGTAAGTAACAAATGGAATCACAAGTCTTACTACATTAGATGATTGTTTTAGAATGCAATTTTAATATGAAGCATCCAATGCCTTTTAATCTGAAAATTGAAGGTTTTTGGATCTCAATATTGAAATCATTTTTCGTACTGTGCTTCTCACCATATTGAATAGTTGTATATATGCTCCTAATACCAGCGTTACTCATTATTTTTTGGTGAAATTTTTACAAAAATCATGTAATATAAAAAATAAACCCATCAATTTGACTTTTATGAGTTTCCCTGTGAAGGTTTTTGGATCCGATATTCTTTGGAGCTTACCCAAAGACAATGCGTGAAAGATTGGGAGACAACCTACCGCAATTCTCTGAAGAAGAGAAGGAATTATTACACCATTCTCTTGATTTTGTGGGTTTAAATCATTATACCACCAGACTTATTTCACATAGGCCTAATCCCGATGATGCTCAGGAGCTAGAGAGAATCAGTATGTTTTATCCTCATACCTAAATTCCCTTTTTTTACTTTCTTGTTATTTTCCAAGTGAGGAGGCAAAATGTGCAGTGAGAACCTAGAAACCATCTTTCTATTTATTTAAGCGTATGTTCAATTTTTGTACCCTGCATGTTTTGACCGATGGAAGAAGGTTATCTTGGAGTAATATATATATATATTTTTCCTAAGAAACTAAGATTAGGGACCTACGGTTGTGATCGTTGGCCAAATGACCAAACCGAAGCTGGGACCGTGATACAAACATCACCCCCAATGAACACAGTCGGGCAGCCTAGAGGAACCATTTAGCTTGAGTTGTGCATAAATATATGGATGGAGTTCGAAGGTGGGGGGCGGGGGAAGAAGTGTGGAGCATCTTGTTGCATAGTTTACTCTTTGTTAGGGTTAGATAGCTTCCCTTGAGCGCCATCCTCTGCTCTTTTCTTTGCTGTTAGATCATGGCCCTCTGACTGTTCTACTTCTCCACCCATTCTCCAGACTCTTGAATCTGCATCTTTCATTCGGGAACCTATCACACTGATTGTCAAGCAAAATGCGGTGACCATCAATACATCATTGAGCTTTGGATTTTGGGTTTCTGCTGAAAAAAACCTGATGAAATGGCCCGACGTTGTTGAGATTTCAATACATCTGATTTTTCTCTCACTCAGTTTTCCTTTTTCCCCTAGTGACCCTTTATCTCTCTTCCTATATTCAAATATCTGTGCTAGATTTTGATAGCACCCAATGGCTCGACGGGCAGGTTTCTGCAATTTGTGTCCAGTTGAACTCAACACAGAAAAATTGGGCCTCGATCAATTGAATTTTGGGGATCGTGATCGATTTGAGTGATTGATGATCTTCATTGATCCAACTTCATAACAATTGGGACTTTTTATTATTATTTAAAGTGTTAAAAAAAATCTCCAAACTCGCTTTGGCTGAGTCATCATCATCAGCTTTCTATTGCAGCAGGAGCTCATTATGTCGTACCAGTAGCACCTGAAATTCCTTTGCTTTTCTAATCCCTCTTTCCTCTTGTGAGCATTCAGTTCGACTACTCTCTCTCTCTCTCTACCCTTCCTTCAACTGGATGAAGCTAGGAGCAGACAACAAAGTACTGGCGATTTGAGGGGTCGATATCTATTCCCTCGATATTGCCACACTCATTTGATGCTCGATCCCATCTGATGATCTGAAAATTTTAGGAGATTTAGCTGAGGTTGTGGAAAAGCCTTTGTAGTTCTTGCTCTGCGGATATTGTCTTTCAATTTGCCTTTCTGGAAATCTACTATGGCAGAAACAAGCATCTCCAGATTTGTGGCAACTGAGGCTAAAACTGCGCATCAACGAAGACGTCTAAAACCACAAGGAGCTAAGGAAGAGCTTACCAGATCTATCAACTGGAGATTCAGTGAATGTAGACTTCCCTCATATACTTATGTATACGTGGGTAGAGATAAAGCACTAAACGATGCACCTCTCCAGGAAGTCCAGTTCTAGGTCAAACCTGGAATGGTAGTTTGGAGAGAGGCAGAATAACAGAAGAGAATTCAACAGCCCTCACAATCGCAGGGCTGCCCTATTTTATAAGAGGTGGAAGTTCCACAAATACCCTTAGTAAGTGGGTGTAGAAAAGAAAGAAAAGAAGCCCATTATTAGTGCATTTTCTACAATATTTAGCAAGAGAAATAGAACAAGAAAACTGAATAAATGCCAACACCCCCCCTCAAGCTGGTGTGTAAATATTCTGAACACCCAGCTTGCTAGAGTGCTTGTAGAATGCGTTGCTGGATACTCCCTTGGTAAGGATATCTGCCACCTGTAAGGATGCTTGGACATAGACAAGCTTAATAGTCCCACAATCAATGTTTCTCTCTGATGTAGTGCTTATCGATCTCAATATGCTTAGTTCGGGTCATGTAGTACTGGATTGTAGGGCGATGTCGATGGCCGGTTTGCTATCGCAATGCATAATAATAGGACCTTCTTGCCGAATCAGAAGGTCTTTTAGAATTTTTCGAACCCATGTCACCTCTTGTATGCCATAGGAGACGGCTCGATATTCTACTTCAGCACTAGATCTAGCAACAACATCTTGCTTTTTGCTTCTCCAAGTGACAAGATTTCCACCGAGGAACATACAATAACCAGAAGTAGATCTTCGATCAATAATGGACTCACCATAATCAACATCTGTATATATCTCAATCGAGGTGCCACCACCTCTCTTGAATAATAGTCCCGGACCAGTTGTTCCTTTTAAATATGCCAAGACTCTATGCGCTGCCTCCAAATGTGTCTCCTTGGGGTTGTGCATAAACTGACTCAGTTGTCCCACTACAAATGCTATGTCTGGCCTTGTGTGACTCAAATAAAACAGCTTTCCACAAGATGTTGATAATACCTTTTATTGGTGGGGCTATCTTCTTCACATAGGCCTAACTTAGTATTGGGATCTATCGGAGTCGGAGATGGATTACAGTCCATCATACCCGTCTCCTTGAGGAGATCAAGGGTATACTTGTGTTGAGAAATAAAGATGCCTTGGTATGAGTAGGCCACCTCAATGCCTAAGAAGTATCTCTTCTTCCCAAGGAACTTGATCTCAAATAAAGTCGCAAGCCTTTGACTCCTCCTCGTTGCTACTGGTCACAATAATATCATCGACATACACTAAGAGAATTGTAACAGTCCCGTTGTCTGAATGCTTCACGAAGAGAGTGTCATCTCCATGGCCTTGTGAGTAACCCATGCTTTTCATGACATTACAAAAAGTCTCAAACCAAGTCCTCCCAGATTGCTTCAACCCATAAATTGTCTTCTTTAGATGACAAACTGTTCTAGGAAGAGCTGAAGCATAATAACCCGGTGGCAAGTCCATATAGATTTCCTCTTTCAAGTCGATGTGCAAGAAAGCATTCTTTACATCAAATTGATTAATTTTCCAATTTAGACTGGTAGCTAATGCCAATAGAATGCGGACGGTGTTCAACTTAGCAACGGGGGCAAATGTCTCTTCGTAATCAATCCCATGGGATTGAGTATAACCTTTGGCGACTAACCTAGCTTTGTACCTGTAACAACTCCAGAATTGTATTAAAATGGAAATCGTACCTTGACCGAGAACACAGAACACACTCCTGGAATAGGAGCACCACAAACTACAAACTACGAGACCGGATCGGTACTCGCTCAGGGGAGGATCTCCCGTTCCTTCTTCTCAATGCCGAGATCCCGCTTATTCCTTATTTGACCCTATTTATAGGGTCAGGGCTAGTTTCCTGGATTAGTGGGGGTGAGCTTACCCCCCGATGATTCTGTTACAGCTCCCTTCTTGGAATGCCTTGAATAACAAATTCCTTTCCACTTCTTGTTCGCTGGGTGTGTAATAGTACCGTTCTAATGAGCCATCAGAATGATATTTTACTGTAAATACCCTTCTACAGCCAACTGCTCGTTTGTATTGGGGCAAGGGTTTGAGCTCCCAAGTCTCGTTCTCGAGAAGCGTATCCATCTCAGCATCCATAGCTTTACACCAGTTTATATGCGTCTTTGCCTCAATGACTGAACTTGGAATTAATATTTTCTGCAGTTGGACAGCAAATGCTCTATATGACGAGGATAGAAGAGCATAAGTTATGAAATTGGACATAGGGTACCGATTTCGTTGGGTGCATGCTCGTCTATCCTTTCGGAGAGCTATAGGCCACCCCTGATCACTATCTTCGATAGGAGCATTAGGAGTAACAGATTCCTTTACAGTTTCATTGATCAGATCTGCACTTTCGTTTTCAACTTGTTGAGTCTCTTCTTGACTCATCGTAAGGCTAGGAACCTCTGAATTTTGTAAGTTTGGGTTTCTCATCTCAATAGATGTTGCATCTTCATGACTCATCGTAGGTCTAGGAACCTCTGCAGCGTTCAAGTCTAGTCTTTTCTCCTCAATAGATGTTGTCTTTGGTATTATAATATCAATAGGTTGTGGTTCTATAATCTGCGGAGTTTGGATGGGTGACATAGTAATTTTGGCATTGTCACTTTCAATGGGAGAGAAAAAACTTTCGTTCTCATGGGAGGTGACGTCAGCTGACACAAAAAATTTCTTGGACCCGGGGTGATAGCATTGGTCCCCCTTTTGGGTTGAGGAATATCCAACAAACACACACTTCACTGCTCTAGGCTTCAATTTGTCTTGGGATTCATGCACATGTACAAATGCAGTACATCCGAATACCCTTAGACATAGATTGGTCTTCAACTTGATATCTGGAAATGCCTTAGAGATCAAGTCAATGGGGCTCTCATATCCAAGCACTTTGGATGGAATCCAATTTGAGAGATATATTGCAGTGAGTATTGCTTCTCCCAATAGATATGTTGGAACATGTTGGTGTCTCATCAGGGCTCTAGTGATTGTCACAAGATGCCCAATTTTCCTCTCAGCCAAGCCATTTTGCTGAGGTGTCTTGACACAAGACGATTCTTGGACAACGCCGAGATCTCTAAAAAACGAAGCTAAGTTTGTGTTGAAATAATCCTTAGTATTGTCTGATCTAAAGCGCTTGATGGATACTCTAAATTGATTTCTTACCATGGAGAAGAAATTTTTGATGACATCTAGAATTTTGGTCTTGGACTTTCAATAAATGCACCCAAGTCAATCTTGTGCGGTCATCAACTAACACAATAAACCATCTTGCTTCGGATACTGTTATTGATGGGAATGGTCCCCATATATCGCTGTGTATTAAATGGAATGGATGTTGACTTCTATCATGGGTTCCTTTAAAGGAGTTTCATTTGTGTTTTGCAAGTTGACACGTATCACAAGTAACCTTTGATAGATCAATATCTTTAAGCAAAAGGAGGGAACATTCTCCCTAATAGTTCAAATGATGGATGTCCAAAGCGAAAATGGATAATCTTCAAATGATTAAGAAGCTGAGCATCATCTCCTCGACTTCTTTTAGATGGTGTTTTAGCAACAGCAGCAGCAGCGGCTGCAAATCCTCCACCTTCAAAAATGAGAAGTCCCCCTTTTTCTCTAATAGTGCCAATCTTCCGGGTCAGCCCCTTGTCATAAATAGAGCACTTATCAGAGTAAAAAATAAGGAGACACATTTATGTCTTTATTGAATTTTAATGGAGAGATGAGTTGTGCTGATAGGTTTGGTACATAAAGAACATTTTTAAGGATGCCAACTCCATTAATCTCGACATCTCCAATTCTATCAACATGTAGAATCTCAGTACCAGCTGTGAGGACTCATCTTGGAGTATCACACATAGAGAGTGAAATAAATTTAGATTTATTAGGGGTCATATGATGTGTAGCCCTAGAATCGAAGATCCATTGTAGATCAATCGTAGATGTATGGGTGCCCAATAGAGCAGTATTCTCACCAGCATGAGCCATGGATGTAGATGCGAACATGGCTTCCAATTTCTTTATTTTTTCATTGAGAACAGTCATGTCATCAGTCTGATTTTGAGTCATCTTCTTGGGTTGATTAGAGCAACTAACATCACCATCTAGACCTTCGTCAACTTGGGTTGTAGCAGCATAGGCTTGTCCTTAACGTTGGTTTCAATTCTTTAGCTTGAAGCAAGTTTCTTTGGTGTGGTTCCGTTTTTTGCAGTAGACGCAAAATAAGTTCTTGAATGTTTGTTGCTTTCCCCCGCTCCCAAGCTGTGGTGACTTTTACTCTAGGACATGAATTTTGCCCTTAGATGCAAGTATAGCACTTGCTTCCTCTTTGGGTGCATTAGGTACTAGCTTCATTCGTCTTTCTTCTTCAAGCAAAATGTTAATAGTCTCTTCAATAGTAGGCACCTTTTCTCGGTTGAGGATTTGATTCCTCAAGGGTTCATACTCGATGTTAAGTCCCATGAGGAACTTATATAGACGGTCTTTGATGGTGTAACCCCATTCTTCAGATTCTGGGTTCTTGACTGGTCGAAAGTGATCAATCTCTGTCTAAATAGCTTGTAGTTCTGTGACATATGCCATCACGGAACGATCTCCTTGAACAAGAGTGGCTGCTTTGCAGACAAGGCTGTAAATTCTCCAATCTTGATTCCGTTTGGAACAACCTGTATGAATTTGATCCCAAATAACCTTGGTGGATTGCAGGAACAAATATTTCCTAAAAAATATTCCAAGAAAGCCAGGCACGGATCTGTGCATCTTCCTTTCTCCAAGTCTTAAAATTTGGATTAGTCTCATCGATAAGAGTTGTAAGATGTTCCTCTAGCCCTCGCCTAGTCAGGATTAGTTGTACATATTCACTCCACTCTAGCATGTTCAACCCGTCATATTTAAGGGCATCAGGAACTTGAGGGAGTAGAGCTTGTACAGAGCTTCTCTCTTTCCTGTAACAAAGTAGATTCCTCTAGCTTCTCGACAATCATATCTCTGGCCTGTTGTATCTTCATCATCCTCCAAATAATAATAATACTACACTAGAAAACAGCTCCTTGTACACTGTTCTCTAGTGTGTGAGTTTCCAGAGTATCTCTGATCAAGGATGCTTGAGGAGATAGGGATGATAGGAAGGAGAGCACTATGGGAGAGGTTTAGAGGACGAGGATGAGAGAAAAAAAGAAACTACTCACACAAAGTCTTGATGTCTTCGCGTGCTAGCTCTGATACCATATCAGTCTGCGCACCTCTCCAGGAAGTCCAGTTTTAGGTCAAACCTGGAAGGGTTTAGAGGCAGGGACAGTAGTTTGGAGAGAGGCAGAATAACAGAAGAGAATTCAGCAGCCCTCACAATCGCAGGGCTGCCCTATTTTATAAGAGGTGGAAGTTCCACAAATACCCTTAGTAAGTGGGTGCAGAAAAGAAAGAAAAGAAGCCCATTATTAGGGCATTTCTACAGTATTTAGAAAGAGAGGGTTTAAAGAGAAATAGAACAAGAAAACTGAATAAATGCCAACACTTATATATATTTGGGTAGAGATAAAGCACTAAACGATGCACAAAATAAAAATGAGATAGAACAAAGGATCGTGAAGTGTTTCTACGATGATCCTACACAATCAGTTGAAGACATACAACCAGGGAATCAGAGCACTAATCCAGTGCCTGAGGAATAATAAATTCATGAGGAAATATGTAATAGAGATAACTCATCAGAGTTGGACGAACCAATTGCACTAAGGAAGGGTCATATAGTTGTGCATGGACTTCTCCATACCCAATTTTCAGTTATCTCAAGTTTCACAGGGTCTCTAATCCATTTAGAGCCTTCCTCTGCTCATTACACCAAAAGCATATTCCTTGGTCCACTCCTATGGAATATTTCACACATGAAAAAGGCAATAGATGAAGAGTTAATAGCCCTAGAAAGAAGCCAGACATGCGAAGTAGTTAAGTTACATTCAATGAAGAAAACATAGGATGTAAATGGGTATTTACAATTAAATACCTATCCCATAGGAGTAGGCCAAGGTTACACAGAAACATATGGAATTGGCTATTGTGAGACCTTTGCTCCGGTAACACAGATGAATACTATATGAATTCTCAAATGTTTAGCATCTCACATTGGCTGGCCATTATTACTGTATGATGTGAAAAATGCTTTTTTAGATGGGGATTTAGAGGAGGAAATCTAACATCACACAAGATAGGGACAAGGTCTGTATATTAAGAAAAATGCCGAGCAGACTCAAGCAATCCCCTAGAGCTTGGTTTGGAAGAATCTCCCAAGCTATGAAAAATCTAGGATATGGACAGTCTAATGGAAATCATACAAATTTCTACAAACATTCTAATCTTGGAAAAGTAATGTCGAGAAGAAAGAGGAGGTGAAGAATCATAATCCGTCGATATACAAAATAGGTGAGTTACACAGTAGTCAAAGGTGAAATGAGATTGGGCCTTTAATGGGCCGAGGATGAGAGAGCTCAGTCCAACACTCCCCCTCAAGCTGGTGCGTGGATATTTTCCACACCCAGCTTGTCGCAGAGCTCTTGAAACCGAGGTGCAGGAAGACCTTTGGTGAAGATGTCTGCGCGCTGATCTGCGGACGGTACGTACGACGTGCAGAAGCGTCCCGACTCCAATTTTTCCTTTATAAAATGCTTGTCAATCTCGATATGTTTTGTACGGTCATGTTGGACAGGATCATGGGCAATACTAATAGCCGATTTGTTGTCACAAAACAGCTAGACAGGAGAGACTACTGGGCAGTGGAGTTCCCGAAGAATTGCCGTGATTTATAAGGCTTCACACAGTCCCTGGGCGAGTGCTCGAAATTCGGCTTCAGCAGATGATCGAGATACAACTTTCTATTTTTTACTGCGCCACGTAATAAGATTGCCTCCCAAGAATGTGCAATAGCCAGATGTCGAATGGCGGTCCACAATGGACCCGGTGTAGTCTGTATCAGTATACACCTCTAAATTAAGAGTACTATGACGCTTGAACAAAAGTCCGCGGCCAGCAGTCCCCTTAAGAAAGCGGAGAACTCGATGAGCTGCATGCATATGGCTCACACGAGGAGCATGCATAAACTGACTAAGGACGCCCACTGTATATGCAATATCCGGTCGGGTGTGAGTAAGGTAGATAAGCTTGCCCACGAGTCTCTGATTGGAGCCCTGATCAACAAGAGCTTCAGTTTCATCAGCCCCAAGCCGGTGATTGACCTCAATTGGAGTGGGAAGAGGTCGAGAGTCCGCTTTCCCAATATCCTGGAGCAGATCCATCGTATACTTTCGTTGACAAATAAATAGGCCGTTGGAGGAGTAAGCTACCTCGATGCCAAGAAAGTACCTCAACGGTCCAAGATGCTTAATCGCAAACTCGGAGGCCAGGTACAACTCCAGTTTCGCAATCACCAAATTGTCATCCCCTGTGATAATAATGTCATCCACGTATACCAAGAGGATCACCACTCCCCCTAACGGGGAATGACTCGTAGAATAATGTGTGTTCCTCATTACACTGCTGATAGCCACGATTTCTCATGGCAGTGGTAAAACGAGCAAACAAAGCTTGAGGGGATTGTTTTAGCCCATAGAGAGATTTGCGGAGACGACAAACCACGGATGCCGAGTAGATGGAACCAAGAGAGGAATACCCGGGAGGCAAGGCCATATAGATTTCCTCAGTCAAGTCACCATGAAGGAAGGCGTTCTTGACATCATATTGCTGTAGAATCCAGCCCCGATGAGCAGCAAGAGCAAGGAGAAGGTGGACGGTGTTCATTTTTACCACCGGAGCAAACGTCTCTTAGTAATCGAGGCCATACTTTTGGGTAAAGCCTTTTCGCCACCACGCGGGCCTTGTATCATTCAAGCGAACCATCTGAGTGCTCCTTGACCGCATATACCCATTGGTTGCCAACCACATGTTTCCCTTGAGGCAGGGGAACAAGGTCCCATGTATGGTTTTGAGCAAGTGCTTGAAGCTCCTCCTCCATTGCCTGACGCCACGAAGAAGAGGATAAGGCATCGTCCACCGTCTTGGGTAGGGTAATGGAATCAAAGAGTAGACAAATGCTTGGAAAGGTTTGGAAAGGCGGTGGGAAGAGACATAGTTGGCGAGGGGATAGGGTGGTGGAGGGCGAGGTTTCGGAGAGGGAGGTGAGGGTGGAGTAAGGGAAGAAGAGGTAGGATCTGCAGATAAGGTGGGATCCAGGTACGGGGAAGAGGAATGAGCTTCTAGTGGGAGAGAGTAATCGGGAGATGAAACTACTGGCGGAGCAGAGGCGGCAGCTTTAGCCCGCTGTTGACTAGCGTGCCAGTCTCCTCGACGAAACCATTTTTGGCCATATTGGTTTGGGGGAGGAGAGGGAGGAACATGAGGAGGAATTGGAGAGGAAGAAGGTGGAGAGGGCAAGGAATTGGACGAGGAGGGTTGAGGAGGTTGGAGACTCGGAGGTTGTGATGGCGTAGTATTATCTGATGAGGGAAGTAGAGAAGAGGATAACGGTGCTGGTGTCGTAGAGGTAGAAACTGGAGTGTGGAGACTCGGAGGCTCGAGTGTTGGGGTACTACCCGATGATTGGAGAATGGGAGGTGAGGATGATTGAGGTGTGGGGTGGGTGGAGGTAGCGACCGAAGGAGGAATAAGAAACTCAAGAGGATCCGAAGGAGAGAAAGAATGTGTTATGTGGGCGGATGTGGAGGAGAATAATAAGGGAGGAATTTGTCGAAAGTAGCATCCTTTGTGACAATAAAGCGACGGGATGGAGGATGATAACAACGATATCCTTTTTGGGTGGAAGAGTATCCAAGGAAGACACATCGTAGGGCCCGCTGGTCAAGTTTATCCCGGGTAAGGTGTTGATTCGGGGCAAAACAGACACCCGAAAAGCACGTGGAATAAGGTGGGTACGAAGAGAAACGTGAGGGAAGGAACGCTGCAAGCAATCAATTGGTGTGGAGTTTTCGAGAACACGTGATGGAAGGCGGTTAATGAGATGAATGGTAGTCAAGACGGCTTCACCCCAAAAAAATTTCGGGACATGCATATGAAAGAAGATGTTTCGGGAGGTCTCCAGTACATGACGAAATTTTCGTTCGGCTACACTCGTTCTGTTACGGGAGTATATGAACATGTGGTTTCGTGAACAATGCCATGGGTTTGAAAGAAGGTAGTGAGAGTAGAATTGACGTAATCCCTCGCGTTATCGGAGCGGAAGCGACAGATGGAGGCAGAAAATTGGGTTTTAATAAGGGTGTAAAATTGGGGAATAACAGTGGAGAGGTCTGATTTATGTTTTAAGAGATATGCCCATGTAAAGCGAGTCATGTCGTCAACGAAGATAACTAACCAGCGGGCACCGGACGTGCTGTGGACGGGAACGGGTCCCCAAATATCTGTATGAATGATAGAGAAAGGGGAAGTTGAACAAGAGAGAGAGAGAGAGAGAGGATAAGTTGTACGATGATGTTTGGCACGACTGCAAGCGTCACATACAAAACGGTCAACTGGTTGACCACAAAATAAACGGGGAAAAAGAAGACGAAGGGTAGCAAAAAATGGGTGGCCAAGACGGCGATGGAGGAGCCATAAGCGGTCATAAGAGGGATAAGTGGTGACAGCAGCAACATGGGCACGATTGATGGCTGGAGGACGAACGAAATAGAGGCCTTGATGTTCCTCAGCAAGTGTAATCCTCTTCCCCGACACCTTGTCACGGTAAAAACATGAGTTAGGGTTGAATGTAAGGTCACTATTCAGATCACGAACGAATTTGGACAAGGAAAGAAGGTGAACGGCAAGTCGAGGAACATGGAGAACTCGAGAGAGGTGTAGAGAAGGGGTAAGAGCGACACGACCAACACCCGCAACAGCGAGGAGATCACCAGATGCAGTGCGAACTTTAGATGTTCCTAGAGAAGGCTCATAGGACAGAAAGGCCCGGGGATTAGGTGTCATATGAGAGGAGGCACCGGAGTCGACAAGCCACGAAGAGGATGTGGATGCGGAGGTGCAAGATGAATCTGATGAAGAGGTAGCGAGGGCAGTGGACGTACTTGCATGGGTAAGAGAACAAGATCCCACGACTGGAGGATCTAGAAGACGTCGAAGACGCTCTATTTCCTCGGGAGTGAAGCTAGCCACCGCGGTACCGGGCTGAACTTGATTCGGACCGGGTTGAGGAAGTAAACCATATGCCATGGGAACTTGATTTCGGCAAGGGTACTCCACTGGTTGAGCCTGGTGACGACACGGTGGCGACATGAGTGGCAACATGGGCCAGCTGAGCTCGCTTTCGTTGGAGCTTAAAAACATGTCTCCTTGGAGTGACCCTTCTTCTTGCAAGAATTGCAAAAAAGAGTCGGATCACCTCGAGAAGTTTCCTCGATACGAGGTGAAGTACCCCGTGGCAAGTTGCCGGTCAATGGAGGTCCCCGAGTGGTAGCCTGCGTGGTAGTAGAGGACTGAATCGCCATTGCAGTCGCCGGTATCCCAAATTGAGCTTGCTGGAGGCGTGCTTCCTCAAGACGAACACTCCGAAGAGCATCCTTAAAATTCAGTGTCTCCCGATGAATAAGCTGCCCCCGGAGTTGCTCATATTCGGGATTGAGTCCCATAAGAAATTAGAACACTCGAAGCTGTAGGATGTATTTTCTGTCAACAGATTCTGGATCCGGCGGAATATAGTGATCAATCTCCGCCCACGAGAGCTGTCAATTCATTGTTGTAATCCATCACTGAATGGTCCCCTTGCCGGAGGTTGGCAGCTTGGTGGACTAATTCATATAGGGTTGCAATATTATTTTTCTTCGAGTGGCTGTCCAAGACAGCTTCCCAAACCGCTCGAGCAGACTCCATAGACAGAAACTCCCCTTTAACGGAGGATGCAATACTGTCTAGCAGCCACCGATAGACTACCCCTTGACGTCCAGCCAATTGTAATACGCCGGATCCGAGTGAGACGACCTGTCTCCCTCCAAATGTAATGGCGACGATCCGAGTGAGACGACCTGTGGATTCAGACTCTAACCCTTTTTGAAGATCAAGGTTTGTGGATTCAAGCCGTTGCTTTTTATTGTTCTTACGCTAAGGCTGCGTCACCAAGGTAAGCTCTCTCTAAAAATATACGCAGTCAGACTTTGCTGGATCTTTGGTGGAGAGCAGGTCTAGTACATGCTGTTGCTCATTGCTTGTGGGGAATCTAATCCCCAATACGAGCAAGATGCAAGTAGTGTATTGATCAAGTGCAGAGGCTGAATCCAGGGCCTGGTTAATGAACTTTCATGATCGATGTGGATTAAAGAAATTCTGAAGGACCTCAACGTCGAGATGAAAGAGCACCTCAAGTTGTTATTTGACAACAATTCGACAACAAGCATTTCTCACAATCCAGTGCACCATGATCGTAAGAAACATGTGACAATAGATTGTCACTTTGTCAAGGAGATCTTGGAGACAAACAAAATGTGCTCTCTGTATATTGCGTCATCTGAACCACAAGCCGACCTATTAACCAAAGGGCTGCCTACAGAGCAGTTTAGGAAGTTAATTGGCAAGCTAGAACTGCTGGATATACACTCAGTTTGAAAAGGGGGGGGAGGTTGTTAGAAGATGAAGGGGTATTCTTGTCTTTTAACCGAGGAATACTAACCATTAGACTTAGAACCACTATGGTATGTCCATTAGAGGGTAATCTAGGTATTACCTGATATGTAATCAACCCTATACAAGGGTCGTCCGTAAATAAACATAACCATCTTCTCCACCATTATCTCGAGTGTATTGAATCCATCTCTCTCTCATTATCAAAGTGCTCAAGTCAACAAATATTATCAATACAAGAGCGGTAATGGATACTATATGAAAGCTCCCTATGCGGGATCCTTTCAGATTTTAGATTCAAACATCGATCGAGAAGATTCTTATCATTATTTTAGTTGATCTGGTGGACTTGGTTGGGGTAGAATGTTTGAGGAGGAGCTCCATCATTTCAGGATAGGAGTTAAAGGGGAGATGAGAGAGTGATCATGTAAGGACTGATGAAGCAGCTCAAGAACAGAGTGAGATAGAGACAAGGACGGAGGGAGAGGAATGGCAGGTGGGGAAGGGCTGCCAAGAGGAGCGAACTGATCCTTTGACGAGGAAGGGAAATCATAGGAAAGTGACATGAAATAAATTAGGTTTAAAACAAGTTGTATGATGCAAGGGCAATCTATATATAATTATATATATTTAAAGATAATTATTAATTTATCATCAAACTAATTTTGTTTAATTTTTGTTTCAGCCATCTGGCCTAGAGGAGAGGCCATTGGCCCGCGGGCAAGCTACTCCCAAACCTTCGTTTTACTACCATATTTGGTATAATTTCATTGAATTCTCTCTTGAACAGGCAGCATCAGAATGGCTTTACGCAGTTCCATGGGGCCTGAGGAAAGTTCTCAATTACATCGCGGAAAAATACAAAAATCCGAAGATTTTTGTTACTGAAAATGGTCTGAATTCATTCCTAGCTCTTGATGAATGGGTTATATTTATGAATTGAATAATAGCTTATCAATTTTGACAGGCATGGATGATGAAGACGAAGAAATCACTTCGCTCGAACAAGCCCTTGATGATTCGATGAGGGTTAACTATTTCAAGGAATACCTTGCTTCAGTGGCCCATGCTATAAGGTTGACTGATTTAGAAGCTTGACCCTATCGTTTCTGAATGCAAGTATTGGGCCGACTTACACGTGTCCACGTGCTACTCGTGCAGGGACGGAGTCGATGTTCGTGGATATTTTGCATGGTCTCTGTTGGATAACTTCGAGTGGGCCGAGGGCTACACAAAAAGGTTTGGCATCGTTTATGTTGACTACGAGAACGGACTGTCCAGGCATCCCAAGGCGTCGGCCCAATGGTTTTCCCAGTTCTTTAACGGGCCCTCTGAAGATAACAAGTAATGCGTCCGATTTCATTAGACGGATCTGGTCAGATATTAGGCCAGACACCCATTATGGACCGTGCTCGTGAATGGATTGCGTTGTCTTTTAGTGACTTTCACTGTACTGATATGGATTTTTGGGCCCGGATTTCGCTTATCCTGTTAATGGGTCAGAGACAGGCATCCCAATCTTTTAATGTGGGCCCCAGTCGTCCCTCTTCAAGAAGTTCATTCAATGGTCAAGCAGTGTGGGCCCCATTTCCCGTCAACGTCATTTTCTATGTGCAGTAGTCCCATACACGCTTCCCCATAGTGTGGCCGTCTTCAAAGGAGTCGCTTTTTGTCCTGTCGCCTCTAGCTAAGCCGACTGGCAGGAATCTCCCCGGCGGCCCCTCGATCAGGTGCAGCACTGCTGCAGGAGATCGCTATCTCGCAGCCGGGCCTCGTGTGCCGCGTAACAGGGGGACCCTAGAAAAGCCAAAGGCCTCTACAAAATTCCTTCCAATTTTGCTGCCTCTTTACTCTTTAGAGACGCCTTTCTTCTACATCCTTCCACGAGGATTAAACTAATACGGCGATCAACCATCACGCGCTCATTTTGATCTGGTCCCGTCGTTTTTCCTCCAAGCAGACCCTCCCCCCTGGCCCCTTGGGCTTCGGCTTTTCTCTCTCCCAACTCTACTCTCTACTGCCCCACGCCTGCACTGACCACAGTACACCTCTATACCAGAACCCCGAGAGAAAAAACAGGTCATCCGGCCAGCGTCTTCTTCCTCCCCCGTTATCTTGCCCTAGATCATCATCATCATCTCCATCTTCTGCCTCCCATCTTCTTCCTTATTTTCTCTCTATACTACCGCTGCAAAAAGCCCGCCGTGAGAGAAATAGAGAGGCCTGTCCATTACCACCTCCTCCCTACACAATGCCTCCCATCTCATCTTACATCATCGTCTTCTTCATCTTCCCATCATTCTCATCAGCATCCTCCTCTCCACCATACAACAGGAGAACGCTGCACCATCCAGTCTTCCCTGCCTTACCAGATCCCCCACTTCAACCTCCTCTCCCCTCCATACCAAAATACCCTTCTTCTACGAGCTCCCTACCTTTCTTCCCCACCTTTCTTTCTCCTCCTCCCCCTCCTGCTTCCACCTCCTTCCCCATCTTCCCTGCCGTAGAAACCCCTCCGATCCTAAAGTCCTCACCCTCCTCGCATCATTCTCTCTCTAAAAACCTGGCCCTCGCCATCTCCCTACCTCTCTCCTTCATCTCTCTCCTCATCATCTCCTGGGCTCTTTTTACCCACTTCTGTCGTCGCGGTTCATCCAAAAAACCGTCGTCGGCGGAGACCCGCCGCCTCTTCCCCGGCAGCACCGCCGCCACCTCAGTCACCAGCACGGATTACTTGGCGGCGGTGCCTCTGAGCTCACCGGAGCTCCGCCCTCTTCCTCCTCTCCGGCCAGCCGAAGTACCCAGCCCTTCTTCCGAGGAAGAGTTCTACTCTCCCCTCAAAGCAAAACCCTCAAAACGTGTGCCTGCCAACTCAGCGCTAGTTAACAGCAGCCCGTCTTCCTATTCTCTCTCTTCTCCATCTCCTTCTTCACAAGAGGGATCTCCGCTGCCTCCACCGCCACCGCCGCCGCCACCACCACCATCGGCGGCGAGAGTTACAAAGAAACCGCCCAGCGCGCCGCCTGTGCTGACAGTTCCAGCCGCAAGGACGAAACTCAAGCCACTACACTGGGACCCGGTTCGAGCCTGCTCGAACCGGGCCATGGTGTGGGACCAGCTCAAAGGCAGCTCCTTTCAGTTAGTAATCCATCATTTATGACTTAATGACTTATTAGCTGATGAATAATTACTTACTAGTCACAAACCTTAATTCCAGGGTCGATGAGGAGATGATGGCGGCGCTATTCGGCGGCTCCGCCAGTAAGGCGGCGCTCCCTTCGCAAAGCAGAGAGAAAAGACTTCTCGACCCGAAAAAGTCTCAAAATATTGCCATCCTTCTGCGGGTGCTTAACCTCACCACCGAAGAAATCTGCGGGGCTGTCATGGAAGGTTAGTATCTAGATTAGGATTCAGGGTTTAGGGTTTAGGGATTAGGATCCAGGTTTTTTTGCTGATTAGAATCTGGATTTTGGGTTCGCAGGAGATGCAGGGAGGTTGGGGGCGGAGGTTCTTGAAACCTTGATACGTATGGCGCCAACCCGAGAAGAAGAAGCCAAACTGAGGGCTCACTCGAGCAAGAAAAACTCATCTCTCAAGCTAGACCCGGCAGAGAAGTTTCTATCTGCACTACTCGAAATCCCCTTTGCTTTCAAGCGACTGGAAGCCATGCTTTACGCTCTCCAGTTCGATTCAGAGGCCGCTTCTCTGAGAGACTCCTTCCAGACCCTAAAAGTAAGCAGTTAAGAGATTTTCCTTTCGGTTGATTTCCCCTGAGAATTCAGAATTGACATTTTTTTGGGCTAAATTGGGAAAGGCTGCAGGGGAGGAGCTGAGAGGGAGCAAGAAGTTTATCAGGCTACTGGAGGCAGTGTTGAAGACGGGGAATAGGATGAACGTGGGAACTAGCAGAGGAGGAGCGGAAGCGTTCAAGCTTGATTCTCTTCTGAAGTTGGCTGATGTAAAAGGCGCAGACGGGAAGACTACTCTACTGCACTTCGTAGTACAAGAGATTGTGAGAGCAGAAAGCGGCCGTCTCTCTGTAGTGGCAGGACTTAGCCAGGAATTGGGTAATGTCAAGAAGGTGGCCGCGATGGATGTTGAGCTGCTTGGTTGCGGCAGCGCCGTGCTTGCCAGTGGTGCTGCCAGGGTCCGCGAGGTGGTTGGGATGGAGGAGGATGGAAGGTTTAAGGAAGTTATGGAAGGGTTTTTGGTCAGGGCTAAGGAGGAGATGAGGAGGGTGGCGGAGGAGGAGAGCGCCGCCATAGCAGCGGCCGCAGTGACGGCAGAGTATTTTCATGGGAGCTCGGAGGCGGCCGCACCACTGAGGATTTTTGTCGTAGTGAGGGATTTTCTGGTGGTGTTGGATAAGGTTTGTAGGGAGGTGGAGAGGGGGAGTTTCAGGGCGAGGTTTTGTGACGGAGATGATGGATAGGGTTTTGATGTTGGGAGAGAATGGCTTTTGCTTTTTGTCCAAAGAGATGATGGGTTCAACCGGAAATAGTCACTCACCACTTATTGGATACCTGAAATACATGATATTCCTTCTGAAGCGTGTACAAATGTTTTACTTCTGTACAGGTGTGCGGTTCGA
The DNA here is from genome assembly GCA_024174645.1 of Lemna minuta. Classification (NCBI taxonomy): domain Eukaryota; kingdom Viridiplantae; phylum Streptophyta; class Magnoliopsida; order Alismatales; family Araceae; genus Lemna; species Lemna minuta. The sequence continues at coordinate 3,460,686 of CM044109.1, forward strand.
AGGGGAGAAAATTAGGACGGTGGCAGGGCAGGTCTCGGGTGTTCAGGGTTCATCTTCTTGGTCTTCGCACGGTTATCTCCTGCAAAAGATATTAGTTTTTTCATGAGTCGGTCGTCGGTTGATAATTAGGTAGTAATCCCGAGAGAGAGAGAGAGAGAGAGAGTTGTCTGTGTGTGTACCAAGGAAGCCTGAAGTTGCCCTTCCAACCTCCTTGCTTTTCGCAGCTTTCGTGGATTTTGTCTAGCCGGATGATTATCTCCGAGAATATGGGTCTCGACAGGGGTCGGGGATCCCAGCACTCTTCGATCAGCCTGTTTTGGACAGCAAAAAAACGCCTATTTATTTATTTTCCAGAATGTGAACAGTCTATCTCTCTCTCTCTCTATATATATATATATAATATTTATACCCACACACCTATATATCATAGTAGCTGTCTTCCTCTGTGTCTACCTTCTACCTTTAGCAGGATAAAAGATAGCGCAGTCTTTCGAGTTCTGTGGAAACTGGAAACTCCTTTGTCCTGAATGTGTACTCTCTTTCCCCCTCTCCCTCCCTCTCCAGGTCGGGTCGAAGGATATCTTACTCTTTCAACTCCGGTGGGCAATTTTTTGACTTTGGTTTTGAAAGATGGGCGGAGTCCTTCAGATCGGATCATTTTAGGGTGAAAAGCTGGTGATCCTTCGGTCATCTGAACACAAAAAACGGATATTAAACGAGAAAGGAAGACGCACTGAGAATAACTGAAAGGGAGAGGAGAATCGAACTTCGTAGATGATGAGACCGAAGGAGAAAGCGTCCACACTTCTGTCGAAAACTGCCGCTTCTCCGTAGACCTCTGGTGCCACGTAGATGCCTTCTATTGGAAAGATCGGCATGATCTGATCAGTGTGGAGAAGACTAGACCCAGGAGACAGACAAAGGTACAGAGAGAAAGCAAGCTAGAGAGACAGAGAGAGAGAGAGAGAGAGAGAGAGAGAGAGAGAGAGAGACTCCTGGTTTTGGGGAGAGAGAGAGAGAGAGAGAGAGAGACTCCTTGGTTTTGGGGAGAGAGAGATTTTTTTTTGAAGGACAACAGGGACCAGCACCCGACGAATCGGTGACCGACCCAGGTAAGATAGAGAAATGTAAAGGCGGAAGAGGAGAAAAAGGAAAGAGAGCTGGGGGAATAAATCTTTCGTCGTCAAAACTCCGCTGCCTCCACAGGAGATAATGAAGACAAGGAAGAAATAGAGATGAAAAAATGTAGTATCAGAGACGCTTCTGATATGAGCCATCGATCGGTAAACATACTGGTATGATTATTCACACTGAAAAGTTGCGATCAACACTTGACTTGGTGATCGGGCGGCGACAGATCCAAGGATCATGGCCGTCAACCAATCCTGATGATAGTTGTTCATCATTTTGATCGATGGTTGATTCTGACAACCGTTCAATTGCTTTTTCATATCCCAGAGAGAGAGAGAGAGAGAGAGCATTGAATTCAAGAGAAAGTCAAAGTCACATACTGGAGGTGTCAATTGAAATGCCTGGGTGCGCGAGCTTGGCTTTGTCCGGAGATACTTTGACCATTTGGATCAGCCCGAATCCCGCCACTTTCAACTGACCGCCGCTATCCACAAATATATTTCTGGCACCTTACAAATATTCAAAATAGTAAAGAGCGGAGAAAATCCTAAATTTCAAACAATAAGGTATGTGGATATGTCTGTGTTTTCTCATCCGGTGCAGAGCAAAGAAATTAAAATGATAGGGAAAAAAATCAGGGAAAAGATTTGGCGACCTTACTTGGGGTTTAGATCACAATGGATGATCGGATCTGGTTTGCATTCATGGAGATAGTTTACTCCCCTGACTCAAGAGAAGGGCTCAGTAGAAAATTCTAATTATATGATGGAGATTAATTGCGATCAAAGAGTAAATACCTGGCGATGTCTAGAGCAAATCTAAGTACTTTGTTGGCCTTCAGACGTCCTTTTCTCTTGAGATAGCTAGCAAGATCACCCTGGCAGTAAATAAAATAAAATAAATAAATATACTTAAAATGAACCTGTATTTCGTTATTAGAGCTCAAACTTACTCTGTGGTGATACTCAGAAACAATCATCATTGGTATATGTTGAGTAACAGCGCCAACAAATTGTATCACATTAGGATGACGAGTCTTTTCCATCAGAGTCAACTCGTGCTTGAAGGCATTTCTATTGCGGAAAAGGATATCCAATGTCTGTAAGAAACTATATAAAATAACGAGAGACATAAAAAAATTTGGGTTCATACATTTTTTCCAAGTCAGTACAACTTTCCTTGTCGAGTATTTTTACTGCAACTTTCGTTCCGTTCCATTTGGCCACTTGGTATCTGCCCTGTTGTGAGATAAAAAAGCCCTGCCCTTTTGAGAACTAGTTGAACTAATGCCCAGTTCCATATAGAAAAATGGGCAGGGAGAAAAAGATCACGATATTTTCAGAAGTGTATGCAATGACTGTCCATGCCCCCTCTCTCCATCACAGAAGTTTAGCCGATGTTTTGGATTATATTTTCCAACGCATGCAACAAGTAGAGCAAGAAATTTTTGTTCTTCTTAAGGAAAAGGGTAGCTCTTTTAGTGCAAAACAGCGCGAAAAAAATGCATCTTGGCTCCTTGGGTGTAGTTTTGAATCGGGAATTACATTTAATATCTCGAACACACGAGGAATAGAAATAAGAGTCCAATGGACATACCTTCGAAATGCCTTCACCTTTGCGAAACTGAAGCTCACATGGGTTGAGCTCGTATTCGGGAATCTCTTTCGAATTTGAAACAGCCATTGGCGTCTTTTTGTTTTTCTGGGGTGAAGATAGGAAAAGATCACAAAAGAACGAAACATATAGAGGATCGATCAATCTAATTTCTTATTTAGACAAAGGAAAGATTAGTACCGGCGCATTGGCTCCTTTCGCTCTCAGCATATTGTACACCTCAACGTTTCCATAGTACTTAGCATCGGCAGCAGCCTTCAAAGTGATGAGGAATGTCACGTTATAATGTTGCTCATTCGCGTGCAAAAAGAAATAAGACATTCGTGAAGAAATTTCAAGGTAAAGTTCACTCAACAAAATTTGAGCAACATCAATAATTCAAAATTTATCCTCGATTATCTCATTTGTGTCTTAACAGAGAGTACAAGCTACAGAATGGTGATTTCATTGAGGAAAACTACTTTGTAGGGAAATAATGCAACTAGAGTATCACATAAATAGCAGTGAGGATGTTATGGCTACAGTGTGGCTTTTAAAGTCAATTTTCATGAATATGAAGGAAAATTAAATCAACATAAAAAAGTGCTGTGCAGTTATAAGATTATTTTGGAAAAAGAAAATAAAAATCCCCTGAAAAGTAGAACAAAAATTAATGATCAATAATCCTCACCGTGCTACCCCAACGGTCTCTCGCGTCGATATTCGCCTTCCGACCGAGCAACAATCTCACAACTTCAACATGTCCTTCACAAGCTGCAATATGCAGAGCAGTCCGTCCATCCAGATCAATACTATTAACATCCGCGCCTTCATTCAGCAAATCCTCCACCCCCTTGACATCTCCTTTACAAGACATGAACAAGAGCTGCATTGTAAAGTCAAGATTCTCAGGAACAGTCAGCTCTTCCTTGGAAATTTTCTTCCGCTCGGGATCCAGGGATGACAATCTCCCAATTGTAAACCTAGGGGCGTTGAGAGACGTCTGCCGCCAGAGATTGTTCTTCTCGCAAGGGAAATGCTGAGAGAGGACTCTCCTCAGTGTGTGCGCCATTAGAGAAGGATCTGGAGAAGCAATCGAGAGACATAGATGGAGACAAACCTCGGTGATCCGCTTTACAACGTAGCTCTCGGCAAATCGAGGACGGAAAATTCGGAGGAAGAAGAAGGCGAGAGGAATTTACGGCGGTTGGTCGTTGAAATGGGAATTTAAGTTAGGAAAGGAATTAAAAAGGGGTTACACGTCAGCATCGAAAGCTAGCGATGCACGTGATCGAATGAAATCCGACGGTTATTTTTCGCGGGAAGTTAATGCCCCAAAAGAGTGGTTCGGGGGTTTAAATATAAAAAGTAAATAAATAAAGAAAATAATCAAACAGAGAAAAAGTTGCCGCTTGACTTTTTTCTTATATAAAAGTATTTCCAGCGTTTCGTTTCCAGAAGATCAATGATTAATGCCCGTTTTAAAATGTTATTTTTTTTTCAGTTAGAATTCAACCTTCAACCTATTTGTTGAGAAGGAGAGAAGAAAAGGAAATGCCCAAAAAGAGGAATGTGCACCATATTTATATTTATAATTATATGATTTTTAGTATATTTGATGGCACAATTCTTATATTTATGATAGATGTTATCATATTTTGCGTACATTTTTCATAATTCTAGTTAATCATGTTAAAAATCTCAAATGTATTATTTTGAGGAGAAGTTTCTACAATTCACAAGGCGGTTTTTCAAACATTAAAATTCTTTTAAAATTGGCCTCGCTTTATTGAAAAATTTGAATTTGTATGATTTATGTGAAAATAATTAGAGAAAATACTTTTCAGCTTGTGATACAAAACCTTTTCATCTTGTGAAGTACTCCATTATCCTGAAAAAAAATAAAAAATAAAAGAAAAGAAAAAAGCTCACGAAAACCATGACTTTATATTCCTCTGTAGAATTTCTCATGTGGGTCCATTGGCCAAGTAATTTTAGCTTTATTTATCTTTCTCCAAATTTTACCTATTTTATTCTCACGAGGTTATATATCTTATATCTTATCTTATCTTATCTTATATTACATAACAGAATACGTTTTTACCTTTGGCGAAGCTCTTTTTTCTTCCGTTTTTACCCCTCTGTATACATAAATTATTATCTCAATTTTTCACATTCTAATAGTTATAGGATATTTGTTGATAGGTTATATTAGTAAGCTTTTCTCTCCGAGACTCTCTTTTTCTCTCTCTCCCCGACTCACTCTTTTTCTCTCTCCCCGACTCTCGGCCTGCAACCTCCGGCAGTGGGAGAACCAAAGAAGAAGGTAGGTTTTCCCTTGGAATGAATCTCCTCCCATTTTCGATTTTCGTTTTTCGTTTCGACCTCTCTCTCTTTTCTGATTTCCTATTTCTGATTTTCTCTTTTCCGTTTCGTTTTTTATTTTTCTGATTTCTTTTCCGATTTCCTATTTTCGGAGTTTTCATTTTTCTGTTTTCCTATTTTTCGTTTCCGATTTCTGTTTTTTTCTGATTTTTCGTTTTTTTATTTTTTTCTCGAGATCTCCATCTATCGACGAACTGCAAATACGCAATCTCTCGAAATCTACTTCTGGGTGAAATCTCCTTCGAGATGGGTATTCAGGATAGGCAGCTGCGGGAGAGGGAGGGCAGGAGAGAGAAAGGGAGAGACGGAGGGAGAGAGAGGGAGGGAGGGGGGGACGAGATCGAGATGGGTCTTCAGGATAGCTCCCTATTCTGTGCTCTAATTTAAAATGATTTATGTGCATTTTTTTAATCCAAGAGGGAAGATCACCTGCAGTCCTGCAAGTCCCCAAATGATATATGTGCATTTTTTAAATCCACATTATTTGTGAATATTTTTTAAAATCAGATAGATGATATTTTAGGATTTCGTCCGTAACTTTGGAATGATTTCTGTATATAGACATTTTCCCAAGTTGAGTGGATCTCCACGGGGAGTGCTTTCAGTTGGGAGTCCACCTGTGGGCTCTCTCCCCTCATCGATCCCTCCATTTCAGCATCCCAGTCATCAGCTATTGGAGGAAAACGGCTTCAAGCAGCAGAAGTAAGGATATTTTCGTGATTTTAATGTATTTTGTGAGATGAAAATTAAGGGTTTCTATGATTTTTTGAAACAAATCAGGTACCTGAAGTTCTACAAACGTTGTTTAAATGAACGGAAGAAACTGGGAGTTGGCTGCAGCGAGGTGACACTCATTGAAAGAAACAACTAATTAAATTAAGAAATAAATAAATCGATTCAATTGTTTTAATGCAGGAAATGAACACGCTCTATAGATTTTGGTCATTTTTTCTGCGAGATATGTTTGTTTCTTCGATGTACAATGATTTTCGTAGGCTAGCTCTTGAAGACGTGGAATCCAACTATAATTACAGGATCGAATGCCTCTTCAGATTCTACAGGTATCGCGGTCTCGAATGGTCTTTGATTTTCTGTTTTTCGAGATTATTTTTAAGTGTTCTTTGAGTTCAGCTATGGTCTTCAGAAGCAATTCAACGAAGATGTTTACAAGGACTTTGAGCAGCTAGCTCTTGAGTTTTACAAGAAGGGCAATCTCTATGGACTTGAGAAATACTGGTATTCCCAACTTTCTCTCTCTAGCTCTCTTTCTCTCCAGAAATATGCATTTTTAAATTAGTTCTGTCCCTTTTTCTCTATCTAATTCTCATTCACTGCATGCGTTTATCGAATGAAAATGATCATATCTAGAGAAAAACAAGGTTGAAAACTATCGGCAGAAGCATCACTCTCAATTCCAATCTAGAGAAAAAAATTTACGCACACAGATCATTTTTTTATTATCTGAAAAAAAGTATTTGTATACTGATATATATATATATATTAAAATATTACCAGGGTGTTCCACCATTATAGAGGCCAAAAAGGAGCCTCTGAAGAAAGACCTTGAGCTGGAGAAGCTTCTCATGGAGGAATACCGCAGTCTCAACGATTTTAGAGTCCACGAGTCAACGATCAAAGGCGTTGACCAGTCGAAGTCTTCTGATCTGCCTTGAGCTCCGAGGTAAATTAGGGTTGTTCCCATCTGCTGACAGATTTGTTTCCTTTGTTTTTAATATTTTTAATTCTTCAGGTTATGGAATGAAGCGGTTGATACTCCTAAATATCTATATTTGATAAATTATTCTAAAACGGGTTCTTTAAGGATGAAGAGGTAGAATATGCCGACTAATTGAATCAGTAAAGTTGACCACGGAAGATCAGGGTTTTGTATTGAAAATGAATCTGAAACAGTGACATTAATTTTTTTTATTCACCGGTATATATATATACCTATTCTTAGATAAGATAGATAGATAGAGAGAGAGAGAGAGAGAGAGAGAGAGAGAGAGAGAGAGAGGCATATTGTCTTTGGAAAACAAAACCTTGCCAGCAGCCTTCGCGCCAAACAAAACTCGAACAAGAAATGAAAGACTTTGATTAAGGGATGAGGGAGTCGCTTGCGGAGTTGCCTTTCTCCGGCTAGGAGTTTACTATTTACAGTACCTTGCCAGTGGGACTGCTGCCTGCCCTGCTTCCCAGGCATCTACTTATCATGCACTGACCCGGGAGAGAAAACCAGCAATTTAAGAACATTCTATCAATGAGTGCAATCCAAGCATCAGCAAATTCAACTGAGGTTATCGTTCTTGCAGAACGATGAGCGTGACACATGCCATGATCAGACTTGAAAAGATAGTCCACGTGGACCAATAGGGGGGAGCTATTTCCTTCTGGAGATGGCGGAGATATGGCTTTCTCCCATCATTCACATATCATGTCGGACATGTCAGATAGTCCACTAGGACATATAGGGGCTAAATTCCCAGATGAATAGGACAGATTTTTGTCCTATTCATCCTGAAGAGGAGGGAAAAATAAATAGGAGAGAGAGAGAGAGGGAGAGACGAGAGGGATTAAGGGCGGGAGAGAGGGAGGGAAGGAGAGCGGGAGGGAGGGAGGGAGGGAGAGAGAGGGAGAGAGACAGAGGGAGGGCGGGAGAGAGAATTAGGGAGGGAGGGAGACGGAGGGAGGGTGGGAGGAGAATGAGGGAGGGAGAGCGAGGGAGGGAGGACGGGAGGAGAGAAGCAGGGAGAGCGGGAGAGAGGTAGGGAGGGAGGTCAGGAGAGAGAGAGAGAGAGAGAGGGAGGGAGAGAGGGGGGAGGGCGGGAGAGAGAGAGGGACGGCGAGTAGGAGAGAGAGGGACGGCGAGCAGGAGAGAGAGGGAGGGAGACGGAGGGAGGGCGGGAGAGAGAATGAGGGAGGGAGGGAGGTCTGGAGAGAGAGCGAGGGAGGGAAGGGGGGAGAGAGAGAGAGAGCGAGGGAGGACGAGAGGAGAGAAGGGAGAGAGAGGTAGGGAGGTCGGGAGAGAGAGAGAGAGAGAGAGAGAGAGAGGGAGAGCGGAGGGAGAGAGGGGGGGAGGGTGGGAGAGAGAGAGGGGGGAGGGCGGGAGAGAGGGAGAGAGGGAGGGAGGGAGGGAGGGAGGGAGGGAGATAGAGAAAGAGAGAGAGAGACTGAAGTCGTGAGCTCTCTCTCTCCAATCTATCTTTATTAATCTATCTTCGCGCTTACAAATTTTCCAAATACGAGAAGCTGGTGTTTTACGATTACGTGCCCAATGGGAGCTTCTCGGCTCTTCTCCATGGTGCATTGTCCAAGTCATCATTGACCGTGGGGTTTGAGTGGAGTTGATTTTGGGAGTTTTGTGCGCAGGGAACAGGAGTTTCGCGGGGAACCGGATTCCTTTGGGGGAGGGAGGGCAGGAGAGAGAGAGAGATAGGGAGGGAGGCGGCAGAGAGAGGGGGAGGGAGGGCAGGAGAGAGAGAGAGGGAGGGAGGCGGGAAAGAGAGAGGGAGGGAGGCGGGAGAGAGAGAGGGAGGGCAGGAGAGAGAGCAAGGGAGGGAGGGCGGGAGAGAGAGCGAGGGAGGGAGGGCGGGAGAGAGAGAGAGGGAGGGAGGCGGGATAGAGAGGTAGGGTAGAGAGAGAGGGAGAGAGGAAGGGACACGGGAGAGAGAGTGAGGGAGGGAGGGGAGAGAGAGAGAGGGAGGGAGAGCGAGAGAGAGAGAGAGAGAGAGAGAGAGAGAGAGGAAGGGCGGGAGAGAGAGGGAGACGGAGGGAGGGAGGGCGGGAGAGAGAATGAGGGAGGGAGGAGAGGAAGGGGGAGAGAGAGAGAGAGCGAGGGAGGGAGGGAGGGAGGGAGGAGAGAAGCAGGGAGAGCGGGAGAGAGAGAGGTAGGGAGGGCGGGAGAGAGAGAGAGAGGGAGGGAGAGAGAGAGAGAGAGAGAGGGAGGGAGATAGAGAGAGAGAGAGAGGGAAGTCGTGAGCTCTCTCTCTCTCTCCAATCTGTCTTTATATCTATCTTGCTGTGATCTCTCTCTATTAATTAAGAGATAAAAAAATCGATCACGTAGGATTTAAGGCACGGGCTGAAATTACACGCCGCCCTCCCTACCTCAAGGCCATCTCGAAAGCCTACTAAGGAGTCGCGGACAACGCCCGGTTCATGTGCGAGATCAAGCTGATCGCAGGATACAAGAAAATCTCGCTATCGTACAAGTCCAGAAGGGCAGTCGTTGCTTCCCTGAAGAGTGTTCTGTACACATCTCCTCTCCCATGGAGAGCCTCCAGCAGCGTCATCTCCCCTCCGTAATGGTGGCCAGCTCTCTTCCCAAACGTCTTCTCCACCTTCGTCCCGGGCAACACCTTCTTCCAATAGCAACGATAAATTGGCGCCGCCCACTTCCTAATGATAATCGAGAGATCACGAGATTTTTTTTCCATATTTTTCTAAATAAAACATATGACTTTTTGTACTGAGGAGAGCAGGCCGATGAAGATTTTGGGGCTTGCTATTTCACTACACGTTTCCGTGCCGTTGATCAGCTGAACAAAGCAAAAATCTTTTCATCTCCCGATCTGTTTCAGATCGGGTAGACACTAGTATTACATAACAGAATACGTTTTTACCTTTGGCGAAGCTCTTTTTTCTTCCGTTTTTACCCCTCTGTATACATAAATTATTATCTCAATTTTTCACATTCTAATAGTTATAGGATATTTGTTGATAGGTTATATTAGTAAGCTTTTCTCTCCGAGACTCTCTTTTTCTCTCTCTCCCCGACTCACTCTTTTTCTCTCTCCCCGACTCTCGGCCTGCAACCTCCGGCAGTGGGAGAACCAAAGAAGAAGGTAGGTTTTCCCTTGGAATGAATCTCCTCCCATTTTCGATTTTCGTTTTTCGTTTCGACCTCTCTCTCTTTTCTGATTTCCTATTTCTGATTTTCTCTTTTCCGTTTCGTTTTTTATTTTTCTGATTTCTTTTCCGATTTCCTATTTTCGGAGTTTTCATTTTCTGTTTTCCTATTTTCGTTTCCGATTTCTGTTTTTTCTGATTTTCGTTTTTTATTTTTCTCGAGATCTCCATCTATCGACGAACTGCAAATACGCAATCTCTCGAAATCTACTTCTGGGTGAAATCTCCTTCGAGATGGGTATTCAGGATAGGCAGCTGCGGGAGAGGGAGGGCAGGAGAGAGAAAGGGAGAGACGGAGGGAGAGAGAGGGAGGGAGGGGGGGGACGAGATCGAGATGGGTCTTCAGGATAGCTCCCTATTCTGTGCTCTAATTTAAAATGATTTATGTGCATTTTTTTAATCCAAGAGGGAAGATCACCTGCAGTCCTGCAAGTCCCCAAATGATATATGTGCATTTTTTAAATCCACATTATTTGTGAATATTTTTTAAAATCAGATAGATGATATTTTTAGGATTTCGTCCGTAACTTTGGAATGATTTCTGTATATAGACATTTTCCCAAGTTGAGTGGATCTCCACGGGGAGTGCTTTCAGTTGGGAGTCCACCTGTGGGCTCTCTCCCCTCATCGATCCCTCCATTTCAGCATCCCAGTCATCAGCTATTGGAGGAAAACGGCTTCAAGCAGCAGAAGTAAGGATATTTTTCGTGATTTTTAATGTATTTTGTGAGATGAAAATTAAGGGTTTCTATGATTTTTTGAAACAAATCAGGTACCTGAAGTTCTACAAACGTTGTTTAAATGAACGGAAGAAACTGGGAGTTGGCTGCAGCGAGGTGACACTCATTGAAAGAAACAACTAATTAAATTAAGAAATAAATAAATCGATTCAATTGTTTTAATGCAGGAAAATGAACACGCTCTATAGATTTTTGGTCATTTTTTCTGCGAGATATGTTTGTTTCTTCGATGTACAATGATTTTCGTAGGCTAGCTCTTGAAGACGTGGAATCCAACTATAATTACAGGATCGAATGCCTCTTCAGATTCTACAGGTATCGCGGTCTCGAATGGTCTTTGATTTTCTGTTTTTCGAGATTATTTTTAAGTGTTCTTTGAGTTCAGCTATGGTCTTCAGAAGCAATTCAACGAAGATGTTTACAAGGACTTTGAGCAGCTAGCTCTTGAGTTTTACAAGAAGGGCAATCTCTATGGACTTGAGAAATACTGGTATTCCCAACTTTCTCTCTCTAGCTCTCTTTCTCTCCAGAAATATGCATTTTTAAATTAGTTCTGTCCCTTTTTCTCTATCTAATTCTCATTCACTGCATGCGTTTATCGAATGAAAATGATCATATCTAGAGAAAAACAAGGTTGAAAACTATCGGCAGAAGCATCACTCTCAATTCCAATCTAGAGAAAAAAATTTACGCACACAGATCATTTTTTATTATCTGAAAAAAGTATTTGTATACTGATATATATATATATATTAAAATATTACCAGGGTGTTCCACCATTATAGAGGCCAAAAGGAGCCTCTGAAGAAAGACCTTGAGCTGGAGAAGCTTCTCATGGAGGAATACCGCAGTCTCAACGATTTTAGAGTCCACGAGTCAACGATCAAAGGCGTTGACCAGTCGAAGTCTTCTGATCTGCCTTGAGCTCCGAGGTAAATTAGGGTTGTTCCCATCTGCTGACAGATTTGTTTCCTTTGTTTTTAATATTTTTAATTCTTCAGGTTATGGAATGAAGCGGTTGATACTCCTAAATATCTATATTTGATAAATTATTCTAAAACGGGTTCTTTAAGGATGAAGAGGTAGAATATGCCGACTAATTGAATCAGTAAAGTTGACCACGGAAGATCAGGGTTTTGTATTGAAAATGAATCTGAAACAGTGACATTAATTTTTTTTATTCACCGGTATATATATATACCTATTCTTAGATAAGATAGATAGATAGAGAGAGAGAGAGAGAGAGAGAGAGAGGCATATTGTCTTTGGAAAACAAAACCTTGCCAGCAGCCTTCGCGCCAAACAAAACTCGAACAAGAAATGAAAGACTTTGATTAAGGGATGAGGGAGTCGCTTGCGGAGTTGCCTTTCTCCGGCTAGGAGTTTACTATTTACAGTACCTTGCCAGTGGGACTGCTGCCTGCCCTGCTTCCCAGGCATCTACTTATCATGCACTGACCCGGGAGAGAAAACCAGCAATTTAAGAACATTCTATCAATGAGTGCAATCCAAGCATCAGCAAATTCAACTGAGGTTATCGTTCTTGCAGAACGATGAGCGTGACACATGCCATGATCAGACTTGAAAAGATAGTCCACGTGGACCAATAGGGGGGAGCTATTTCCTTCTGGAGATGGCGGAGATATGGCCTTCTCCCATCATTCACATATCATGTCGGACATGTCAGATAGTCCACTAGGACATATAGGGGCTAAATTCCCAGATGAATAGGACAGATTTTTGTCCTATTCATCCTGAAGAGGAGGGAAAAAAATAAATAGGAGAGAGAGAGAGAGGGAGAGACGAGAGGGATTAAGGGCGGGAGAGAGGGAGGGAAGGGAGAGCGGGAGGGAGGGAGGGAGAGAGAGAGGGAGAGAGACAGAGGGAGGGCGGGAGAGAGAATTAGGGAGGGAGGGAGACGGAGGGAGGGTGGGAGGAGAATGAGGGAGGGAGAGCGAGGGAGGGAGGACGGGAGGAGAGAAGCAGGGAGAGCGGGAGAGAGGTAGGGAGGGAGGTCAGGAGAGAGAGAGAGAGAGAGAGAGGGAGGGAGAGAGAGGGGGAGGGCGGGAGAGAGAGAGGGACGGCGAGTAGGAGAGAGAGGGACGGCGAGCAGGAGAGAGAGGGAGGGAGACGGAGGGAGGGCGGGAGAGAGAATGAGGGAGGGAGGGAGGTCTGGAGAGAGAGCGAGGGAGGGAAGGGGGGAGAGAGAGAGAGAGCGAGGGAGGACGAGAGGAGAGAAGGGAGAGAGAGGTAGGGAGGTCGGGAGAGAGAGAGAGAGAGAGAGAGAGAGAGAGGGAGAGCGGAGGGAGAGAGGGGGGGAGGGTGGGAGAGAGAGAGGGGGGAGGGCGGGAGAGAGGGAGAGAGGGAGGGAGGGAGGGAGGGAGGGAGGGAGATAGAGAAAGAGAGAGAGAGACTGAAGTCGTGAGCTCTCTCTCTCCAATCTATCTTTATTAATCTATCTTCGCGCTTACAAATTTTCCAAATACGAGAAGCTGGTGTTTTACGATTACGTGCCCAATGGGAGCTTCTCGGCTCTTCTCCATGGTGCATTGTCCAAGTCATCATTGACCGTGGGGTTTGAGTGGAGTTGATTTTGGGAGTTTTGTGCGCAGGGAACAGGAGTTTCGCGGGGGAACCGGATTCCTTTGGGGGAGGGAGGGCAGGAGAGAGAGAGAGATAGGGAGGGAGGCGGCAGAGAGAGGGGGAGGGAGGGCAGGAGAGAGAGAGAGGGAGGGAGGCGGGAAAAGAGAGAGGGAGGGAGGCGGGAGAGAGAGAGGGAGGGCAGGGAGAGAGAGCAAGGGAGGGAGGGAGGGCGGGAGGAGAGAGCGAGGGAGGGAGGGCGGGAGAGAGAGAGAGGGAGGGAGGCGGGATAGAGAGGTAGGGTAGAGAGAGAGGGAGAGAGGAAGGGACACGGGAGAGAGAGTGAGGGAGGGAGGGGGGGAGAGAGAGAGGGAGGGAGAGCGGGAGAGAGAGAGAGAGAGAGAGAGAGAGAGAGAGAGGAAGGGCGGGAGAGAGAGGGAGACGGAGGGAGGGAGGGCGGGAGAGAGAATGAGGGAGGGAGGAGAGGAAGGGGGGAGAGAGAGAGAGAGCGAGGGAGGGAGGGAGGGAGGGAGGAGAGAAGCAGGGAGAGCGGGAGAGAGAGAGGTAGGGAGGGCGGGAGAGAGAGAGAGAGGGAGGGAGAGAGAGAGAGAGAGAGAGGGAGGGAGATAGAGAGAGAGAGAGAGGGAAGTCGTGAGCTCTCTCTCTCTCTCCAATCTGTCTTTATATCTATCTTGCTGTGATCTCTCTCTATTAATTAAGAGATAAAAAAATCGATCACGTAGGATTTAAGGCACGGGCTGAAATTACACGCCGCCCTCCCTACCTCAAGGCCATCTCGAAAGCCTACTAAGGAGTCGCGGACAACGCCCGGTTCATGTGCGAGATCAAGCTGATCGCAGGATACAAGAAAATCTCGCTATCGTACAAGTCCAGAAGGGCAGTCGTTGCTTCCCTGAAGAGTGTTCTGTACACATCTCCTCTCCCATGGAGAGCCTCCAGCAGCGTCATCTCCCCTCCGTAATGGTGGCCAGCTCTCTTCCCAAACGTCTTCTCCACCTTCGTCCCGGGCAACACCTTCTTCCAATAGCAACGATAAATTGGCGCCGCCCACTTCCTAATGATAATCGAGAGATCACGAGATTTTTTTTCCATATTTTTCTAAATAAAACATATGACTTTTTGTACTGAGGAGAGCAGGCCGATGAAGATTTTGGGGCTTGCTATTTCACTACACGTTTCCGTGCCGTTGATCAGCTGAACAAAGCAAAAATCTTTTCATCTCCCGATCTGTTTCAGATCGGGTAGACACTAGTTTATGATAATAAAATATGAAGCTCTGAGCTCAAGCTACACTCGGGAGCAATCGAACTCACCAAGGAACCTTAGGCCAATGGAGCACGAAAAGTAGGGTTCCCAATTCTCTGAAGAGACGAATTATCGAGCGCGGGGGAGGGGTGTTGCGATCAGGGGAAGGAGCGGCATCTTTCACCGAAGTTTATACCAAGCTGAAGGACTTTGTCTTCGAGCTCCAGGTTTACCAATCCTGTGCCCTTGACATCTCTGCACATGCTCGTTGTAAAGAGAAACTTGCCTTGGGAATGTTTACGAATGAAATTCGCTCATTCTATTCGCTCACAGATCAGGGGGTCAGGTTCTTTACAACGACACTTTTCCTAATCTCGCAACGACCGGTCCGAAGGCTATTCGGGTTTATGTCAACTTGAGTCCTCCTCGCGTTACTCGTGATTGCCGCCATCGAAAGGGTTAAAGGGCACAATCATGGGTTCGGGCCTGCCCTTCATGAGAGGATCGCTGGAGGATCAATCATTGGTCTGATACATGTGCATAAAATTTTATTTTGATTACTTTTTTTCATTATTTATGTATATGCATAGATATTTGCCATGAAAATAATATAAATATTTCTAAAATTTTCATCTACCTATACTTTTCTAACGATGTTCTTAGGTTAATATAAATATTTATAATTCGGAGGCGTTTCAGAGAATTTATCTGCAATGATTTAATCTCCACAGATTTCATCTGTGATGTCATCAAATTCAAGAATTTCGGTCCAATTTCGGTCGAGGTTTCTCCTTTGTCGCCTTGCATTTTTCCAGGAGTCATCATCCTCTTCAACGCTCTCCTTCTAGGGTCATCAATGGCTCACTCTTCAGTAAAAAAAAATCTATATAAACAAAAATTATCATTCGGCAAGAACAACATCTAGTAGCCAAAATACTAGAAGCGTGAATAAAACACACACACTCACTTTGTAATCATGTTTCTGCATCAATAATTTGATGATCATATTCCACCACCCCTTCTCAGAATGATGTTTACCATGCTCCACTCAACTTTCCACCACTCATTCCTTTAACCCCTCCGTGATTCATTTGTAAAATTGAAATTCTACCTTCATATCGAATTTGTAAAACCCACGTCACCTCTATGAGATTATCACATGAGCTGGATTATTTTTATTTGTCTTGTTAGAATAGAATATAAGTATTGATAAAAAAAGAAGCAAAAGTTTACGAAGAGAAAAGGGGAGTCATGCACTAAAATGAAGCAGATCGCCGGCAGACACAAAATTCAATAGTTCAGAGGCAAGGAAAGGGTGGCCAAATAGGTAACTGACAGCAAGGGTGCGCCCTTCTCAAGCCAGTCACCTGGCAAATGCCAATGGGTTCAACTTCGCTAGTATATTGACATTTTTCAGCGCATTGTTGGAGATCCTGCCTACTGTCTATTGGGGGCCACTCGTTGCCCAACCTGGCCCACATGGCGCGGTTGCGAGGCCTACCATGGCCGTGGCCGCACAACCAACTGCCCTGAAGGAAACGGTTGCTTTGCGTACCATATAAACTGCACGTTATCTGCAAAACCCAGTGGCCACTACTTCGCAGCATCAGTAAGGACCATCGTCCTCCGATGGAGAAGGTACGGAATAAGCAGATCATCCTCCGAGGATTCATCACCGGAGTCCCCAAGGTTACGGATATGGAACTCAGAGAGGGGACGATCGAGCTCGCGATTCCCACCAACTTCAAAGGCGTCCTCCTTCAGAATCTTTATCTCTCTTGCGACCCTTACATGAGGTTCCGAATGAGGGAAAACTACGACTCTTACCTCCCTCCGTTCACTCCTGGATCGGTAATCATTTATTGTAGTTTCTCTTCTATTCGTGTAATCTTTAATTTGTCCAATATTTTTAGATTTTCTTGCATGCATCTGGTTTCTGTTTCCGTTAAGGCGTTGAATAGATATGCTGGTTTAGCGTTTCTGTTTCCGTTAATCATATTTTGGATGTTCTTCTATGCCTGTTGGTTTACTGTTTTTCTTTCCGTTGATGTGGCGAATAGATATTTGGTAAGGTTTGAATTGTCCAATATTTTTAGATGCTCATGTATGCTTGTTTGGTATACTGTCTTTGTTTCCGTTAAGGTGGTGAATGGATATGGGCTTTCAAGAGTTGTGGCCTCAAACGATGTGGGTTTCGAGGAAGGTGATCTGGTTGCAGGATTTACTAGTTGGGAGGAGTATACTTTTATGGAGAACACGACTCCTTTGAGAAAAATTCAATTGGACGAGAAGATTCCCATCTCTTATCACATTGGTCTTTTAGGTGAGGCTACTTTGAATATGCTGGGGTTGAATTCTCCATTAGTTTTGAAAACGCTGAGGCCATACATTTAGGTATGCCGGGATTGACTGCATATGCTGGCTTCTACGAGATCTGCTCTCCAAAGAAAGGAGAACGTGTCTTTGTTTCTTCGGCAAGTGGAGCTGTGGGTCAGCTCGTTGGTCAGCTGGCAAAGCTCCATGGTTGCTATGTAGTTGGGAGTGCTGGAAGCAAGGAGAAGGTGAATGGACATGTTCTGACATTGGAGAAGGAATCTTCCATTGATTACTGATGATCAATTAAAATCCTCTGTTCAGGTTGGTCTATTGAAGACCAAGTTTGGGTTTGATGATGCTTTCAACTATAAGGAAGAGGACTTGGCTGAAGCCTTGAAAAGGTCTGTGGCACCTGATCTTCTCCTTCTGGCCTTTTTCCTTAGTTCTTGCCAAGATGGGGGTTAACATATGAAAATGGGAGAAGGGAAGAAGCGAAAGGCAGAGTGGAATGGTCTATTCTGTCCTTAAAAAAAATATGATTTTCCTCAGTAGTCACTGGAGGTGATCTAGATCTCCTTTATTCATGGTTTTTATGGGATTTACATTCATTACCAGTTGATCCTCCTCCAGATTCACGTTAGTCAGGTTGTCACTTGACTGACTGGCATTCTATCGCTCTGTTCTCTCAGTCTTCCTCTGCACTCAAATCTTGTTCTTCATCAATACATGACTCCTGAGAGTCTATAAACCTCTTTCCTTGATCAGTGGTGTAATATCTGAAATGGATCAACTGAGATGACCAAGATTGTTATTCTCCATTGAGAGCTTTCAGATCAGAAACATGATCATACACAGGGAGTGTGGTCTATCATGTTGATTCGCCCAGTCATTGGATGCACTAATCTGATGGCTCAGGATGGACGTAGTTAATCCTCACCATTTACTGTTGGTTGATTGTCAATCTGATGATCACAGACGCTCATTTTCCATCCATGTTTTGGCGGTTGGTGTCCAATCTTGAGTGATCAACGTTCACACTGATCCACCCTGATCTTTGATTTCAATCATCATCAGCATGGTTAACTAGATTTAGTGAATGGGTCTATTTGGCTTGGTGCCCATCTCTTCCTGTCTTTCTCCCCCCCTTCTGACTCTTCGGCACCCTAATGCCCATGTTCTGCAGCAGTTTAGCGTTATCTCCCTGCTTCCCTCCCTCTCTCTCTCTCTCTCTATATATATATATATATACATGTATATCATGTTCCTGTCTCCTCTCTCTCACACGTGATGTCTTTCTGTCCCTCTTCCCTTCTTTTACACCTTCATGCTCCATCCCGCTCAATCCCTCCTCCCTCTTTCTCCTGATATACATGTATATACATGTATATCATGTTCCCTCTCTCTCTTTGTGCTCTCCTCTCTACCTACCTTTTAATCGTCTCTTGCTCTCCTGCTCCCGCTGGCATCCAATCACTTTCAATCCCCCTGCTCACGACCTCCTCTACAATCTTTCAGACTATAGAAAGAGGTCTGCCACCGGGAAATCAAGTTCCTGGAGTCTGCCCAATCACTTGTCCACCAATATTTGATTGCAAATGCCTAGTCTGGTTTTTTTCAGTATTCTGGTTCTAACTTTTCTTTGATTCTTCTTGGTTATCATAGGTTTTCTGGAATTCCTTTTCTTATTCTTCTGGATGCTTCTTGCTTATGCTCAGGTACTTTCCGGAAGGCATCGACATATACTTTGAAAATGTGGGTGGGGCCATGCTTGACAATGTGTTGGTGAACATGCGTCTTCATGGCAGAATTGCTGTATGTGGGATGATATCGCAGTACAATCTCTCAGTCACAGAGGGGATCCACAACCTCTTCCTGCTTGTTTCAAAAAGAATAAGGATGGAGGGTTTTCTCGTCCCGGATTACACCCACCTCTACCCTCGGTTTGTAAATCATGTTTCAGAACTCTACAAAGAAGGGAAGATCACTTACATGGAGGATATGCATGAGGGCCTCGAGAGTGCTCCAGCAGCATTCATTGGGTTGTTCTCTGGGCAAAATGTGGGGAAGCAAGTGGTGCGTATCTGCAAGGAATGAAGTAGTCCCAACTCTGCCCTGAGGGAAATGGAGAGAGGGGGAGAGATATGCTGGGAGGGGAAGGGTTGACTTGGGCCCTGTAAAACTCTGAACAGAGAGGACGACGGTTGACCTTGGTTTTCTAAGTATATTAACGGTCTTGGGTTTCTTTAAGAAACTTTTAAACCCTTAGACTTAAATGAACTAGTCAATACCTCTCTTCGCAGCAGGGAGACAGAGGAAAGAGAGGTTGATTTTGTTGTCTAACGATCTTAGAGAGAGAGAGAGAGAGAGAGCTCTTGGATTTTCTTGATGGATTTCTCGTCGATTGTGCCAAGATATACTCACATATCAGAAAAATAACTATTGATTATACTTCCAAGACATTAACCATGGAGTCCGAGAAATTCATCTTGGGTAAAAATGGTCTTCAATGGATGCCCTAATTTACTAATATGCATTGTAATTGATACTAAGCATGATTCAGAGAGCATTGAATTTCCATGCGAACGCAATTTTAATGAATAGATAATTGGATAATGGGAGGTTTATCTGAGGATATTTACAATGAAACCTTATAATGAGCATTATGTCTCAAAAATGATGGAATGGTCAGAATCCTTCATGTATTCAATTTGTGAATAAAAATTCAAAGACCATGAAATCCTATTTATAGAAGTCTTGATGCCAAATTTCTGATCTTGCCCATCTAGAATGTTTCCACCGGCAGCTTCTATCAAAGGTTTGTGGCAATGACTTAGTCCCAAAACTTGAACTCATCCCTTTGACTGAAACACCATATTTTTATAGAATAAAGAGAAAACTTCTATGTATGTAAGCAGAAAATGAGGACAATTCATCAATCTCTTTCATGGGTGAGGTATGTTTTATCACTATGTATTGGTCATTAAGACCAAATGAATTCGATGTCCCCTATCGCAATTTAGACCTCTCTAGCCTTCTTACTCGACTCAATGTCAAAATTTGTTACCTAGAATTATATGACAGTCATGTGATAAATGAAATGTATGTTTGTATGATGAATGACATATATTAATCATGGATGTGTAACATGAAAATACATGGGGCATGATGAAATCCATAGTTAACGGGAAATATACATTTAGGTGATGCTTTATTATGAAAAAAATTCAACATATAAGTTAGGGCCCAAAAGAATGAACTCCCATCAATTTAATGCATGACAAAAAGAGGGCTAAATTTTAATGAGCTCATAGGAGACAAGTTAAATGTAATTCTAGAGCAGACAAAAGAAAACTAGGTAAACTATTCATATTGAGGAATGAAGATGGAGTTTGGAGAGAGCTTAGATATATCATTGGTAATTTATTATTTTCATCATTTTTTTACGGTGTCCATTCTGTGATAATAATGATTATTTTAGAGTTTGGTGGTGAAAAAATGAGCTAAAGCCCTCTCAGAGGCCAATGGAGGTCACATGGTGAAATGAAATATTTTACCTCCATAGAGTTGAGGAGTAATCTTCAAAAGTGTGAACCCAAAAGAACTTTCAGAATTGAGAGAATACAATCATTTAAAATGTTCACTGAGAGATAAAGAGAAGAAATGATAATTTCCAAAAAGGCTCTCATATGGGCACCCTTAGGTGTAGCTATTCTTCCCTCATTTATATTCTTTTATGTTGTGAAATTTTTAGAAAAGTCCTTAGAATCATGTTTATATCTACCACTGTCTGCTCACCTTATGTGTGACATTCTAGGCTCATATATCTTGCTAATTGATAAGCTCATAAACCTAATAACACTTATCGGTCAACCAAATTAATTAACAATATATATATATATAATTAATAAGTTACACGACGTGATCGAAACGATATAGAGTGTATAAGAACTCTTTATAGTTTCCATGTATAATCCTTGATAACATGCAAATCAAGGCTAATATCATGCATTTATGCTTTTATATCTAACAAAATGATCATAAATTCATATTATCATGGTTTAAAATGATCATTTGTATATTTATAAGGATATTCGTGATTTTTCATTATATGAGAATGTTTTAAGAAATAATTTTTAAGTCTTAAAATAATTTTTTATGTAATTTTCGTTTAAAGTGGATTTATTTACATAACAATATTTGCAAATGCATGTTATTACAGCTGAAAATAATGAAATTTATTTTTTTAGAAAGTAGTTCTGATTTTTATAATTTTTTGTTATTTTTGGGAATTTTAGAAGTCACAATGAAAAATCTATTTTTCTTATTTCTAAAATTATTTAAAAGGTTTTTATTTTTTAAAATGATTTAGGTGATCACACCACGTGGCGCGATCCCATCCATTGAAAGGAGAGAGAGTATTCTCTCTCTGTCTCTCTCTTCTCCTCTTATCCCTCTCATCTCTCTTTCTCTCTCCTCTCTCTAGTGTTAAGGAAGAGCCTTCTTATGTGAACCAGCCGGTTTAGCCTGGCAAATCGTTGGCTTAGACGACCAGCTCACTCATGCCAGTTGGACCTATCAACCGTGACTTAAAGACACTGTTATAACCATTTGGCTATCGCAAGTGTTCGACATGTGACAGCTCGATTCTCACTATTTCACTCTCGTTCTGAATCTCTTATAAATAGAATGATGTAAAGATCTTTCACATAGTAATTTTAAAGATTCACGCTGCTACAAGTGCGCTCTTCACTCTCTTCTCTCTCAATTCTCTACATGGTATCAGAGCCACACGACGAGGTGAAATCTTGACTATAGCGGACTCCTCTTCATTTTTGAAAGTCACGAAGGCTGAGGGAAATAAAGCAATCACTGTCCCTCAGCCAATTGCACTCATTTGGTAGGTCTTCATGTACCTATCAAGCTCATGAGGGATAACTTCCTTCTTTGGAAGACTCAACTCTTCCCACTTCTTAACTCCCATGATCTCGCTCATATACTCTCGCAAGATCCGCCGATTTCAACACGACTTGACGATAAAGGTGGAATTGTTGTCAATGCTGCCTATCAGACGTGGTGGCATCAAGATCAACAAGTTTTATCTCTAATCATTACATCCCTTTCCGAATCGATTCTACAGTGTGTGGTCGGAAAGATCACTGCAAAGGAAGCATGGTAAGCGTTGTCGAAACACTGCTCCTCCACCAATCCTTCCCGAATCAAGCATCTACATAATCGTCTTCATAACACTCTAAAAGGTACTCGATCTGTTGCTGAGTTTGTGCAAGATATTTGAAGGTCATGTGATGAATTGGCTACTGTAGGATATCCAGTCCAAGAGATTGTGTCCATTTATGCTTTACTTTGTGGCCTAGGTTCATCATACTCAGCATTTTGTGCAAGAATCTCCTCTAATTTGACTAATTTCAGCGTTGAAGATGTAATTTCCCAAATCAATTCCTATGATGAACTCATGAAGTTTTCGACTTCCACCAAAGACACAAGAGTGTGTGATTTTCCACCCACTGCTAATCAAACACAACTTACTTCCTCTGAGCGAGGCAGAGGACGCAACAATGGAAGAAACAATAGAGCGATAGGTCAAAATAGTATGAAAATACACTTCGAGATGTCAACTTTGTGGGCAATTTGGACATCGCGTACTAGAGTGCAGAGAACGGTTCAACAAGTCGTTCTATGGTCATCAAAATGCTCTAATAAATCCAAATACTCAAATGTTCCCACAGGCCTACAATACCAATCTGTAGCCTCCAACCACGCTGCAAGATCACTCTGCATGGTATCCTGATAGTGGAGCAACACATCATGTGACCAATGATATTCAAAACGTAATTGATCTAGCACTCTATCAGGGTCCCGATCAACTTCAAGTAGGGAACGGAACATGTTTGACTATTCATTCAATTGGCTCATCATCTCTAATCTCTCGATCTCATCCACTCAAAATAGTCAATATTCTTCATGTTCCAAAAATTCAGAAGAAATTACTCTCTTAACTAATGATAATGCAGTGTTTGTTGAATTTCATACCACCTACTGTGTTGTGAAGTACGAAGAAACAGGGAGACCACTACTCCGGGGCACAGTCAAGGATGGATTATATCTTCTCACTCAGGCTCATACACCTGAGGCAAACATAGGCGAGAGGACATGTTTGGATCTGTGGCATCATTGACTTGGCCACCCAAATATGAGAATTCTACAAAATGTTATTTCTACCTATGGACTTCCCACTCTCTAAGTAAATAAAATCCTCTCATGTGATGCCTGTCTCTCCTCTAAATCACATCCTCTTCCATATTCAAAGTCAATTCATCAGACAACTAAACCACTCAAAATCATCCACTCAGACTTGTGGGGACCCTCACCTGTTATCTCGCATACTGGACACACGTACTATGTCATCTTCATCGACAACTTATCAATCTTGGCTTTCAAGGTTCAAAGACTGACACCTCTTTATATTACACTCTTACATGACCTCTCTACATTCTCATCTATGTGGATGGCATTCTCGTCATTCGACCATCCCTCTCTCAAATACATCATCTTATCACCTTTCTCAAAGATCATTTCAGACTCAAAGATCTTGGCCCAGCTTCTCGATTTTTTGGTATTGAACTTTAGAAACATAGGGATGGCTTCATACTTACAAAGATCCAATATACCATCTCCATTCTCCACATGCTGAAAATGGAGCACTGAAAACCACTTCCTACGCCGAGTCCTATGACATGTCCAACAACTCGAATCACAATCCCAGACAATTCTCATCTCTATCGCCGAATTGTGGGAGCTCTAAAATGCCTAAATTTTACTCGTCCTGACATTTCATATGCTGTCAATCAGGCCTGCCGGTCAATGCATTCTCCCCAGCTTGCTGATTGGGCTCGTCTGAAGCACCTTCTTTGATATCTCAAAGCCACAGTCACTCACGGATTATACTTCAGTCCTGCATCCCCTGTGCTACTCACTTCCTTCAGTGATGCTGATTGGGCCGGAGACTCATCTGATAGACGCTCCACTAGTGAGTTTCTCATCTATCTTGGTTGCAACCTCGTGTCATGGAGTTCCAAGAAACAGCCCACTGTTGCTCGTTGAAGCACTAAAGCAGAGTATAAAGCCATCACTAATGCCACTTCTGAGCTCCTTTGGATCACCTCCCTTTTCCGTGAACTTAAGATTGCTCTGCCCTCACCAACTCTGTGGTGTGATAACATTGGTGCCACCTATCTCTTGGCCAATCCAGTCTTTCATGCTTGTATGAAGCACATCGAAATCGACTTTCACTTCGTACACGAACAAGTGGCTTTACGACGACTTCACATCTGTGTTATCTCAGGTAAGGATCAACCAGCCGATCTTCTAACTAAATCGCTCCCCAAACTTCACTTTCTTCAGTTCAGATCCAAGCTCAATCTCCACCCGGTGTTGAGCTGGGGGGGGGGGGATGTTAAGGAAGAGCCTTCATACGTGAACTGACTGGTTCAGCCTGGCAAACCGTCGACTCAGACGACCGACTCACTCATGCTAGCTGGACCAATCAACTGTGACTTAAAGAAACAGTTATAACCGTTTGGCTGTCGTAGGTGGTCGACCTGTGACAGCCCAATTCTCACCATTTCACTCCCGTTTTGAATCTCTTATAAATCGAATGATGTAAAGGTCTTTCACATAGTAATTTTCAAGATTCATGCCGCTACAAGTGTGATCTTCTCTCTCTTCTCTCTCAATTCTCTACATCTGGCACACAGAAGATAATTTTCTCGTGGGCACGAGAAAAATATCTACATCACCCCTTTTCTTCCTTCTCTCGTTGCTTCTCAACCTCTCTTCGCTACTCTACCTCCGCACTGCTTCTTTCTTCCTCTCGCCGCTTCCTTCTTCCCTTCATCACTTCCTCTCTCTTGACATCTCACTCTTGTACATTCAAAGGAAATATTGTCTTGCATGCGTGAGAAAATTTCTCCCTCTCTTTATTTCTGTAGCACTTCCATCTCGCGATCGTCTCCTCTTCTCTCTGCGCGCGCCTCTACTTCTTCTCCTAAAAATCATTGCCACATTGTTGTTCTGTCTCTCTCGCGCACGCGCATGCGCATGCTCTTCTCTCTCTCATGTGCCCTCTCTTCTCTCTTTTCTCTCCTCTCTCACGTGCACTGCCCTTTCTTCTCTGCCAGCCGCGATGCTCTATGCCTCCATCTCTCTCTCTCTCTCTATCTACACGCTCTCCTCTTCTCTCTACATCGTGGCCCCATCTTTCTCTCTTTGTGCGCGCCTCTTCTCCCTCCTCCAACGCCACCTCCTTCTCAGCACCTTATGTGTAAATTTTTTTGGTCTGTTGCTTAAAAACACTTGGATTTTTTTTTACCTTAGAATAAAGATTAGAAGAAAATGGATGTTTCACAGATTTCTTATGGGAAATATCAAGCATTGAAGTCATATTTGTCTACTCTTTTTCCATTGGGACATCAAAATTTGATTTTGTATGAGGTGATTAAGATAAACATTTTCCAAAATTCTATCTTTATAAGAACATATCAATTTTTCCGTGCAAAAAAAAAAACTCTGATCTGCTTATTTGGGGGGTTCAAAATCCACGAATCTCAAGAAAAAAAGACGATTGAGGTTTTAGATGTCTTTTAAACGCACGTCACCTCTATGAGATTATCACATGAGCTGGATTATTTTTATTTGTCTTTTTAGAAAGACTATAAGTATTGATTAAAAAAGAAGCAAAATTTTACGAAGAGAAAAGGGGAGTCATGCAATAAATGAAGCAGATCGCTGGTAGACAGAAAATTCAATAGTTCAGAGTAGACATGGTTTTTTTGTTCCCTTTGTGAGAATTTGTGCGATTTGTGCGTTATGTTGTCTTTTGAGAATATAACATTTTCAAATTCGCACAGAATATCGCACACACCCGTGTGCGGTTTGTTTTGTGCGAATTTGTGCGAATTTTGCACACATAAATTCTCTCTTCTTCCCTTCTTCCCTTCTCCCCTTATTTGAGTTCTCTCTCTTTCACTCGGCCGACAGCACTAACCCGATCCCGAGTTCTCTCTCTCTCTATTGAGGATATCTCGACATCGACATCGTCAATACTTCGAGTCGAAATTGTGGGCGCTACGTATCGCCCTAGCACCGATTGCCGCCGGTAATCTATTCTCGATCTCTTTTTCCCGATTACTTTCATTTGGTTTAGAGTTTAGAATATCATCTAGATTTTCAAGTTTCCTTTGCGTTTCATTGATTTTAGTTTGTTGTAAAGCTTCGGATTTCCCAATTTACACACCTTCCCGATTCACTTCCACCTTGTAAGGTATAAAAATGAGCCTAATGGGATACATAACTCATGGTTTCTGTCATGTCAATGAGTCTTTGCCATTTGTTGGACCTTTTATTTCATTTGTAGCAATCATTCTTGTGAGATTTTCTAATTGTCTCTTTATTTATGAACAATAAGTTTTGTGTGATCTTCAAGAAATTATGACTCATAATGTACAATATGATACCGTATTTTTCTCGACATCCATTTCAGAAAATGTCTTTTGCTTTGCCGTGATCTTCTTGACTCTAATATTTAACTCCATAAATTTCAAGATTTTAACAAATTTTTTTCTATAACATTTGATTTACTCTGTACATTGATTTTTTAGTCCTTTATTCATTCACAAAAAGCAAATTTTCATTTTGAATCAGACCTGATTTGTAATTTCTGGAACTTCTCTGTTGTATCTTTATTTATTTAAAATTTGCTAATGTCAGCTATATACTGAGAAATAAAAAAAAATTATTTCTTTGGGTATATTTGATGTTGGTTTGAGTTGAATAAAACATATATTGAGTCTTAGTTATTCCTCTCTCTTATGTTTTTCATGTTATTATTAACTTAGTGACATTATGTTGTCTTCGTAGATGAGAAACTTGATCCATTTTTTTTAAACTGAAGTTTCTTACTGTCTCAATTTATTTTTTGCATTTCAGAATGATTAAAAAAATTCCATTCTTGTTGCTGTAAATTAAATTGATTTCTTCAATTTTATATTTTAAGAAACCTTTTGCTTCAGATTTCAAACTTGAACTACAATCTGATATAACACTTTAAATTTGACAACAACAATTGACCTCTCATACTTTGATCTCTCATACCTCTGTTTCTCTCTTTAACTCTCATTCCCTCTTTGTTAAACTGTCTACCTCTCCCTCTCTCCCTCCCTCTATATCTCTCTCAAGCTCTCATTTTTCCTCTTTCTTGAACTCTCTCCCTCTCTCCCTCCCTTTGTCTCTCTCTTAAGCTCTCATTTCCTCTTGCTTAAACACTCTCATTCCCTTTATATTGAACTCACTCACTCCCTTTCTCTCTCTTTAAGATCACCTTACACTGTAGCCATACTACCCATAGTATAGTAGAGAGCCTTCCCTCCTCTATGTCCCTCCTGTACAACCCTCTTATGAGAGATCTCAGAAGGTCTCTGCTGTTGTGATTGAAGGGTCAAATAAATTACTTATTTGCCTGTAATTGAAGTGTTGGATGTAGAAATTTAGATGTATTTACATGTTTTGTATTGTCTGTTCCTCTCGATCGATTCCATGATTGATGTTTTGTGGTATAAATACATATGTGCATGTTTTTCTATCTTTACCATATTAAATAGAAAAACTCTCTACCTCTCCCTCTCTCCCTCCCTATATATCTCTCTCAAGCTCTCATTTTCCCTCTTTCTTGAACTCTCTCCCTCCCTCTGTCTCTCTCTTAAGCTCTCATTTCCTCTTTCTTAGACACTCTCATTCCCTTCATATTTAACTCTCTCACTCCCTTTCTCTCTTTTAAACTCTCTCACGTATTAGACGTGAATTGGGACTTAAAACCACGTATTAGTTCCATTGAAAGATGGAACATGGATGATGTATATTGATTGTAGAGCTATCATTAAAACCATTTTTAGGTTCTCTTATATTTGTTTTGCATCATTAAGTTTTTTTTGCTAAGTTTCTTTATTATCTTTCCAAACTTGTTTTTATTGATGCGAGGAGTGCAAGATGCCTAGACTTCCTTTATCTCGTACATCTGTTGCCGATGAAAGGTCTTCATCAGCTGAGGGAAGTGTTGGCCAAAGCCAACCAAAGAATTTGAGAAAGAATGAGTGCGGTGCGTGGATACATTTCACACAGATCGAGCCAAAGGTTTTTAGATGCAATATTTGCGGTGTGACTATAGAGCAAAATAAGTATAGTTGCAGCACGGTCCTATGGCGACACTTGAAAAATGAGCATCGTAAAGAGTATAATGAGTTGAGGGCACAAGAAGTCAGGTCCCCAAGCCAACCGTTAGTGGCTAACTACTTTGAGCGAAAAGTGAATACTAAACAATACTACACTGGTCGCATGACAGAGGACACAAAAGAAGAGCTTCTACGCTTCATTTTCCAGTCAGCCTTACCATGGAACGTTGTGAGTAAAAAATACTTCATAAAATTGCTTCGATTCGTCGCACATGAGGAGATATCCCTTCCATCGACAAGGGCCGTGAAGGCAAAAGCTTTTAACCTTTATGCGGAGTTGAAGACCAACATTTGTGACCGATTAGAGAGTGTTGATCGACTGGCCATTACTCTAGATTGTTGGACGTCTGATAATCGAATCTCATTCATCGGTCTCACAGTTCATTGGGTGGACATGGAATGGAAAATGTGTGAATGTGTTCTTGGTATACACCAATTGGAGGGATCACACACTGGGTAGTGCTTGAGCGCTGTTGTGTTGGAGGTTTGATAACATGCATTTATAACTTGAATTCTTATCTTAATTAACTCATATTCATGCTTATTGTATGTGAATATGATGCATGTTATCATACTTTTTAGGAATTTTCTCCATTGGCATGTCATTTCACTAAAGTTGATATTTATGCATAAATTAGGGATAATTTCATGCTTCATAAATGATTAAGCTTTTGTTTAAAATAATAGAAGTTAATCTCTGTTATTGAATGAGTTTTGACTTTAGTAAATGTTTGGAAGGATGATTTTATGATGAATTTATGATTTAAAATGTTTAATGAGAAATAATTTAAGTAAATTATAAGTCATCTTAATTTCTTCTTTCTAAATATATTTTAAATGACATGATATTAAAAAGAAAAGAATTTGTGATCCAATGGAGAAAATTTGGATTAAAAAGGAGTTGTATAATTTAAGATATGATTTTTTGAAGTTTTATGCCTTTTTCTGATTTTTATTTGATTTTTAAATTGATTTTTTAATGAATTTTTATAGTAAAATCGCGAAAAGGGGGGTTATTTTGGTCCACAGGCCTCGAGCGCTGACGTGGCATGCGTACGTGACGTGGCAAGCG
>CM044109.1:3490476-3720800 GCA_024174645.1 Lemna minuta
ATGAACTTTTAATAAATTTTGAAGGATTTTCCGGAATTAAAAGTTTATTTTTCTAATTTAAAATTGATTTTTCATATATTTTAAAGTGCACAGGTGACGTGGCATGATCTAGAGCGTCTGATCGCATCGCGATCAACGATCAAGGCGGGGAGGCCATGTGGCAGCCTGTGAAGCGTCTGATCATGTGAGGAATCAAGCCCGTTGATCCTCACTTAAAGTGAAGGGTATGTGGCATGATTTGATTCGTCAATAAATTATTTTAATCTTAGCCGTTGATCAAGAGGAGTTATAACGGCTGAGATTAAAATCGACGATAAACACATCTAAGTGTCCGATCAAGTTCCAACGGTGGACGTTAAATGCGTTATTTAAAACGCTCGCGACGTGGCTTCATCTCGACAATCGATTGAAGATCCAACAGTCACAACTTAATGGTAACGATTTGCATCCAATGTGTTTCATCAGAGCCCTTGATCGTGAATTAAATAACGATCGGACGCTTACGCCAAAATTAGCTGATAAATTGAGATGTTCTTCAATGATGTAAAGCATTCGAGAGCAATTCAACTTAATCGAACTATTTAGATAGAAAATCTCTTGAATCTCTTGCTCCAAATCACTTCTAGACTCATTTCTGCGCCGACAGAGTGTTTGAGAGTGAGACTTCAAAGATCGACGAGGAATAAATCGAAACTCCATGATCACGTTTTTCCAGATTTTGATGAATAGCCTTCATTCTAGTGATTAATTGGATCAATTTAAGGGCAATTGTGGGTTAGGGATCATGTTTCATCTTAATCTATCTTTGTATAGCTTTAGATTTCATTTTAGAATCATAATTTGAGTTAATTTTGTTCTTAATTTTGGTTCTTAAATCCTCTAACTTGGCCTTATCCCGATACGATATGCCTAAGCACTACTCCCTCTCGTACCATGAAATGGGATTTTTCCCAGCTTAGCACCAGCTGTTTCTTGACACAAACTTTGAGGTTCTTTGTCATGTGAGCCAAAGATGGAGAAATTGTCCAAGAAAACTTCTAAGTTATCACCAGGAAAATCAGAGAAGACTGCAGTCATGCATCGTTGAAATGTCGTGGGGACGTTACATAGTCCAAATGGCATGCGTCTGAAGGTGAATGTGGCAAAAGGACATGTGAATGTTGTCTTCTCTTGATCATCGAGAAGGATCACAATCTGATTGTATCCTGCATGTCCATCCAAGAAGGAAAAATAACTTGATCCTGCTAGGTTGTCAAGGATATGGTTAATGAACGATAGAAGGAAGTGATCCTTCTTTGTTGCAGGGTTCAGCTTTTGATAGTCGCTGTAGACTCTCCATTTTATCCAAAGGTGTGTCTAGATCTCCTCGCCTTTCTCGTTCATCGTGACTGTTACTCCAACTTTCTTTTGAACAGCGTGCACCTGTCTCACCCATTGGCTATCAAATATGGGATAAATGATTTCTGTATTTAGCCATCTAAGAATTTCTTCCTTCACGACCTCCCATACCTTTGGGTCGAGTCTTTTTTAGGCCTCCCTGACGGGACTTGAGTCATCCTTTAAGAAGATGCGATGAGTGCATACTGAGGGGTCCAACCCCTTTAGGTCTATCAGGGTGCAACCAATTGCATCTTTGATAACATGCTAAATAAACATTATAAAACATGATTATTAATGCATATTAAGGCATAAATGATTTCATTTCCATGCATGTTATCATATTTATGTGTATTTTTCTATCATTCCATGGAAAAGTTATTATAATCTCAAAAATACTTTAAATTAGGGTTAAATATGATGATTTAAAGATAAATAATTTAATAGTCCATATTTACTTGAGATTATAGATGTTTTTAGAGTTAAAATAATGAGAGAAATCATTTTATCAACATTTATTTCTATTTTTTTTATGAGAAAACACTTAAAGAATAAATATATTTTTGAAATTAAATTCTAAAACTCTCATTATTTTCAATTTTTACCTTTTAAAATGACAGATAATTAAATTTCGGATCAAATGAAAGAAATTTAGATTAATTTGGAGTTATATTTTGAAAGTTATGAATTTTCTATTTTTAGGGATTTTTTCTGGTTTTTTCTGAATTTATTTTGCGATTTTTAATATTAAAAATGATTTTTAAATAAGCAAAAAGTTATATATTTTCGCGCGGGATCCACGTGGATGGGACGTGGCACGCAAGGCCACGTGGCAGAGCCACGCGGACCCACGTGAGCGCCTGCGTGGCACGGAGGTGACACGTGTGTATATGCATATTTACTCGTAATATAGGGTTATAGTACATATAAGCATTCCGATTATCGGAATAATGCTAACCCTTTAAATCAACACACGTTAGAAACCCGATTACTTTCTTTGATTTTCTCCGTGTGGGACTAAGTTCCACACGGCAGTTAAAATGCAGATGACGTGGCTGAATAAGAGGCATTGGATCAGGGGACTCACCAATCATCGTGCGTGGATCGTGTGGACTCATGGTCCACTGGATCATGATCACACACGTGCTCTAAAGGAGGGAGTTATAACGGCTCTGATGAAACGCGCGGGGAGCGCATCTCAACCGTCAGATCGCGACTCAAGGGACGCGATTCAAGGCGTTTTATAACGCATCTCAAACGGCTTCATCCGGACGCTCCATCAAAGATCCGACGGCTGCGACATTTTTGAAACGGTCCCCGATGAACCGTTCCATCGTAACCATCGATTAAAGCCATCGGACGATCACGCCCAAACTTGTATAAATAGAGATGTTCTTCCGCTTTTCTAAGCATTCGAGATATAAATCAATCAAATTGATCTGTTTAGACACCTCCCTTCTCGTGTCTCTCGATTCCATCCTCTTCTACAGTCATTTTCGCATCCACGGAGGGTTTGAAATCGAGATTTGGTGGAGACACGAAGGAAAAATCGCAGCTTGAACTCCATGATCGCGGTCTTCACATTTTTGATGATTGAGGTGATTAATCGTGTTAATTCGATCGCAATCTTGGGTTAGTGGAGTCGGTTTTTGCTAATCTATCATCCATTCATGTTTAATTTTGATTTAGATTAGGAATTGAAGTTTAATTTTCTTTAATTTTCGTTAATTTCGCGATTTGCAATTTCGTAAAATTCTCTCTACTTCGATCTTCAATTTCTCTGCAAAATCAAGATCAATTTTGATGATTTTTGATTCCGTGGAAACGATTTGAAGTTCTCTTTCATAATCTACCATTTTCCGCAATTTTAATGATCAATTCATCATCCGATTTGATCAATTTCAAAGAGATCATCATAAATTTCCTTATTTTCCTGTGGATTCGACCCTTATTTACCATTATACCCCTCAATTCGAGTTATTTTCATCAAATTGGTAAGTTTGGACTTTGTTTTGACACGAGACCATGTGAAATCGACGACCTTGCGGACTCCGCTCGTCAATCTTCATTCCTTTGTAATACTTCCATTAATCATTCCTTCTGCTCTTTATTAAGCTCGGATGAAATGATGACCGACTTTGCTTGCTTTGTATCAATGAAGGAATACTTCAGTGTCGATGGGAGAGCCTTGAGCACATCAAAATTTTCTTTCTCGTCGATCATTAAAACATGCTAATTAAACATGAAAATACATGATTACTAATGCTAATTAAGGCATAAATCCTTCCATTCTAATGCATGTTATCATATTTTTTAGTGTTTATCTACAATTCTATGAAAAACTCATTATAATATCAAAATGCATTAATTTAGGGTTAATTATAATGAATTAAGGATAAATATTATCATAACCCATCTTTACTTGAGATTATAATTACTTTTTAGGGTTATATAATAAGAGAAATCACTTTATATACACTCATATATTTTCCTAAAGTTTTAAAATCTAAAAGAAATGAGTTAATTTTTTAATAGAAATTTATTCTTTTGTTATTTATTAAAATTGACTTTTTAGAATGATAGATGATTTAATTTCTCATCAAATGAAACAAATTTGGAGTTATATTTTGAAAGTTATGAATTTTCTAATTTCTTTGGATTTTTTCATATTTTTTCAGATTTTTTCTAAATTTTTAATGAATTTTTCAGGATTTTTATGAATTTTTCTTAATTGAAAATCGATATATTTAATTAAAAACCAATTTTTACAATGAGCAGGTGATGTGGAGCAATCTGCAGCGTCCGATTGCACCTTTAATCGTGCCTATTGATCATCACTTAAAAGTAAGGGTATGTGGCTCAATCTGATTCACCGACGAATCGTTTTAAATTGATTTAATCTTAGTCGTTTATCTGAGGAGTTTCAACGGCTGAGAATAAAATCGACGAAACGCATCTCGAGCATCCAATCGAGATCAAATGGCGGCGGTTCATTGCATTACTTATAATGCGCGTGATGTTACATCATCTCGATGGTCCATCGGAGATCTAATGACCATGACTTAATTGTAATGATTCGCAATTGTGCGTTTCATTAGAGCCATTGATTGAAAAATAAATGACGATCGAATAGTTACGCACAATTCGCCATATAAATTATGATGTTCTTCAACATTGTAAACTATTCCAGGGCAATTTGAGAAATCAAACTATTTAGACACCAAATCCCTTGAATCTCTTGCTTCCAATGGGTTCTAGACTCGATTTCACGTCCACAGAGTGCTTGAGTGAGATTTCTCTCTTGTTCACTGGATGATTTCTCCGTGAATCATGATCCAAATTCACTGACTTTTTATTATGTGGATTTGTCTTTGAGTCTTCTTTCCTAAAATATAAAAACCCTAATTTCTATCCATATTTTATCATCCAATTTGATCGAATTTCAAAAGATCCCTCGTAATTACCTTAATTCCATGTGGATTCGACCCTTATTCAGCACTATACTCCTTACTTCGTGATTATTTGATAAAATTGGTGAGTTTGGTAATTGTTTTTACTCTTGACCGCGTGTTTTCAACGACCTCATGGTCTCGATTTGTCAATCATCATCACTTCTTCTATGCAAGCATTGATATCCTAGTCGTTAGACAAATTTGATGGCACTGAATTCCTCGGAAGTCTATGAAAGGTATTTTATTAGCTTGTTGATATCGACCTTCACGGTGTGCTCTTGACCAAACAAGACCCAGTGGTCGTCAATTTCACACGGTCTTGTGTCAAAAATAATTCCAAACTTACCAATTTGATGAAAATATCTCGAAATGATGGGTATAATGGTAAAGAAGGGTCGAATCCACAGGGAATTAGGGAAAATTCTGATGATCTCTTTGAATTTGAGCAAATCCGACCATGAATTGATGATAGAAATTGGGGAAAATGGTAGATTATGAAAGAGAACTTCAAGATGATTCCACGAAATCAAAAATCATCGAATTTGACTTTGATTTCGCGGAGAAATTGAAAATCGAAGTGCAGTGATTTTTTCGAAATTGAAAATCACGAAAATACTAAAAATTAGCTTGAAATTAAATCAAATTACTAATCTAAACGGAAATCAAACATAAATAGACAGAAGATTAGTGAAAACTGACTCGACTAACCCACAATTGCGATTGGATGAAGCCAATTAATCGCCAGGATTTAGGCTTTTCATAAAAAATCTGAAAATCATAATCGTAGAGTTCAAACTTTGATTTCTTCCTCGTCTTTCAGCCAAATCTTGATCTTAAGCACTCAGTGGACGCGGAATTGAGTCTAGAAGAGGATATGATTAGGAGATTCAAGAGATTTGGTGCCTAAATAGATCAATTTGATTGATTTGCTCTCGAATGCTTTACAAATCGGAAGAACATCTTAAATTATAGGACATTTGGGTGTAACCGTCTGATCGATTTAATCAACGGCTCTGATGAAATCGTCCATCGCAAAATGTTACGATTAAGTCACGTCCGTTGGATTGCTAAGGGATGCATGAGATGAAGCCAGGTCATCACGCGTTTTAAAACGCATCGAAACCGTCGCCGTTGAATCCTGATATGACGCTCCTAATGTGTTTCCGTGCGTTTTGATCTCAATCGTAATAACTCCTTGCGATCAACGGTCGAGATTAAGATGATCGGTGAACTCCTGATTTAAGCCATGTGGTCCATCGGATTTAAGTGAAGATTAAGAGCCCCAATTCTTCGTCCGATCAGACGCCCCTCGCGCCGCCACGTCATCGCTCACATCTACCATTTGATCGCGACGCGATAGGACGGCTCTGATCATGCCACGTCACCTGCGCGTTATTAAAATATTCAAAAAATCGATTTTAATTAGAAAAATTGATTTTTAATTCCATAAAATCCTTAGAAATTGATTAAAAATCCAGAAAAATCCCTAAAAATTAGAAAATTCATAACTTTCAAAATATAACTCCAAATTAATCCAA
Organism: Lemna minuta; assembly: GCA_024174645.1. Lineage (NCBI taxonomy): Eukaryota > Viridiplantae > Streptophyta > Magnoliopsida > Alismatales > Araceae > Lemna > Lemna minuta. Next base: position 3,496,844 of record CM044109.1, read on the forward strand.
ATTTCTTTCATTTGATCCGAAATTTAATTATCTATCATTCTAAAAAGTCAAAATTAATAAATAATGAGGGTTTAAATTTCTATTTCAAAAATACATTTATTTCTTAAAGATTTTAACTTTAGAAAATTAAATAAATGTTTATAGAAATGATTTCTCTCATTGTTTTAACTTTAAAAACAATTATAATCTCAAGTAAAGATGGGTTATAAAATTATTTAAAGTATTTTGAGATTATAGTGACTTCTTCATAGAATGATAGATAAATACTTATAAATAAGATAACATGCATAGGAATGAAATCATTTATGCCTTAATATGCATCAATAATAATGTATTATCATGTCTAATGAGGATGTTATCAGCTCTCGCACATTGAGAATTATTTCTCCTTTCCCCCAATCTGTGACGGCTTTCATGGTAGCTAGGAAGGATTGTCCTTAGATGATCGGGGCTTGACTAAGTTCCTCGGTCATTTTCATATTGACGACTAGGAAATCTACCAAAAAATAGTAATCTTATATTCTGACAATCACATCTTCTACTACTTCATGGGATTTTCTTACCGATCCATCTGCTAATCATAACTCTACGAAGAAAGGTTGCAACTCCCCTACATGATGACGGTCCAATACAACTTTGGGAGGACGTTAATACTAGCTCTGGTATCTAGTAGGGATCTAGTAAAGAACATTCCTCCTATTTCACTTGTGATCATGGCTGCTCCCGGATCTCTCTTTTTGATTGGTGGGGAATTTATCATAATGGAACTCACCGTCTCACTAAGTTGGATCCTTCTAGGGTTTCTATGGGGAGTGCATATACCTTTGAGAAATTTGGCATAGGATGGGATATGCTTGATGACATCTATCAAGGGAATGGTAATGGTTACCTTTCTCAAGGATTCTAGTAGATGATCATCAGATTCTTGTGTCTTGGCTTTTGAGTGATTAAGTGCTTGTGAATAAGACACAAGAGGCTTGTATATATATATAGAGGTTAGGTTTGACCTTAGCTTGTTCTTCCTCGTCCTTGGAATTGCACTCTTGCTCTACGATAGTTGGTGTTTCTTCAATTATCGGGCATGGGTGAATTGTGTTGAGTTCTGATGTCAATAATCTTTCAAAATTTTGATCAAAACATTGAATGCCGCAGAAAATATTGAATTGGATACTCGAAACACCAAGCCACCAAGAACAGCTGATCCTGTCATCTAGTATGAATGAGAAAACATACATACATGGTTTCCTTGAAGGAGTTCTTGAAGCTATTCAAGTGTCTAGCCTCTAGCGGTATCCACACAGTCTTCGGATGATTGGATCTCCTCTTCAAAGCTCTTCACCAAGAGAGAAATAGAAGAAAGGAGGGAATTAACACAAGGCGTACATGGGCACCTTGAGTTATGGTCATTCTCCCCCTATTTATAGACATTTAATATGAGGTTTTTGAAAGTCCCAATAGGGTGGTGGTTTAACCTAAGAGGGGGGTGAATTAGGTTTATGTGTTAGTTTTAATTTTAAATCTCTACTTTTTTGTTTGCTAAGATTCGTTGGTTAAGAACTCTCTTCTCGTCCTCTTGATGCACCAAATATTATTATACTGGTTGGGGGACCTATTGTCCCTTAATCCAATCCCGAGTATTGTCGACTCGGAGCCTCAATCCTCACCAAAGGAAACCTAATCCTCTCACCCTTCAAATGGGTGAAGGACAATAATCAATACAAGGTTTTAGGTTTGCCCCCAATGGCAACCCTAACACTCAACTTTACTTGACCCTACGACACTACCCTCTAGGCCTCAACCTCCTCGGTTCCTGGACACCTTGACTCCCTCAAGCCGATCTCCACACGATCGCTCGTCCCTTCACACCATGTCGTGCCTCTCCTGCTAGTACTGCCACCCATCGGTAAAGTGAGACCTTGTCTTCATGCTCCCGAAGTCTTGACTCCTTCTCGTCTCAACTAATGAGACACTCCTCGACCTTCGTATGTGTAAATGCAAGAATTTGTTTGTCTAAGTGCTGATAGCTATTGATAGAAGCATAAAAAGTAGTTATAAACACTAAGGAGTCGCTTTTAGTTAATTCTATTAACTGTTGAACATATCATCAAATCTACTATCTCATGAGTTAATAGTTTTATAATACAAGCACATCAAATATAAGTCCTCTACATTAATTTTATTTTATTTTATTTCAGGAACAAGAGAAGAAGAGCACCTCCTCAAAAGCAATGACTTAGTGGGCTGTCATGGAGAAATCTCAGGAAATCTCTTCTTGGAGAGCCCACAAAAAGGGGAAAAGCAGTTTTAAGGGATGTCTTCCGTTTTGCTTCTTCCTTCTTCCTTTTTCTTCCCTTTTTTTGGTAGATATTTCTCTCTCCTTGGTTTAGATTTCCTCCGGCGTTCTTCCCGTCGTAATGTACTGTAAGATTCAGGATGAGAAATAGTGATTTAAGAAGATTTTAGTTGTTATTTTATTTTCGACTTTAATCCCTTGTAATCTTTTCTTCCTCCCCTGCTCAACCTCTCTCTCACATTCTTTTCTTCTCTTTTAATCTTCCTATCTTCCCAGTTTTCTTCCTATCTTCTCCGTCTTCCCTTTCTTCCCTCGATATCTTCTACATTCTGCCCTCTTTCTTCCTCTTTCTCCCTCCTTTTCCTTCTTTCTCGCTTTCAATCTCACATTTTCTAATTCGCTCCTTCCCACTCTTCGGATTTTCCGCATAACATCTTCTAGCCGCTTTCTTTTATCTCTCTAACTCTCTCTTTATCTATCTTGGGCATGCACTACATTCGCTCTTCCACTTCAGCTGTTCGTCCTCTCTTAATTTCTCGCATTTCCGTAGAAACCACTCTTCCACTCTCTTTCCTTCTTTCTCTCATGAATTTCATCATATTTTTCCTTGGTCATCCTTTTGCTTGTGTTCTTTCTCTTTTGCTCTCTCTCTCTCTCCCTCGTTCTTGTTCTTCATTTCTTGGCAATTTCTCACTCTCTCTTTCTAATTTCATTTCTCACGTCACTAATTCCCTCTCTCATTCGCTTTCTTATCGCTTACTTGCATCCTTGCCTTTTTCTGTTAAGTCTTTCTCTTTCTCTTTCTCTTCCACCAGCGATACTGCAGCAATCTTACCTGCATCCTTGCTTTTTTTTCTATTATGTCTTCTCATCTATCATTCTCCCAAAATCTTCACTCCCTCTTCTCACGTGCATCCTCTCTCCCTTTCTAAATTTCTCTACTTCATCCACCGTCACTCTGTTTCCTCATTTTATTTTCTCTCTCCCTGGAATGGTCTAGATTCATCGAGTTATGTTTCCAGCTCGCTCCTTCTTCCCTTCTCCCTCTCTTCCTTTCTAATTTTTCCTTGTCCTTTCTTGTTCCCGTCCTTTCTTTCTAAATCTCTTTTCTTGTTTTTTTCTGCAAACGCTTGTTCTCTCTTTGAAATCCTTTCTCCTCTTCTCTTGACCGCAGCTTGTCGTATTTTGAATCTAGCAATCCTGCTTTCGATTCCATTTCCACTCTCTTTGGCTCTTATCCGCTCTCTCACTCTCTCTGTCTCGTCTTCCCTCTCTTCCTTCCATTCTAAAATTTTTCTCTTCCTCTCTCTCACGCTTCCGTTTTGTTGAGCGCTCTCGCTTGGGTAATCTCATTACACCTCTCTTTTGTTTCTCTCTCACAACTTCCCCCTAGTTCCGTTCTAAATTTCTCTACATTCACTTCCTATTTCTTGTCCTCACAATCACTCTGTCTCTCTATAATTTCTCCCGCAATTTTGCTTCTTTCTCTCATTTTTTTCACACGGTCAATCTCTACTTTCTCCCATTCAATAATTCCCAGCTGCGACTTCTCTCTCTCATTTTTTTTATCGCAATGATTCCTGATTTCTCTCTCATCATCTTCCTCCCTCTCTTGTTCAATCGCTCACACTCCCTCTTTTTCTCTGTCGCTCTTCCTCTTTCCACATTTCGTTCAGTCCTTCTCTTCATCCTCATCTTGCTTTCTCGTTTTCTTTCTCCTAGTCTCCCCTCAGGGTCAAACTTTTCTTTCCTTTGTTCAACAACGCCTCCTCCACCGCATTCTAATTTTCTCCTGTCTGCTCTCTCTTTCTTTGTTTTTGAATTCGTCAATCTACCTTTCTATCTCAAAGTCTTTTCCTCTTCCCCGACCGCTAACGTAGATGATAACCTCCTCTCTCAGATTCTCTCAGTTCAGGACATCCTCTTCTTCCATGTGGACCTCGCCTATTTTGCCTTCGGTGATTCTGTTCTCTATCTTCTCATTTTTTCTTCGTTCTTACAGTCATTTACACTCCCTCTAGCCCTTTTCCCTTCCTTTGTCTCTTACAACCTCATTATCTCTCTTATCGCTCTCTCATGATTTGATTTCTCCCTCTCTCTCTCTCTCTTGCTGTTGACCGTCATACTTTCTTTTTCCCTATCGTTCCTCTACGATCCCTTACTGCTCCTTTTCGGTACGGCTCCGATCCCTCTCTCCTTTTAAGTCTCTCTTATTGTCTTTACTCATTCTCTTTCACCCTTATCCTCTCCCACCTATCAGCCTTCTCTCTTGGTTAATCATTTGATCCATTCTCCTGTGTCTTTTTTTTCTCCTAGGTTGCTTAATTCTCTTAATCACTCTCATTCTCCTGTATCTCTTCCATTCATTATCTTTCTCCGTGCATTTCTCTATAGGGCTCGTCTCTAATTAACTGATTTTTCTATCCTCTCTTTGGTTTGCGCCCTAGAATCCCTGTGGATCGACCTAGAAAGCTATACACTCTACATAACTCTATCATTCATAGCTTCCTAGCTTATAAATAGTAAGTTTTTTGGGCTTGAATACACGACGACTTTGAGCCTATCAGCTATATGAGATGATGATAGCAAATAAGTAAGACTAAAATCACAAATAAGTGAGACACACAAGACAATAACTTTTGGAGTTGACTTTATGATAAAGGTTGACTATTGATTAGGGTTGACTTTTGGCCAACGTTTACTTATTGACTTCTGGTTGACTTTGGGTTGAATTTTGACTTAAGGTTGACTTTCTGACTTCTAGTTGACTTTGGGTTGACTTTAGACTTAGAGTTGACTTTTTGACCTAAGGTTGACTTTTGACTTAGAGTTGACTTACGTTGACTTTTACTGCTAAGGGTTGACTTTGACTAAGGATGTTGACTTTTACTATTTGAGTTGACTTTCAAAGGCCTGAGGTGACTCTTTTTGATAGGTATTGACTCTTCACTAATACAGTTGACTATGATAAATCATGGTTGACTCAGATCTATTTGATGGACTTGGGTTGTAACTAAGGAAGGTTGACTGGATCTAATTACGGTTGATGGTGACTGTTGAGTGGACTGTGTGAATGGTCACTGTAAATCACAACAAATAGACTAACCTTACTAATTAACTATCAGGAAGTGAATTCAATAGCAAATAACATTAAGATAGAATAAAATTTAATTCCTAATCAATGATACTATATTCAATTGACACATCAAGAATATCCTTGCAAATAAGATGAATCTTAACACCTAAATAACTAAGAATAAGTTCAGTGTAGATTATCTGATGAAATAAATAAATGGGGTAGAGAGCATACCACTCAGCCTTGACTGTCAATCTTGACTAGCAAGGTAACCTCAGATGACTTGATAGAAAATGAACTAACAGGGTAAGCTACAATTCTCTATACCTCTGTCGATCTCAATTTTTCCCTGATAGCAGTATATCCAGATAAACTCACAGGTTATATAAAAGGTGTAATTAACTAAAGACAAATTTACTGTTAAATACATCAAACTTAGAAAATTGGCAGCAACTAGTAATGTCAACTAAGCAATATATTTATAAAAAATAAATTTTAATGGAGACAACAAGATAACAAACAGTTCTAAAGATATTGCATTTGTAATTGTATAGAATTAAGGCTAAAACCTACACAGAAATAAGCCACTGTTAGAAATAAGTATTCAAAGGAATTCAATTTATATCAAATGACTATAGAGAGGACTGATGTAATCACTAAAGGATTCAGCCACCTAATTCTGTCTACCTAAACATGAATGATGCAAAGAAAACAAATAGCATTCAATAATTTAGATTCTAGAAATGTGCATTGAAATTAAATGACTACAAGTGATTTAACATATGCAATGCATAACTGAGAAGCTGAAATGGATTACCTAAATGCACTCGTGACTAATCACTATACCATTGGATCACAATCGAGATAAGTAGTAACTCAAAATTAATTAAGTGATGAACAATAGAAAATCTGAAAGAGATTACTTACATGTAGTCTTGATTAATCACTGTACCCAAAAAGAACTTAGACAGTAATCACAGACTGTGTGTCTAACCATGACAGAAAATCAAAAAAATAAACAGGTTAGAAAAATCGATTAGAACTTGATCGATTAGAATAAATAAACAGATTCTATAAGCAATGGTATTCAAGCGAGAAAGAGAAAAACATCAGAGAGCTGATGAGTTTCACTTGGGATAATCGACCACTCCAATTTAGATTTAAAATAACAAAATGAATTGGTTATGTATCACTGAATATTGAGGATAATCAATTAACAACAAACAGAGATCTAGATCAAAATGAGAGGTAAAGATATCGGAATTCAAATAATCACATGTTTGAATCAAGAAAAGAACTATCAAGAGTGAGAGACGAAAAAGAAAAAAATCAGAATGCTTGACACGAATAGTTAGAACCCTAATGATTGAATAATAGATCAATAGGAAGACAATCAGCCAAATGGACAACCGATTCGAATAACACGTATCAAGATGCAGGTGAGCAAATCAAAAGAGAAAAGAAACAAAACAAATCGAGATGTGTCAAAGCAACAATAACGCGAAGAGATTAGGTATTAGCTTGATGTCAAGGAAGCTTGTTCACGTCAAGGTTAGAATGCTGTTGTAGGCAATTTTTCGTGTGTAAGTTTAACCTAAGTTTGATAATTTACTTAGGTGTACTTTTAATGTTTATGAAATATTATATTGAGTAGTGTTTAAATTTTGATTAATAGTTGTTTGTCAAAATGATTTGAGAAGGGTATGTTTGTGTTAGTGCAGGTACTGATGGATTGATAGATTGACCTTCGTCGCCTTCGGAACGCAGACATTGCTACGAATCAGAACTAGATTACCTATTCTATAATCTGCTATTAAAACATTTAAATAAGAATTTTTGAAGATAGGATTTAAATCTTCGTAGAACCATGAATTATCCTTATCAATTCATGTTATTTTAATTTATTTGCTTAATTTTACATCAATGTTTTTTTAGAACATCAATGTTAGAAGTATTCATTGATAAAAACATACCATTATTTCTTTTCTTCTATTATCAATAATGTCTTCTTATATATATATGTATGTATATTGTCATGTCTGAATTTTATTACTGTTGTACAAACCTTTCATATCATGGTATTTTAAGGTAGTCTTTAAATTGTGTATATGTCCAGAAACACCGATAAAAGCCAAAAACAAAGAAAGCTTTCTCTCTCTCTCTCCAACGTGAAAAGAGAATTCAAAAATTAGGTCTTGTCGCTCCAGTGAAAAAGCGATCGAAACTTCCTCTTGTGCGTGCGATTGCAAAGCGATTCTTGGAGCAAACGTGTTCTTCAACAACCTTGAAGATAAACACATTGAAATGCTCTTCATCAAGCTCTCTCTCTCTCTCTCTCTCTCTCTCTCTCTCTCTCTCTTTGTGTTTGTGCATTTCTAAGGAACGCGGTTTTTGATTTCGTGTTTTTAAGTTTTGGTGTTTCATTTTCGGTTTTGTTTTTGATTTCTGTTTTCAGTTTTGTTTCTGATTTCATTTTTCGGTTTTGTTTTTTATTTCGGTTTTTGGTTTTGTTTTTGATTTCGTTTTTCAATTTTGTTTCTGATTTCGGTTTTCTCTTATTTTAATTTGGTGATTTTTGGTTTTTTCGTTTTATGTTTTTTTGTATTTTGTATTGATTTATTTTTCTGATTTTTTTGATTTCGTTCATTTGTTTTCTAATTCTCTGTTTCCGATTTTCTGATTTTCAATTATCTGTTATCATATTTTGTCTATTTTATCTATTTATTAAATCTATTATATCCTTTCTATATTGTTTTGTTTTATCTATTTCTCTTATATTATTAGAACATTTTTTTATAATACATCTGATTCCCTTTTAATTGCTGTTTTTTCTTTCGTTATATCTGTATTTTGGATCTTTTACTATTCAGTAGTTCTGTCTTATTGAATCAGGTAAATCGTGCATTAGAAGAAAATTCAGACAGAACTTTGTCGAATTTTTTAATTTTCTAATATTTTAGGTTGAGTTGTTAGTTTCATTTCCACCTCTTTCTAAGAATAAATAAATCTAGTTTAATCTCTATTAGCATCCTGATATTTTCCATTTTACTGAGTCATAACATTGTTGAGACTGTTTTTTGAAATTAGCAAGCAAATTGAATCAATACTACATCAAGGTGTGGTTCAAGGTGATAGTCCTGAAGGTACACAATTTTTCTTGTTTAAATTGTTTTGTGTAATATACATATATCTTCTAATTTGTTGTTTTAGATATTTTAGTCTAATCATAAATTTTCAGGATTGTGAAACATCATCAAGGTGAGATTAATAGGTAGTTAATTTTAAAAGAAGAATTGTTTGTATTGTTGCAATATTTTTATAACATATTCAAGGGAGAAGATCACTGAAGTCAAAAAGTCAAAGTCATTAGCAGTCAAAGTGATCAGAAAGTCAAAGTCAGTAGCAGTCAAAGTGATAAGAAAGTCAAAGTTAGTAGCAGTCAAAGTGATTAGAAAGTCAAAGTCAGTAGCAGTCAAAGTGATTAGAAAGTCAAAGTCAGTAGTAGTCAAAGTGATCAAAAAGTCAAAGTCAACCAGAAGCAATCAAAGTCAACAATAATAGTCAAAGCCAATAGAAATAGTCAAAGTCAACCACATAAAGTCAAAGTCAACTAGAGAAAGTCAAAGTCAACATCAACAAATCAGGGAGTTATATTAATTTGTTTTTATTTTTAGTAAGTTTTAAAATATTTCTCTTGTTACATCATTTGTTATAATTTGTTCTAATTAGTTTAGTTTGTTTAAATATTTTCTTTACAGCTTTCTATTTTATAAGTTTAATTAAAGTAATAGGATAATTACACATACCATCACACTTTAGGTGGACTCTTGGTGAGTCATAGTTACCCGTGAGGGTAAGGGGGAGATTCCTTGGGAATCTTAGTGAGTTAGGACGACTCTAGGGAGTTGACTAGATAGTCAACTCGAGGGATACTTATTCTTCACCTTGTAGGATCACTTGGACTCGAGGACGAGCGACTTACTTGGTGCGTGCGTTGATCGGTGCCGAGACTCGGTGACTACAGAGGGGCAGGCCAACCCGAAAGAGAGTAGGGAGCGGCGCGTGGAGCTCTGGGAGTTGACGCGAGGGACGGGACGAGCGGAGGGGTATCGAAGGGCGACGGCAAAGTAAGGTCACTAACTGAGAGTGTGAGGGAGTCAGATGGAATGATTGTGTAGAACTTTTGATCTGTTAATCCCGGCGAGCTAGTAGTTACTACTAGGGGATTAAAAAAGGGTGAGGAGAGACTCGAGGGGGACTATCTCCTCCTGGGACTGGCGTGGGGGTCTGGAACCCTATCCAGTATAAAAAAATTTAGCCTACGAGTGACGTGAGGAAGTTGAGAGATAATCAATGAATTGAAAAAGGAATTAGAATAACATAAAGGTAGAAAAAGAAACTAATTCACCCCTTCATTAGGGAATTTCATTTCATTGTGAAGACTGGAAGTATAACGATTTGTATTTCTTTTCCTTTTCTTCTTTTGATCAAATCGCAGGGAAGGGAACTTTTGTGCACGGAGACGATCGAGGTATTGCAGAGAGGATGACTTCTATTTTTCAAACACCAATGTCTTTATAGTTTATCGGGTTAGGAGGGAGGAGGAATAATTAGGATAATGCCCTCAAAGGTATTAATAGTATGTAATATAAAAACTAAGCATTATACCGAGTAATATATATAACTAAATGGAAATGGACATGGACATATAAGTGATAACATATAGCTATAGTTATAGTCAGATACAGAATTAATATTACTTATTTTATGACATGATGATTATAAATGTATACATAAGGATATGAGTGAGGAGATAGCTCCAATTTTCTTGAAATTAAGTGCACCCATGAACTTACAAGAAACATAGAATAAAATTAATGTATGTAAAATTAATGATTTACAGTAAACTCAATGACTCTTCATATAAAAAGGAATTCAAGGAGAAATGCTTATGTCAAAACTAGTGATGTAACATCTTTTTCATAAAAACCCTCATAATTATGTCTATATCCACCAACATCCATAGACCTAATGTGTGTGAACCTCTAGGTCCATATATCTCACTAGTTAATAACTATATAGATTGTTGATAGGTAAGAGAGGAGGAAGAAGATCGATAGGTGAGAGAGAGAGAAGACAAGAAAACAACCAAATGACGGCTAGGTTTTTCTGATGTGTCGGATACATGCAAGAGGAGAGATATATATAGAAAATAAGAGAGGAGAGAGAAAGAGGGCTTCAGCCCAATAGGAGAGAGAAATAGATGGGCTTTAACACTCCCCCTCAAGCTGGAGCGTGGAGATCAAACATGCCCAGCTTGGATCTGATGGTCTCATATGCAGGGCCAGGTAGGGCCTTAGTAAAGATGTCTGCCAACTGATGTGCGGAAGCGACATGCGAGGTACAGATGGTACCATTAACGACATACTGTCGTATGAAGTGGCAGTCAATCTCAATATGCTTCGTCCTCATATGGAACGTCGCATTACTAGCAATAAAGGTAGCAGCCATGTTATCGCAGTACATCTGCATAGGCCCTTCGCGGGAAGCCAAGCTCTGGGTGGAGAAGAGAGCGTAGCCACAACATTTCTGCCGTAGTATCCGCCATGGCTCGATACTCGGCCTGGGCGCTCGAGCGGGACTCGATAGGCTCGTTTCCCGAGAGCGCCATGTGACTAGGTTACCTCCAACATAGGTGGCATATCCACCATGTGACTTCCGATCCTCCTTGTCACCGGCGAATCCAGAGTCAGAGTAGGCCTCAATGTGTAGATGACCCTGTCGCCGATACAAGAGGCCCTTCCCCGGAGCTCTCTTAAGGTACGCCAGAATCCGATAGACACCCTCCAAATGGATACTGCGAGGAGCCTGCATAAACTGACTCAAAACACTAACCGCATAGGAGATGTCAGGGTGAGTCACGGTGAGGAAGATCAATTTCCCCACAAGTCGGCGGTAGAGGCCTGCATCCTCGAGAAGTGCAGTAGCATTGTCCCACCAGTCCACATTCTGCTCCATGGGTGAGGAGGCCGGCTTGCACCCCATCATCCTGTCTCCTCCAATAAATCCAGCACGTACTTCCGCTGACAAATGGACATCTGCCCCGGACGGTAAGCTATCTCAAGTCCAAGAAAGTACCTAGGGGGAGACAAGTCTCATGTCACGAAGTGCTGAGCCAGATAAGCCTTGGTCGCAGCCACCTCGGCGTCGTCACTACCCGTGATGATGATGTCGTCCACATACACAACCAGGATAACACATCCATGCGGGGTGCGTTTCCGCATGACGGTCGGATCTGATACAGTAGAGACGAAGCCATACGAGAAGAGCAGTTGCGAGAACTTGTGGAACCACGCACGCGGGCTTTGCTTCAGCCCATAGATAGCCTTCTTGAGGAGACACACCTCAGAAGACTCCCCCTGAGCAACGTACCCAGGCGGTTGCTCCATGAATACCTCTTCAGCAAGGTCTCCGTACAGGAAGGCATTGGACACGTCCAGCTGATGAAGCGGTCAGGACTGATCCAGAGCGATAGAGAAGAGGACCCGGATGGAGCTGAGGCGCGCCACAGGCGAGAATGTCTCATGATAGTCAAGACCATAGGCTTGAGAAAAGCCACGGGCCACAAGACGCGCCTTGTAGCGAGCAATAGAACCGTCAAGATTGTACTTGAGGGAGTACACCCACTTGCAGGAGACAACATTTGCATCAAGAGGCCGAGGAACCAGCGTCCAGGTCTCCCGCTGAGTGAAGGCCGCATACTCTGCATCCATCGCCGCTTTCCACGCCGGTACCTGCAACGCCTCAATATACGACTTGGGAATTGACTCGGTTAGAACGGCAAGGGCAAAGGACTGATAGGAAGGAGAAAGGCGGGCAGGAGAGACATGATGGGAAATAGGGTATTGCGTGCACTGGCGAGTGCCCTTGCGAAGGGCAATGGGAAGGTCAAGGTCAGATACGGGAGGAGGTGGGGAAGGTGGTGGTGATGTGGCCAGAACAGGGGATAGCTGCGAGGAGGGAGGTTCCGGCTCAGAAGATGGATCAGACTGGAGGGATGCCGAAGGAGGTGACGCCTCAGGCAAGGAAATCGTAATAGCCGACGGAGGGGCAGTCATAGGGAGATCAGTAACGGTGGTAGCAGATACCGAAGGAAGGAGGGATGGGGAGGAGAGATCCCCGCCAGACTGAGTAGATGGAAAGTAGGGAACGTCCTCATGGAAGGTGACATCTACCGAAGTAACGTACTAGCGCCGATCTGGGAAGTATACACGGTAGCCCTTCTGAGTCTGAGAGTAGCCGACGAACACACCTTTGAGTGCACGAGAAGCCAGCTTGGAGAGGCCAGGGGTGTGATCTTGGACAAAAGCAGTGCAGCCGAACACTCGAGGTGGTAGAGAGAAGATATCAGCAGCAGTGGTCAATCGCTGAAGGGGAATAGCACCTCCAAGAGCGGCAGATGGAAGACGGTTCACCAGGTATGTAGCGGTCAGAACAGCTTCGCACCAGAGATACTGAGGTACCCTCATAGCAAGTAGCAGTGTGCGTACCGTGTCCAGGAGGTGTCGATGTTTCCGCTCTGCCACCCCGTTCTGCTGCAAGGTGTATGGGCAGGTAGTCTGATGAACTATGCCATGAGCCAGACAGAGTTCCTCAATTGCCTTTTGAGTAAACTCAAGTGCATTGTCCGTGCGGAGGACTTTGACAATCGTCTCGTACTGGGTAATAATATCAAGTAGAAAGTGCTGAACGCGAGAGAGTACCTCCTTTCGACTCGTAAGAATATATGTCCAACTCGCCCGGGTGTAGTCATCAACGAACACCATGTAGTACTTTCCTCCTGTGGGCGATGGATGCGAGGCCGGACCCCAAACGTCACAGTGGACCAAGTCAAACGGGCGATGGGTAGGTGGACCAGTGCGCGATGGATACGGCGATCTATGGTGCTTCCCGAGTTCACAAGACTCATAATGAAACTTAGATAAGGTTAACCAAGGTAGAGTTTCTTTAAGTTTACCAAAACTAGGATGCCCCAATCGGCAGTGCCACAAAAAATAGTCATGAAGGGAACTAGAGGAAGCAGAGAGTGCAAAAAGAGCTTGAAGTCCCGAAGAGGGAGAGTCAGCCACCAGCTCGTAGATGCCACGGCCGTTCTCACGGCCCAGTCCAATCCTTCGGCCCGTGTCTAGATCCTGGAAGACGTAGTGATGAGGATAGAAAAACACACCGCAGTGAAGGGCTTTAGTGATCGCACTGATGGACAACAGATTCGCAGGAAATCCAGGGATATATAGGACGTTCTGTAGAGGTAGGGACGAAGTAGCACTAGACTGGCCGGAGCCAAGGACAGGACAGGAACGTCCGTCAGCAATACGGACGTCAGGAATGGATGTTTCAGGTCAATAAGAGGTGAGGATAGTGGAAAGACCGGTCATGTGGGAGGAGGCCCCCGAGTCAATAATCCAAGAAGTAGTGTGAGGAGTTGAGATAGACGGCATACCTGGAGACGATCCCCATCCTCCCGCATAGGACACCAAGCTGCTCGTCAGTGCCGCAAGACTGGCCGATGGTGCCGTGGGCGGACAAAGTGAGGAGGCTCGTGATGCTTGAATATAGGCCAGCTCCGAGGGAGATAGGGTGAGGCTGACTGTTCCCGCAGCTGAGGGAGTAGTCGAGGATGATCCGTCCGCCGTGGACATAGTCGCAGATGTCTTACCTCCAACAGCAGCCATAGCCCAGGCAGGCTTCCCAAACTCCTTCCAGCACTTCTCTGATGGGTGAGTCGTCTTCCCGCAATACTTGCAGGATGGATAGGAGGTCCGGGTCCTCCCGAAAGGTGCACTCTTCCCAGATGCCCTGGGAGCCCCGCCTGATGCGATGAGCGCGGAAGTCTCGGTGGGCTGTGAGGACTGGGAAGTGGGCAAGCTGTCCTGTACTCGAAGAGCAGCTGCGAAGATCTCCTCAGTGGGTAATACTCGGGATCCCCCGAGTACCTGACCCCGAATCATATCAGCCAACTCAGGACGTAACCCGCTAAGAAATGCTCCCGCTCGGAGCTCATCGCGATACCGTCTAAGCGTATCAAGATCCAGGACCAGTGGCTGATAGAGCTCGAGGTTAGTAAAGATGGCGTCGACCGCTCCATAGTAAGTCTGGAGAGTCCGGGTTCCCTGGCGACATGCAAATAACTCCTCATATAGGCGAACTGTCCGGCTCACGTTGCTCTTGTTGGCATACATCGTCTCCAACTTGAGCCACAGAGCGCGAGCAGGATGGGTCATGCTGAGCGGCTCCATGATCTGAGTTGCTACACTGGAGATAAGCCAGGAACATACCGCAGACTCCAGTCTGCTCCATTCCAAGTACGCCGGGTCCGATTCCTTCGGCGAGGAATCAGTCAGGTGATGCCGAAGACCATGGCCGTTGAGAAACTCGAGGAAGGCGCACTTCCAGGGCCCATAATTGGACCCATCGAACGTGTAAGCTGGCTTGGCCAGTGCACTCACAATCGAGTGTTTCCAGGATTGCCGGGGCAACTCTGTAGGCTGAGAGGGCTGAGCAACATCCGAGGATGACGATACGGCAGTAGAGTCGGCCATGTGGAGAGGAACCGGTGACTATGGAAGATAAACCAGTGACGTAGTGGAGTGGAAGATAGAGCGCTGCAGATGCAGCGGCAGAGGCAGATGTGGAGTGGAACCAACGGCGCAGATGAATCGGCAGCTGAACCAGCGTGTAACCGGCGGCGGATGAACCAGCAGCGGTTCCTCTTAGTAGGGTAGAGGGCAGGCGGCAGCAGGACAGAGGACCAGCGGCTGGGTAGGGCAGCGAGCAGGAGCGGCGGCCAGGACAGCGGCGGCAGGGCAAGGCAGAGCTGCAGCGGCGGATAGGCTGCAAACCAGCTGCATCAAGACAGGAACGCAGCACGATAGACAACAAACCAGCGGCGTCACGACGGCGTCAAACCAGCTGCGAACGCAGCACGATAGACGGAACGACGGCGACCTGACGAGGTAGCAGGAATGGCGTCCGGTCGGCGCGAAATAGAGTCAGGGCGGCGCGGAATAGCGTCCGGGCGAAATAGCGTCAAACCAGCTGCGAACGCAGCACGCAGACAGAACGCAGAACGCAGAACGCAGGGCGGATGCGGAGTAGCGTCCGGGCGAAACTGACTATCGTCAGGGCGGCGGCAGGTAGCCGCGGTGCGGCACGGAATAGGTAGCGAAATAGAGTCAGGGCGGCGCGGCGCGGCACGGCGGTAGGTAGCAGCGGTAGGGCAGGTAGCAAGGCCAAGAGCCGTCGGAAGGGCAGGTTCCTCTCAGCAGGGCAGATCGATCTCTCCTTCTACTGTTGCTCTGATACCATGTTGATAGGTAAGAGAGGAGGAAGAAGATCGATAGGTGAGAGTGAGAGAAGACAAGAAAACAACCAAATGACGGCTAGGTTTTTCTGATGTGTCGGATACATGCAAGAGGAGAGATATATATAGAAAATAAGAGACGAGAGAGAAAGAGGGCTTCAACCCAATAGGAGAGAGAAATAGATGGGCTTTAACATAGACCAAATAACACCTTATTGGTTAACCTTAATTAATTATCCACATCCACATATAGATAAACTAATTAAGGATCGATTTAACCCAATCGATAGGTTGAGTTGCCAGCCCGTTGGGTGCCAAGCTACACTACGTACACTAAAAGATATGGAGTATGTAAGAACTCACTGGTGGAACCTTCCCATCATCGATTACCATATATGTATAGTACTTCATCCACATTAGACTTATGAATGAATTAGGGTATGATCAACTATCAAACCGTAATCGGTCACTCAAGTTAGATTTGATGTGTGTAAAAATCATCGAGAACTACTACTCTAATATTTCCACTACCTTGGCCAAGAATTTCATCGCATCTCATTCCTTGAGTCAATCTCCTCAATTACTGAGGGTGGATGATCCCATCTTAGTCACACAATCATCTCTGTGGACTTCATATTGTATCCAATATATGACATTTCAGATATCCCGTGGCTAGGGATTCGTAAGTCATAATCAAAACACGATTATCCATCCACAGATGTCTTTAGTATCTCAAGTCAAAGGACCACATACACAACCATCACATGAATCAACCTAACTAAGAGTTAGGTCGAATACCATTCAGGGATTCATACGGATCAATTCAGTGAACTCTTTCTCCAAAGAGCACCCACTATCTATCCTTAGTGTCTCCACATCGATGGCCATAGGATCAGCTATACTCATCAAATGAGTTGGATTAGATAGTGCTATTCTTTCCGGATAATTCGATGTCCTTCTCGAATATCCCACAAATAGGAATGTTTATAACATATATTTAAAGACTAGTGATCACTATATTATAATCTCATCATAATTCACTTAGTCATTGCACATACTCATGGACTTCATTGCAAACATCACACAAGAATGACAATAAATAAATATCATTTCAATGAATATAAATAACAAACATGAAAGTGTGATTGGCTTATAGGCCACATAATCAAATTGGATGATTCTTGTCTGGATCCTGTAAGTCTTTACCACTCTGAAGGCTCGATATTGCTAATGCGGTTTCGATAGCCTCCTCGTCAACATGGCCATGGTTCACGTTGTGCAATTGACTCGGCGAGACCCCTTGATTCCTCGAGTTAGTTTTGTCCTGCGATGGTAGTTGGTCAGAAAATGATACTTGCTTCCCTATTTTATTATCAGCCGTGAGCTGGACGTTTTTCTTGACAAAGTCCTGTATGTAGTCCACCCGTGAATGCATCTTAGTCATTTGATCCATTAATTGTGATATCGCTTTGAGGATCATGTTTGATGCCAATACTTTCTGGCATGGGGCTTCCATGTAGGCTTATAGTTGCGGTTTGACGGAACGAATTGATGCAGTCATTGATTACATACCCATTCGTGTAAAAAATAATACCAAACTCACCAATTTTATCTAATAATCATGAATTAAGGAGTATAGCGGTGAATAAGGGTCGATTACATGGAGAATTAGGTTAATTTCAGATGATCTTTTGAAATTTGATCAAATCTGATGATGAATCATGGCGAGAGATTAGCGAAATTGACATTTTTGGAAAGAGGACTGAAAAATGAATCCACGGAATCAAAAATCACTAAATTTGGGTATAAATTCACGATAAAATCATAAAGTGAATAAGAGAGAAATTTCCAAAAGTAAAAATCATGAAAAACCAAAATTGAAATTAAAATAGACTAAAATTACGATTCAAAATTGAAATCTAAAGCTATATGAAGGAAGATTAGGATGAAACACAGTCTCTAACCCAAAATTGCTCTTGAATTGATCCAGTTAGTCGCTGGATCAAAGGCTTTTCATTCACGAATTCGAAAAACAATCTTTGGTATTCAAGAGCCAATTTCTTCCTATTGTCTCAACAAAATCTCACTCTCAAGCACTCTATGGACGCGGAAATGAGTCTAGAAGCAATTGGATGTAAGACATTCAAGGGATTTGTTGTCTAAACAGTTCGATTACTGGAATTGCCCTAGAATGCTTTATAATGTCGAAGAATACCTCTATTTATAGGGTGAATTGGGCATAACCATTCGATCGAGTATTTAATATTCAATCAATGTCTCTGATGAAATGCAAGGGTGTGAATCCTTACGGTTAAGTCATGGCTATTGGATCTCAGATTGACCATGGAGATGAAGCCATGTCACGCGTTATGAATAATGCATCAAACCATTGCTGCTTGATCTTGATCCGACACTCCATATATGTTTATTCGATTTTAATTTGAGCCGTTATAACTCTTCAAATCAACGAGTGAAATTAAATCATTATAAACAATTCACCGACGAATAGATTTGCGTGACATACCCCTCCACCTTAAGTGACGATCGACGGTAGCAATTTAATCGCATGATCGGACGCTCCACGTGATGTCACGTCCCAGGGCGATTATAAAATCAAATTTAAATGAAATGAATTGATTTTAAATTCAGAAAAATTCAAAAAAATTCAGAAAAAGTCCAAAAAATCCCAAAAAATTTTAAAATTCATATATTTCAAAATATAAGTCCAAATTAATCCAAATTTGTTTCATTGGAGCAGAAATTAAATTATGTATCATTCTAAAAAGTCAAATTTAATAATTAACATGAGAATAAATTTTTATTTCAAAATACACTCATTTCTTTTAGATTTATAATTTAGAAAAATATATTAGTGTATATAAAATGATTTCTCTTATTATTTAACCTTAAAAACTAATTATAATCTCAAGTAAAGATGGATTATGAAAATTTTATCCTTAATGCATCATAATGAACCCTAAATTACTGTATTTTGAGATTATAATGACTTTCTCATAGAATGATGGAAAACACTAAAAAATATGATAACATGCATTGGAATAAAATATTTATGCCTTAAATTGAATTAATAATCATCTATTTTTGTGTTTAATTAGCATGTTATCATTGTTGCGGTTGCGATGGCAACACGTACGTTGACTGTCTTTGATTTGCATAGGATTATTGAAATTGTTGTTGACCATTGTATGATGGAGGATATGTTTGATGATGGTTCCTCCAAAATCTTGCATGCTGTGTAGGATTGTTATTGAAAACATGGTTTGTATAATAGTACGGATATGAACCCCGAAAATTTGGTTGTCCCTGTTGACTCGGCCCTCCTGACGAGCCTTATTGATACACGCCCTACCCTTCGATTGCCATGAGGGGGCAATCTAATTTGACAAGGTCAAATCTTGAGCAATTGGCACACGGTGATGATTCTTGGAGTGAGTCGGTCACGAGTCCTTCATAACCGTTGCGGATGATGAGTCGGTTCAAAAGGAGATTATGAACTTCTGCCATTTTATCGATTCTTTCTAGAAGCATACCCATCTCCATTGATTTTGCATCTATCATCTATTCTTTTGGCATCGCACCCTTTATGAATGGTTTGGCCGCATTGTGATGGCCATTCTCAACCACCGTCTCGATGAGTTCCAAGACATCGTCTTTGTATTTTCTCATGAAGGTGCCGCCACTTGCTGCATCTAAAAGATATCTCTTTTGCAGGCCTAACCCGTCATACAATATTTGTGTTAATTCATGGTTAGACACTCCATGGTGAGGACACTCCTTAGTATAGTCTCTAAGTTGCTCTTAGGCTTTGTGAAAGGTTTCACTCGAGCCTTGGGTAAACTCAAGGATGGCTTTCCAGATGAAGGTGGTTTTTCCCTATGAAATAATATTTTTATAAAATTCTTCCTCCATTTTGGTCCAACTAGTGAATTCCTTTCCTAATTTTTAAAACCAATCCTTGGCTTGGTCTCTAAATGCAACGGGAAAGAGTTTCATCTTCATTACATCGGCGGGGACATTATGAATGCGATTGATTTCTACATGTCTATATGAGTCCTCGGAAGGTTTACCATGGAAGATGGGAAGCATACTCATTATGTGTCAGTCTATCCTAAAATTCACATCTCTATTAAGGGTGGTGTGAATTCGAGTGACATGTTTGTGGAGGACAGGCCTAGCATAGTCACTAAGGCATTTCCTTCCATTTTTCTTCTCATGATGGGCCATTTCTAGTGGTTCTACGGTGGAAGATGACTGGGTTGTGTTAGATGATTGCAAGGATCGTTCAAAGAGATATACGTGTAAGGGGTTATTCTTCAATCTCCAGGTGGTCTGTCGTCTCATGAATGGGTGGAGCGTATATTTATATGAATATAAATATTAAATACTTATAATTTATCATATAATGACAAGCGATCCTACTTGAGTATTGGTATCAGTGAGAGTGAAGCCTTCTTAACGCAAATTTGAAGAAATAATTTCCTGTGATCCTTAAAAAAAGGGCAAAAATCACTTGATCTTATCGAATTAAGGATCTCAAAGATTGATTTCAATAGTGAAACTCCACAACACACTCTTAGAAAACCTCTCGAACCAAGCTCCAATACCACTTGTAGGAATTGAAGGATGAAATAATCTCACAATATCCCAAAGTGATTGCTTACAAGCAACTCAAGATCACACACATATGGGCTGAAATATGAGAGAGAGAGAGAGAAAGAAGAAGAAGACTCTCACGAAAAATCAAAGAATATAGATTTCTATACCACTTTAAGTATAAGCTTACACATTCAGAAAATGAACCAATATAAGGACTTAATGAGAAAGAAATGGTAAGTGAATGACTGGGTAAAAACTTTTTTATTTTTTCTTGTAGTACTGATGTGGAAAACATGCAACTGATAACATGCATATTTAACATGAATTATTATCATATTTAACTAATATTAATGCATATTTTACGTAATTATGATGCACGTTATCATAGTTTTATAAAATTTTCTCTATTGGCATGCCATTTTACTAAAGATCACACTTTTGCATTATTCAGGGTTAATTATGTGCTTTATTGATGTTCGACCTTTTCCAAGGTCAAACAACTTGAAATTAACCATTTTTTCTTGATTTTATTTTGACTTTAGTGGATGATTTAAAGAAGAGATTAGAAGAAGAGAATGCTGGGATGAATCAAAGTCAACTTTAAGGGATTGACTTAAGATTATTTTGAGTTCATCATTATTTCTTGTTTAAACTTATATTTCAGGTGATATCGGATTAAAGAAAAATAAACTTGTGATCCAATGGAGAAAATTGGAGTCAAAAAGGTCTTTTAAATTAAAAATTATGAATTTTTGAAGTTTATCTATTTTTATAGATTTTATTTTGATTTTTCAGGAATTTTTCTAGAATTTTTAGAAATAAAAATTTGCAAAAAGGGACCCACATGGAGCTAATTGATAAGCTCAAAATGTGATAATAATTATTGAGAAATAATCTCAATACTTGTTACGTCATGTGAGTCTTCAAGCTTACGCAACACATTTATAAACCTCACGAGCCTAGGGCAAGCAAGGGTTGATCCATAGGGAGCAGGTAATTAGCTAGTGAATTTCCAATTCAAAACAGGATTTTTTTTGATATTTTAGAGAGTGCTTGATATTCTCTTAAGGATTAGAACTTGAGAATGATAAGTAGATTAAAGAAATATATATTTTAGAGATTTAATTAATATTCAAAACACTCTCAATGAGAGCAAAGATTAATTGTTGCGTGACTCATGAGATAGATTAGAAATACATAAAACTAAGGAGAAAATAGTGAGTAAAGGGGATTTCTAGGAAGTGAAAAGGAGGGAGAGAAAACACCGAAAACGCTACGGTGAGAGGGATGAACGCAGAGATTAGTTTTCGCGCTATTTAGGAAGTAAATTAGAAGTGAAATATGTGGACGATAGGAATAGCAATGGAAGAGAGTTACTGAGAAGTTAGGAATAAAATAAGGAAAAGAATAATAGGATGAGTGTGCAGAGGTGGACGATACAAAAGGTCACAGAGAAGATAGATTGACGGTGATTGGCAGTAACTAAAATGACATGAGAGAGATACGAGCAGGAGAGGATAATTAATAAAAAATGGAATAAAAACAAGAAGGAGAAGAGTGAGGCATGGAAGGAAGCAAAACGGAACTAGGTGACGCGAGGTGCGAAACGCAGAGGGGCGAGAAATGGAAACGGTTTTTTGTGAAATCGATTTTGATTCAAAACCGATTTCGGAATTTGGTTGTAAGATAGAAACACACTTGAAAGTGGCCGTCAGCAGCGAAAATAAGTGCAAGAAGGGGTGAGACACGACGAATTGGAGGGGCAGTTCAATAGGTGAGAAAGTCAAATTTTTTTGTGAAGAGTGTATTTTTCTCAAAACGGATTTCAGCAATCGGTTTTTGGGCAAGGCTTGGCTGCAAAAACTATGGAAGTAGGAGATCGTGTGGAGAAATACGAGGCAAAATCAATGCGAAAAGATTAAACCGAGCGATGAAACTTTATGATGTGAAATTTTGACACTGAAACCGATTTCTGAAATCAGTTTTGGGTGAACACTCACCTGCAGGCGGGCGGCGGAAGTGCAGTGATTCAAGAGGAGTAGTGCGGAACATTAAAATGAAAACTCAATAAGACTAAATGAGAAAAATCGTGCTGAGTAGTATCGTGAAGAGAGGAGTATATAATTTTTTTTAATCAAGGTTAGGGGAAATTAGTTGCTGCCGGCGGGCAGCAGCGATGAAGCGGCAACTCCAACCTCGAGGTCTCCTGAAATGTGATTTGTAGGACAAGTTTTGAAGGAAGCCGGTGGCATCGGGAGCTCTACAAGTGGGTTATCTGCCACCGAGATAACCTGAAGAAAAGAGAAGGAAAGAGAGGACGAGGAGGAGAATGGAAGAGAGGCACCTCGTGTCACACCCGTCAAGGCCTGAGGGACCCTTCTTCTCCTCCTCTCCAGCAGCTCTGGAAACTCTCCTTCTTCCTAGCTCTTACTCCGGTAAGAGGAACACCAATACAGTTGCACGCAAGCTTCCAAGGGAGAATGGACTGAATCAAAGTGACTCCTTTTTCTCCAGAAACCCTAAGGGTTTAAATCGGGAAAGAGAGAGGTATGGTGGGCGATTGGATCTCCCGAGCTTCAGGAATTGGGATCCTCTTCTTCTGCCCTTTTGGGTCTTAATGGGCCTCTCAATTGCTTTCTTGACATTTTCATGGGCTGCTCCGAAATTTCTTGGACTGTCTCCTCTAGCTCCTTGGGCTCATGTCTCCACCTAAGCCTTGAAATTCTCTTAAAAATACATAATTATGCATAACTTTAGGGCAAGGTCTAAAATTTATAAAAATCCCAATGCCATACTAGATTGTAGATAAAACATGCAAATAAATACAAAGAATTGCATAGAAAATTTATTACAAAAGCATGTTTTATCACTAAGATTTGTGACTTATCACTAATGTTGCGACACGAACCTGATAAGTCAGCAGCACCTGGTGTGACATGGACCCACGTGATCCCACGCGGGTGCCTACATGGCGTGAAGGAATCGGGCCCACATGTATAGTGGGCCCAGGAGACAAGATATGGGGGAGCGTATTAGGCCTAGTGGGCGACGCAAACCGATTAGGTTGTTTCCCCTTTAATAGGCGATAGAACTCATTATTTTCTTCCGTGTCGGACTAAACATATGTCTCTATTTTGTAGATGACATGGCAACATTTGGAGCATTCGATCAAATGCGTGAACTGGCGCGCGTTTATCTGGTGGATTTCGGTCAAGTAGATCATAATCAAATGCACAAGACAAATTCAGAGCCGTTGATCGCATTAGTGAAATCTAACGGGTGTGATTTCATTTTGCAATCAGTGAATCATGGAGTGACATGCGGCTGCCTGTGGACGCTTTGATAAAGATCGAACGACAAAAATCAAGGAGGAAGTGGGCCTACGTTGTGGGATCGTGGTCTATTGATCAAGCAAAACGTGGCTTCATCGCCACCATCCAAGCTCTATAAGCGAAATGGACGGACTGTATTTCTCGCGATTAATTCTTCTATAAATAGATGTTTCTCTTATAGAAATGTAACTTTTGATTAAACGTGAAGAAATTAAGCATGTTTGGAGAAAAATCTTGAGTTCTTCGTGATTCTCTTGCATTTTAGACTCAATCTTGTATGGATTGAGGTAGGTTAATCACGAATCATAGTGAGAAAAACGTTTGGAAACGCCCCTTGAACGCGGAAATCACAAAAAGAAGGAAATCAGAGAAATTCTCAGCAATCAAAGCAATTTGAGGCTTAATCTTCACGTCAATTTAGTTAGTAGTGCGATTCCTTTTTAATGCTCACAATTTAGATATTTTAGATTAGATTTATATTGGTAATTAGAGTTTAGTAAATCAGAATTTTGTCATTTTGCCCAAATTTCATCGCGGATTTTTGCTGGACTCCGAATAATGATTTGTCATTGATCTTCAGTCCAATTTTTTTGAATTTGGTTTCATGGGATTCCTTGTTCAACTATATTTTTGAAGATATCTGATTCGTCAATTTTCATCAAGTTTTGTGCCTTCAATTTGTCATTTGATCAACTTCTATTCAAAATCAATATAAAAATTGGGCGTTGACTTTCAAGGGCTATTACTACAAATATAGAAGCTGAAATTTGATAATTTTGGCATTTTTGGAATCCTCTAATCGTAAGCTTTCTATGCATAGGTGATTCACTAGATTTGGATATAATTTGATAAGTCAATTTAAGGATTTTGATGTAAATCTTCATTTTGATGACATTCTGTCTATTGATTTTCAATAAATCACATTAAATCCAATTATTCTCTAAAAATCACAATCTTTATATCAAAATTGTCCTCTTTTTCTCTAGTACCTAAAAATATATCTTTCATAATATTTTCTCACCTTTTTCCTCTTTGATTTTACAAAAAATCAAAGTCTGGTCAAAGTCAATGCTTTAACCATAACTTTTGTCTTTTCCTCTAGAATTTTTTTTCAAAATTCTTAAATATTTTCTCTCATCTATTAGTACTATTTCCATTGATAATATTTCATTTTCATTTCTGGAAAACCCTAAGGTAAAAGTCAACTCTTTCGGTAAAAGTCATCTGTGCTCTTAGTGGTTCGACCGAATCTCATCTCTGTAATTGATTTCTGATTTTTAAATCATGGTGAGTTCATAATTATAAATTTTATTTGATTGAAGGTTTGGTGTTTCAATGATCGTACTAAATGGTTTTGTCAGCAACCTATGCATAAAATTTCAGCAAAGTAAATATGCACCCTTCCTCTTATTCAAATTCTTTGAATATAAGATAAATAAACAAGTAAGCTCCTAGTTTTCGTCATCATCAAATTTCAATGCAAATGATGGCCTATTATGTTTCAGTTTTAGTTCTTAAAATTGGATATCTTTAAATTTATAATATAATAATGACTACGATGAATTAGTTGGCTCAAAAATCTAATAAGTAAAAATGTGCCTTTGATATGTTCATTTTCATTACTATTTAATGATTTGAAGTTATAGTTATAGCTGATATGATGCTTGTCACAACACAAGGGCAGGCCTATTAGGCGTAGCAGTTTGTATGACTGCACACTGATAACATGCATATTTAACTTAAATTCATATCTTATTTAACTAATGTTCATGCTTATTTTATGTGATTATGATGCATGTTATCATAGCTTTTATACATTTTCTCCATTGATATGCAAAATACTAAAGTCCATATTTATGCATAATTTAGGGTTAATTATGTGATTTACTAATGATTAATCTTTTGCAAGGTTAAATAAATAGAAAATAATTACTTTCCTTGATTTACGTTGACTTTAGTAGATGATTAGAAGAATTAATTTTTAGAAGAGAATGTTTGGATGATATGAAATACATTTCTTATAAGGATCATTTAAGTTTATTTTGAATTAACCTTATATTCTTCTTCTCTTAATTTATTTTAGATGGCATGATATTAAAAAAAAAGAAATTTGTGATCCAATGGAGAAAATTTGAGTTTAAAAGGAGTTAAATTTTTAAAAATATTGATTTATGAATTTTATGGATTTTTCAGGAATTTTCCAGATTTTATTTTGATTTTTTACCAATTTTAATTCCTTTAAAAATGGCAAAAAGGGGGTTATTTCCCGCAGGAATCACGGGCTAACGTGGTGTGGGACCCACTCGGATGCGACATGGCACGCAAGGCCATGTGGCAGCGCCACGCGGACCCACGAGAGTGCTTGCGTGGCATGGAGGTGGCGCGGACGTGTGGCAGGACCACACGAGCTCAGGCCGATGCTCGGGTGGCGCCTACATGGCAGGAGGAGTGACTTGGATAGCAGGTGATTGGCCCACGGGTTAGTGGGCCCACATTACAGTATTGGGGTGGTAACGCATTTGCGTTGTATCGCCCTACCTTTTATACGTGCATTCCTTGCCTATTTCCCTTTTAATCTTTTCTTTGCAGAACACATGGCTGAACAAGGCGCGTCGGATGAAATCGCGTGGATTAAGAAGTGTCAATTAGGTAAACTTTGGTCCTCCTGATCACCATCAAGCATACGTGTGTTAAAGGGACTTGAGTGAGCGCGGACAGCTGAGATTTGATCGTGTTCTCGATGACTTAGCTTACAACACGTGGCTTCGCGAGGAGACTCTAATCAAGATCGGACGAACAAAATAAGCGGAGAGCGTGGCCGCGTCGTGCGATCGTGGGGCGACACGTGGATGCATCTAGATGCTCCGATGAAGATTGGACGGGCGACCTTCACGGGATCGTGGGATCGTGGCCCACGATCATCGCCCAATTGTGGCTGTCGATCGGTCTTCACTAAATCGGATGGTCCACAATTTTCTCGTGGAATTTCTTTATAAATACCAATGTTCTTCCTTTGTATCTTAACTCTTGATTGAATCATGAAGAAATTAAGTGGTTTTTGAGCAAAATCTTGAGTTCTTCGTGATCCCCCCGCGTTTAGTCTGGATTGCGATCAAATTGAGGCTGGATTGATCACGAATCATTGCGACATTTGATCGAATTCTCCCCTTGAACGCCAAACATACGCCAAGGAAGAAGTCTAGCAAATTCACTCCAATCAATGCGATTTGGAGCCTAATCCTCGCGTCAATTGGGTTAGTAGTGTGAGTCGATCATTCATCTTCTAATAAGTATAATTTAGATTAGATTTAGGTACTTAATTTTATGATTTAAATCAAATTGTTCTTCATTTTCGCCTAAATTTGATTCAAATTTTTGCTGATTTTGAAATAAGGATTTCTCCCTGATCTTAAGTCCAAATCGTTTAATTTTGGTTTCACTGGATTCCTTATTTCATCAGCTTTCCCTAGAATCATAAAGTTTCATCATCATTTGACCCCTCAATTTAACATTTGACCATCTACTTTTCATTTTTAATCCGAATTTGGGCGTTGACTTGCGGGTGCAATTACTTTTAAAATACAAGTTAAAATTTGATAATTTTGGTCTCTTTGGAATCCTCTGGTTGTTACCTTTCGATTTATATGTGAATTGCAAGATTTGAATCTCATTTGTTTAGTCAATTTGAAGACTTGCACCGAAGTGTTCATTTTGGGATTTTTCTGATCTTTGATTTTCAATAATTCATAATAAATCCAAGTCTTTTAGAAAAATCATGAATTTTATATCAATAATTTCCATTTTTTCTCTTGTTTCTGAATATATAATTTATGTAATATTTTAAGCTTATTTTATTCTCTGATTTTCACAAAGTTTACTACTGGTCAAAGTGAATGCTTTGACCTTGACTTTTGATATTTCTTCTAAAAAAATCAGTTTCTAAGGCCTTAAAACATCTTCTCTGATATAATTCTAGCATTTCCATTAATAATATTATAAATTCATTTCTTGAAAACCCTAATTAAACCTATGTTTGAGCAAGTCAACCCTGAGATCAAAGTGAACCGTGTTCTTTGTGGATCGACCCGATCTTTACACTATACTTGATTTTATATCTTTTTTATTACGAGTTCAGAATTATAAATTTTTTTTGACCGACGTTTGTGTGTTTTAACGACCGCATAGAACGCTACATCACACACGTGGCACCCACTTGTGCAGTTAGCCCATCCTAGGGTCTACGATGTAGGGGGTATGTTGGGCCCAAGTGGCTTGCATGGTATGCCTGAATGGTGCCACGCAAAAATGAGAGAAAGGTCATTGCGGTTTTCAATGCAGAATGTGCCTGTTGAGAGTTAAGGGTGGACTCTTGTTACATAGTCAATAAAAATTTAGAATTTTTCAATGTGGGACTCAAAGCATGCCCACTTCTAGAAATTTCATGTGCTCCAATTGGTGCCGCTAATTGGAGCCATCTGAGCCCATGGACTTGGTTCATGGGATCATGATTAAAGTGGGCTCAACTATCACTCACTTTATCACGACCATGTGGGTGTTGCTTTTGTCAATTATTGTCTTCTTTAGAAACCATTAGGGGCATATGGCACTCTTCTTTAGCCTGCAACTGAAACCAATACAATTAGACAACCTAAATCTCACTTGCCTATAAAGTTAAAAGAGCATCATCAATTAGGGCATTACACATGGTGCTCTTGAGAGCGGCTGATCAAGATCCAATGATTAGAAATTTTTCCACCTTAAGATCATGATATCTCATGGTTTAGAGAGAGTTTTCAACTAAATTTCATTGCTAGAGTTTTCAACTCTATCGATGTACACCTCTGACCAGAAAATTAATGATTTAAAGGATGGACTATTTTAGCCTTGATGCCCTCAAATTGTAAGAGACTCCACGAAAAACTCAAATTAAATCTCTCTCACTCTTTGAATTAGAGTACCATATGGGAAAGGAGATAAGATCAATTTAATGTTAAAGCTTGTAGTGGACGTACAATGAAGTAAAGGATTGTGATTAGAGTAGGTCTAACATCACATGGCCTAGGAACTAGCATCAAAATGGGGTTTGTGCAAGAATTTGGATCAGCTGCTCCCTCGTAATCTATCTACAAATATTGTAGAACAAATTCCATTTTCTATGAAGGAGCTTTGTTATCATTTCATCACAAAAATCTCATACATCCATTATTCACTCATTGACTCTCACCACCACCATTCTATTGTCTTCATTTTCATCTCCTCATCCAAATTCTGATTTCCACCTTACATTTCATAAAAAATAAAATAAAATCATCAATTCCATAATCTCATCTGATTCCATGATCTCATCTTCATATATCTCCATGATCTCTCTAGTTTTATCTTCCTCTAGAAGCACATGATTTCATTACCTAAGCTCCCTAAGGATTCAAACCTTACTTTAGCCCTAAACCAAGTCAGGAGCTCGAGCTATTGGGTTTTATGTCATAAATAATCCAAGATCACTCATCCTTTATTTTGATGGTCTTAGTTGAAAGAACTAGTCAGTTAACCTTTATCCTTGGCCACGTTTCTTTCTTTAAGATGGCTTATTAACACAAAAGCTTTCAGATCTTTGTCTTCTCCACAACCACATGTAATCCCTATGTATAAAATTTCACCAAACAATAGAGATGCTTTTGCATCATGCACAGTGATTGATTGCTTGCCATGAATCAGAGTCTCACAAAAATGATTATAAGAAGGGCATAGTATTCTAAATTGAAGGGCTTGTTCTCCATATTCTAAATTGACATTAAAGCCCTTTAATTCCATTACAATTGAGAAAAATTTCTCATTATGAGAATTTTGATAGAAGTTTGCTCAACCATCAATAATGTAATAAATTTTTGCTTTGGAAGCTTTCTTGTGAGAGGTTGAGTCAAATGGAAACCTCTCGGTTGAATCATAATCATGCCATAGTTGTCTCATGAATGGCCTCTTGTAATATCCCATTGGATTGACACATTTAGATCTAGGTCTTGTCTTTGCTCCCAGATGTTATGGACTTATTCCGCTCAAATTTCTATTTATCATACTCAATAGACATCTTTGGCTCCAAGGAATACCGTAGAAATAAACTCCAAACTCACTCCAACTTCTGACACCAGGTTATTGAGGATCACAATCCTAAAAAAATAACTCCAGTGACAATTATAGATATAAAATGGAATTAACCCGCTACTCTTCAAAAAAGGAAAAGAAAATACGTAAGGAGAACTGTTTGAAATCTTTGATTGTCCTTAATCCCAAAAATTATGGAAATTTTGATTTGTAAATTTTCCCTGAAATGGCATTTCAGTGAAATGAAGTTTTAACTAAATGGAGTATTTTACCTTCCAGAATAAAATATTTCAACGTAGTGAAGCGATATGTGAAATTCAGACAATTTCAGTTATTTAAAAAATTAGACACACGCCTATTATTCAGTTTCTTCTTAGTTATGGGTTTTTGAAAACAGTTAGTAAAATTATATAAATAGTTTTCTTTACTTATTCCAAAGATTTTAGCATTTTTATAATCTACCCGCGTCAAGATGAGAGGTCACTTAGGATAACCACGATTCCCCCTCCATCAGACAGAATAATCCGACACTTTCTTATAAATTTCTATCTTGGTAGACCTTACGATCAATGACTCAACGAAATAGCTGCCTATAGGTCCCCAAAAGATAAAGCTATCTAGATCTGCATTCTTCGAATTTTTCAGAGGAGCAAGGTTTTTGAGCCCAAGAGCAGACTTTTGCAAAGTAATTTTCAGCAAGTACATATTCCTAAGGCGTCTACGTGGATATTGCTTCTCATTTGTATAAACGTTACAGAACAAAAGAATATGTGTCCTCTTTGGAAGCAGGATATAGAAAACTCCTCTCTTTATCTAGGCATGATCTCGGCTGTTCGTAACCGAACTGGCTTTTCAATTGGATTGCTCGGTTGGGTCTACTCCTTCTCTGCTGTGTATGTGGAGGTCCCCTCTTGGCCTGGATGATGGACATTGATTACACCTGCTAGACTGCGGCCGTATTTAACCTCTCGCTTTCTCTCTGACTCTATCACTCTCTCTCTCTCTCAGAAGGCCCGGCAGATTAATGCCCGGCAGAGTAGCCGCATGTCGGCAAAGTGAATAGTCTCGGGGATATATTTCTACAGAACACGTAAGGCGCTGCACGGTAATTAAAGCCTCTTGGATCCGTCAAAGGAGCGCGGATTCACACGTGCTATGGTCGTCAGATTCAGCACGTATCGTAACGGGATAATCCTTCTTGCACAGCCGTACTCGAATGAGATTATTACGCTAGTATTTAAAATTGGACAGGAATTTTGTGAGCCTCGCGTTAGGAAGCATCCGACTTTGATTCAAAAGTACAAAAAAAAAGGAATTGTTCCGGAGGCATGCAAAAATATCAAATTCAATGTTTAAAACTTGCTGTTTTTTTTCAACTACGAAAAGACTAATCCGTTCTTATCGGATAATGCCTAATTATTCTTCTGCGAGAACGCATGGTCCAGCCCGAGGTAACATACTTATCTGAGCGCTACGCCCCACCTAATTCATGGCTGCCGTCTCCACCATCGGGCGTAGCAATGGGACCACCTTTCTCTCTTTCGCTCTCGCTCTCTCTCTCGCATACCTAAGTGCATATCGTTCTCTACCCCTACGAAGAGATTGAGAACGAGGGGGTCGGAGAGTATGAAAACCAGCCACGTCAATGGTACGAGTTGGCAACGTCCATTTCATCAAAGGCTGTTATTTTGTCATTTAATGTCGGGATGGCGATTGGTGGGATACAAAAAGAAAAGAAACGTCATGCCCCAGTCTCTGATCAGCAATCTGGAGCTCAGTTCAATGTTTGATCGTTGTGGATGTTTAAAGGAGAAAACATTCCGATTCGAGTCTTATCCCGCGTGTTCCCTGCAAGAATGTTCTTTGAAAATGCACGTCAAGTAACAATGTGCAACCTCGAAAGAAACTCGAGTTTAGGATCATATAAGTTGATGACCCTCTGCTGGACGATTTGTGAAATGGTAAATGAATTAAAGTTTTACTGCCACAAACGTAATGTCGGAGAATATGATTGGATTATTGGTTAAGCGACTTCCGAGTGTATGCATGAAGAATAAGCGAGTTGTACTTGGTATAGGGCTATGCAAGCATCACTATATTAACTTGAGCTGCTCAGTTCTCTCTCTCTCTCTCTCTCTCTCTCTCTCTCTCTCTCTCTCTCTCTCTCTCTCTCTCTCTCTCTCTTCTCTCGCTCTGTCTCTCGCACTATCTACCAACCAACTATCTATATATCCATTCATTTATCTATGTCTTTATCATCTATCTATTATGGATTTCTGTGTTGATGGCTGTCTGTTTGTTTGTATGTAGGTACGTATGTATGTATGTATGTATGTATGTATTTCTGTATTTGTCTGTCTATCTATCACTCTAAATAGATAGATAAATTTAGAAAGATTTATAAACAAATATCTATATATATAAATATATAGCTATATATATATATCTATATACACGCACATCTAGACTGCTAAGTAGGTTGATACATTAATAGTCGGATGGTTAGGTGGAAAGATAGAGAAGATATAGGTCGATTGATAGATAGATAGATAGACATATATATAGATGCATTGCTAGATAGATGGATAGATAGATAGATAGGTAAATCTGCTTGCTATTGAGCAAGGTAGTTACATAGATCGATAAATATATGTATAAAGAGACACATAGTAAGATATATCAATAGATAGACTGAAAAAGAGACACATCATTATCATTTGATTGACAAGCAGATATTGAAGAATTGATAGAAAATAATAGAAAGAAAGATGGATAGAGAGATAGATAGATTGATAGATAAATGATAGAAAGAAAGATGGATAGAGAGATAGATAGATTGATAGATTGATAGATTGATAGATAAATCATAGAAAGAACGATGGATAACGAGATATATAGATTGATAGATAAATGATAGAAAGAAAGATGGATAGAGAGATAGATAGACTGATAGATAAATCATATAAAGAAAGATGTATAACGAGATAGATAGATTGATAGATAAATGATAGAAATAAAGATGGATAGAGAGATAGATAGATTGACAAATGAATGATACAAAGAAAGATGGATAGAGAGATAGATACATTGATAGATAAATGATATAAAGAAAGATGGATAGAGAGATAGAGAGATAGATTGATAGATGGATAAATGATAAAAAGAAAGTTGGATAGAGAGATAGATAGGTTGATAGATAAATGATAGAAAGAAAGATGGATAGAGAGATAGAGAGATAGATTGATAGATAGATAAATGATAGAAAGAAAGATGGATAGAGAGATAGATAGATTGATTGATAAATGATAGAAAGAAAGATGGATAGATAGATAGATAGATTCAAAGATGAATGATACAAAGAAAGATGGATAGAAAGATAGATAGATTGATTGATAGATAAATGATAGAAAGAAAGTTGTACAGAGAGATAGATAGATTGACAAATGAATGATACAAAGAAAGATGGATAGAGAGATAGATAGATTGATAGATTGATAGATAAATGATAGAAAGAAAGATGGATAACGAGATATATAGATTGACAGATGAATGATACAAAGAAAGATGGATAGAGAGATAGATATCTTGATAGAAAAGTGATAGAAAGAAAAATGTATAACGAGATAGATAGATAGATAGATTGACAAATGAATGATACAAAGAAAGATGAATAGAGAGATAGATAGATTGATAGATTGATAGATAAATGATGGAAAGAAAGATGGATAACGAGATATATAGATTGACAGATGAATGATACAAAGAAAGATGGATAGAGAGATAGATATATTGATAGAAAAATGAGAGAAAAAAATGTATAACGAGATAGATAGATATATTGATAGATAAATGATAGAAATAAAGATGGATAGAGAGATAGATAGATTGACAAATGAATGATAGAAAGAAAGATGGATAGAGAGATAGATAGATTGATAGATAAATGATAGAAAGATGGATAGAGAGATAGATAAATAAAAAGATAGGCGTATAGATACATGGATAGCTACATAGATAGCTTTCTATATAGATAAATAGATGGAAAGAATGATTGAAAGTTAGGTAAATAGGAAGATTCACAGACACATGAATAGAATGATAGAATGATATAGTGATAGATAGACAAGAAGACAGATTCATAGATGGATAGATAGATAATTAAAGAATTATATTGCTATGTAAATAAATGAATTGACAAATAGATAGAGAGATAGATTTATAAATAATAGAAAGAAAGAAACGTAGATCGATAAATAAACAGATGGATAGATAACGAGACAGATCAATAGAGGGAAATATAGCATAATGATCTTCTAATGGGTTCTCTCAGTCTTTAATTCAGCAACCCTCACTTACCAGGAGCCTTTGCAATTTCCTGAACATGGAATTCGACTTCCTATGTATGGATAATCATTCAACGGGGTAGATTTATGTATCGGGCTTTCACAGGGTAACTTGCCTGAGGTCAAAGTCTACGAACACAGTCTGCGGCGGACCTGCGGTTGCTTCTTATTATCCCCTCCGTCATTTAAACGGATAGATTTTGACGTGTACAACGACCTGTGCATAACGCGTGGGAGGCATAAAATATAATTTTCACATTTATAGCCCACCGACTCACAGATCATCAGTAGTTCCATAGATTTGTTTCTGCGATGCACATAGAGACACATTTCCGTTACTTCCGTCCATACGAAAGTCTTCTCTCTCTCTTCTCGCCCAGAGAATTCATCGATCGTGTGGGCCAACTCTGATTTTGTTCAATTATCTTCATCAATATTATAATGGAAATGTCCTAGTCGGCCATTCCATCTTCCACATTCTTATTCTGATCCTTATCATAGGAGCGGCTTTTGCGCATCCAAATATTTTATATTTAAATTATTATTAGGTATTAAAGATTTGAAACCCGGTCCGTTCACCAGAGAAGCCACCTCCGAAGAGTGCTTCCTAATAGAAAACAGTATCCGCAACTTGTCGAATTAGGGTTTGTTGTTTGGCATAGTTTCAATTGCACACAATTCATGGCAGAGGGTATGGATTCGTCTCACAGGAAATTCAGTAAAATCGATGAACGAAGTGGATAAATCGATAAGCTATAAAATCATTTTCAAATGTCCCTTTCTCAATTTTAACTCGCTCCCTCTCTTTAGATGTGCACGTCGACCTGTCCTGCTAGTTATAGGGGTAAGACATAAGAGAAGACTGAACTAATAAAAAGAGAACGTGGAGACAGGAGAGAGAGAAGGAGAGTAGAAAGAGGGTGATAGAGATTGGACAGAAAAGCAGGGGAGAAAGTTTCCTAGCAGATAAACTGAACCTTTTTAATATCTTCCGTCCTCGGTGAAAATAAAAAAATGAAAAGCACAAGGAGAAGACGAATCACTCGTGCTTCCCAATCAAATATAAAGATGCGGAGGAAGAGATAAAAGAGTCTAAATGACGAGAACCTCGAACTCTACGGCGATGAACGACCGAGAGGACGGCAGCGACGGGCACGAACACGACGTCGTGATGCCGGGCTTCCGATTTCACCCTACCGAAGAAGAGCTCGTCGAGTTCTACCTTCGATGGAAGGTCGAAGGCAGACGATTCAACGTTGACTTGATATCCTACCTCGATCTATACCGCTACGATCCCTGGGAGCTCCCTGGTAAATTTCTCTAATTCTTCTC
Organism: Lemna minuta; assembly: GCA_024174645.1. Lineage (NCBI taxonomy): Eukaryota > Viridiplantae > Streptophyta > Magnoliopsida > Alismatales > Araceae > Lemna > Lemna minuta. The sequence goes on from CM044109.1 coordinate 3,532,296, forward strand.
AAGAATCGAAAGCAAAATTTCATTCTCATGATCTGTTCTTTATGGCAGCGTTCGCTACAATCGGCGAGAAGGAATGGTTTTTCTATGTACCCAGAGATCGGAAATATAGGAACGGTGATCGACCGAACCGAGTGACGACTTCCGGATACTGGAAAGCGACAGGAGCGGATAGAATGATCAAAGGAGAGGGCTCGCGTCCAATCGGGCTGAAGAAAACCCTAGTATTCTATTACGGGAAAGCACCCAAAGGAGTTAGAACTTGCTGGATCATGAACGAGTACCGGCTACCGCATAACGAATTAGAGAGATCTAAGAAGGTGTTCCTTCTTGCCTCTTTTCTCGTAATTCTTCAGCTCGCTAAGTATTTCTTCCTTGATTCTCCATTTGAATGCCGGTTTTGAACGGGAATTTTCGCTGTGATCGTCCGTCGTAGAGATAGAATTATGGAGAACGGCTAAGTTCAACAAAAAAAGTGTTATATTCTCGTTTTTACAATGGATGATGAACATAAGAAATTGAGCGAGGGAAATCCCGCTGATTTTTCCAGCATTATGTACGATTCTTATCATTCGGAGCAAAGTATTTCTGATGACTCACTGTAGCTCAATATTTTCGCTCTCCATCGATGAAAATACTTTCTCGTGCGAGATCTTGTAAAATTCTCACTTCACTGCACAATACCCTTCTCCCTGAGACTCATTTCCTCTCTTTCTCTTCCCCTCTATATCTGTCTGACTTCTTTAACTCTCTTTCTCGTCCTCTCTCTCTCCTGCTCTCCCCTCCGTGACTATCTTTCATTCTCTTTCTTTCTCTCTTTTGCACTCTCTCTCTCTGATTCTGTCTTACAGTCTCCTCCTCTCTCTCCAGCTCTTCCCTCTGTGACTCTTTCAAGCTCATTCTTTCTCTCATTCGCTCTCTCTCTCTGACTCTCTCTTACAGTCTCGTCCTCTCTCTCCAGCTCTCCCCTCTCTGACTCTCTTCATACTCTTTTTTTTTTCTCATTTGTTCGCTCTTTCTGACTCTCTCTCTGTACCCGGATTATAAAGAGGTATTTTTGGATTCCCATCAGTAACTTCAAATCTTTTTCTTTCTCATTATTTCTCGAGCTCTCTCTCCTTCTCCGGCTTTCTTTCTCTACCTGTGGCTCTCCTATTCTGTCTGTCCGTCTGTCTCTCTCACTCTCTATAACTCTATTTTTTTTTCCAGGACTTCCTCCATTTCCAAGACTCCTGCGCTCCCTTTCTACTTTTTTCTTTCTTTCCGAACCTGCCTCCCTCTCTCTCGGATGGCTCACTATTCAAATATTCGCATTCCGACTCTCTTTTGTACTCGCTCTCTGTTTCTCTCTCTCTATTTCGTTTTTTCCATTCCTTGATCCCTCGGTCTCTCTCGGCTGGCTTAAAACTATCGATTTTTTCCTGGCGAAACTTCGAATAATTCACTTGAAAATCTAGTTCCAATCGAATCCCAGACAGAACTGCAACTTTGCAGGCGGAAATCTCCTTGTGTCGCGTCTATAAGCGCGCAGGTATCACCGATCACAACGTACCAGGAACAATTTCATCAAAGCCACCTAGTTCAGCTAGAGCAACGGGATCCTCCAAGAAACAACGTTACCATGGCACAAATATCCACAGTCCAACTAGAGAGTCTTCATCGGACAAGGAAAAGACGCAAACGAAATCTCCGCCGCGGTTGCATAGGTCAATAACTACTAAAGACGATACAGCTCATTTGCAGCATTCCGAAGATATCAGAGATTTCCTCCAACCAGGAAGAAGTCTACTCCAGGCTTTCTCGTCTTCAATGCCAGCGGCAACAGTTGATGAGCTCAATCGGGTGGTTGGATTCCCTCACAGCTATCTCTCAGAAACTCCGAGTCAACTTCCCAACCTTCTTCCGCATTCTCAGCTTTCAGGTTTGACCTCCCTTCCAACCTCTCAAACAGTCTTCGCGGACAAAATTTGGGATTGGAATCCCTCCGTTCCAGACTCATATACAGATTTCAAGGGCTAGGGAAGACAACACAGAAATCTATATACTGTGATTTCTTCTTCTTGATATGTTTTTGTTCTCCTTTCTCTGTCTACCTCATGCAATATATATCATGAGATGAATTCTGATTATACACGTTAAATGCTTTGCTCAGCGTAAACCTCGCGAATGTCCTCTCTTGATCTTCAAACCCAAGGTGCAACTAAGAACGTCGTATTTTGAGAGATAGCTAGAGAGAGAGAGAGAGAGGAATTTGCTGCTTGGTCGCCAGATTTTCTTAGATCTTAGAAACTCATGATGATTGCTAGACGTTATAAATGCCTGCAGAAGTTACTTTAGCGCTGGTTTTCGGGACCCGCCTTATTTAAAGAGGATACGAGGATAGAGAAAGAGTAGTAGACATAAAAGTGAAAAAGAGGAGAAAGCGAGTTCAACTGCTACAGCGAAATCCTCAGTATCCATATCTCCTTGCGCCGATTATCACAATCTTGTAATTCCTCATTAAGAGTGCAGGTTTATTCTATCAAATAAGTCAGAGATAGACATCGAGTTTATGATATATTTTATTCACTACGCTCAAACTATACATTTTACCGGCGAGGTAACACCTTTCAAAAAATAAATGCACAGAGGCCCTGAGTAGCATTGTCGTCTACAAGAGCATCGGCGAACGAGCATGCAGTATTCTCCAGTAGACTTCGTATCTGCCAAGGCACAATCCTCGATACACCAGCATATACCTATGTGCATTCTCTGGTGTTGTCAGCACGGTTTTCTTCCGAAACAACCCTTTACAGTATGTCCCATGTTGACTCACATCTAGTCCAGCCATTCTCCTCACTTCCCTAAGTTCCTGAGGCTTCTTGCAGGTCCATTGGGGTAATTTCCTTCGGCTGACTCTCTACACATGTTCATCATTAAATGTCTTCAAGTGGAGTGGGTCTTTTTTGCATCCCGCTGGATATATCGGAGTGGAAACGCCCTCTGTGTTGTGTTACATTTCATCCACAAAAGTCGTTTCCTTGTCTTCTCCCTCACTTTTGTCATCTCTATAGGATCCTAAATACGGTTATCTCCTTGGTCGCCTTTGAGGATGCCTGTTCGCGAGCTCCGTTGATGATGAATTGCTACCATGCCCCCCAACTATCTCTAGATTTCTAAATATATGGATGAAAATTACCATTATCAATGCTTCATTTCCAGGGGAGAGTGACATCTCATAGGGCTTGAAAACGTTTCTCTTTGTTTACCATTTCTATTTTGCAGCACTCTATCGGGCATCCCCCTTGTAAACCTAGTCAAAGGATTTTATGTAAGAATTGTAGGCTTTACATCTAGATTCCACAGGATAATAAAGAACAGAAAATAAAGGAAATCATACCCCGAGCCCATTAGCTCATTCTTTCTGATCTTGGTTTCTCTGTGGGAGATAGATCACTTGAATATTCCTAAACCAACCACTGAAGCTCTAGGCAAACTGTAAATCTACCAAGAGAAATGACCATGGGTTACTCAACTGGACAATGGCCTCCCTTTTTATAGTGATAGAGAATAGCTTAAGCTTCTATATTCTTTGATTAGCCTGCCAATTACTGACTCACAAAGAATTAAATACCTTTACTCATAATAAACCCCATACTTATAGATCAATGTCTTAAATCAGTTAAACATTATTAAATCACTTAATGGGGATTAAATGATAGCTAATTAAAAATAATATATATTTATGTCCCCTTAATAGAGATTAATACTTAAAAATCTCCCACTTGGACAAGTATGTATGACTAGGTATTCTGGATTATAAATGAACGAGGTCAAAACTTTTGCTATCATTGCAAGGAATTTTACCAATCTTATCCATCATGGAATCAGCAATGAGCCAAAGGGGCTTTGTCACATTAAGCATACCAAAGCCCAAAAATGATCACATATAATGTCCCAATGAATAACATAGATCAAGTGTAGATGTCTAGCATGCAAAATTACAAAAAATGTGATTCGTACATGAACATTTCCTACTTAGTGAGGTCCTCTGAACTTTGAAGTGCGGTGAAGTAAATTTTTCTTTAGAATGGAAATAATTGATAATTAAATATATGTTTATTGTTATGAGTAAAATCATGGACATTGAATGTGCAAGTTAACTTATAAAAAATTATACTCAACTCTTGACTTTAGTTTTGAAATTTAGAGTAGTGGCAGGCGGATGTCAATCCACAGGGAGGAATGTTAAAAGATTGAAATCAAGGAATACATTTGATATTTTTGGATTAAGAAAGCAAAGAGGATTGATGAAAAGAAGAAGATGTAAGCAAGGAATGAAATGCATAGAATAAATGCTTTCAAACTTTTTTAAGACTAAAAACCCTTGATTGTCATTAGAAATGTAATTTGGTGTTGGAAAATATGTAAAAGTTGATGAAAATATGGGGAATATGGAAAAAAATCAATGGAAAATGATTCTAATATATGGATTAGTGGTGGAAAAACATGCTTCAGCAATGTTCTCTAATCAAAACATGGCTTCAAGAGAGAAGCCTAAAAGAAGAAACATAAAAAAATTAATCTCTTATATTCTCTCTCCTCTTTCTTCTCTCCTTTCTCCCCTTTTTCACACCATATAAAAGAGAGAGAGTGAGAGAGAAGCGAGTGGGAGAGTTATGTGGTGACAGAGAGAATTGTAGAAGAGAGAGTCTCTTTCTCTTTCATCTGCTTGTCCACGAAAGAGCAAAATGAAGTGGCCATTTAGAAGGAGAGATAAAGGAAGTGAAATTCGAATGGTCAGGGAAGAGAGAAAGATGTAGAGTATAGGAGAAAGGGAAGTATTGTGATGAAGAACTTCTCCATCAGGCCTACACGAGACAGGAGGGATGGAAGAGAGGAAACTCTTTTTTGTGCATGCATGAAAGAGAGAGAGAGAGAGAGAGAGAGAGAGAGAGAGAGAGAGAGACAAAGAGCATAGAGGAAGCTTCTCTCTACCTCACACATGCAATGAAGATGGTAGGGCAGAGAAGGAGGATAATGATAGAGGGAGGAAGCTGGGAATGAGAGAGTGATGATGACGAAGATAGAATGATGCAGTGCAGAAGGGGAAAGCAGCATCAATGGAGATGGGGCAAGATTGATAACATGCAATTTTAACATGCAATTATACGATTATTAATGCAAATTAAGGCATAAAACATTTCATTTTACACATGTTATCATACTTTGAGTGCATATTTATCATTTCATGCAATTTTAAGTTATAATCTCAAAATGCATTATATTAGGGATAATTATGCATTTATGAAGAATATATTTTATAGTAGATTATTCCCATCTACTTTTGAGATTATAATTGGGTTTCAATGTTAAATAATAAGAGAAAATACATTTTTATATACTCATTTATATTTATAAGAGCATTAGATCAAGATGAGACGACGTGCATTTTTGGCGTTACTTCTTCATGGGTGATGTGGCGAAATCTCAGTGGTTCATCTTCAATTGAAAAAACATGATTTAAACTTAATGATTCACATCCACGCATTTCATCAGAGCCGTTAATTGAAGATAAAATGACAAATCAGACAGTTATGCCTAAATTTACCTATTTATATGAGTGTTCTTCGACATAAAATGTATTATTGGGTATTTCGAGTAATTGAATTGTCTAAACACCACAATCCTTTAATCTCTTGCTTCCCTTTGCTTCTAGAACAATTTTTGCATCCAAGGGGTGTTTGAAAGTGATTTTCGTTGAGAGAATAGGGAGAAATCGATTCTTCAAGGCTAACGATCGTCCTCGAATTCACGGAATGAAAAGCCTTTGATCTGACGAGAAATTGGATCAATTCAAGTGCTGTCTTGGGTTAGAAATCTTGTTTTCATCCTAATCTTTCTTCCTATAACATTAGATTTTAATTTTGAATTTTAGATTTAGTCCATTTCGTTTTTAATTTCGGTTTTCTCTCTTCGTGATCCGAATTTCTCTCTGAACCTTGCTCGTTTGTTTCTCTATGAATCTGGATCCAAATTCTATGATTATTTATTTTGTTTATTTGATTTTAAATTATCTTTCCAAATCTATTGAAATCCCTAATTTCTCACCTTATTTCATCGTCTGATTTGATTAAATTTCAAAGAATACTTCAAAAATAGCTTAATTCTCCGTGGATTCAACCCTTATTCACCTCTAAACTATTAAATTCATGATTATTTTTCTAAATTGGTGAGTTTGGTAATTTTTTGACACGTATCCCCGTGTTTTCAATGATCTTACGGATTCGCTTCATCAAAGATGAAAGTGGAGGCTTCTGTACCTCACGCATATGAGAAGAAAACTCTCTTCTATGCCCCCATGGAAGAGAGAGAGAGAGGCATGATAAGGGGAAGGCGACAGAGAAGTGGAGAAGAATTTGTGATGGAAATTTCCAGTGAGTGTGAGAGCAAGGAGTAAAGAGAGAAATTTCTCCCCCTTACATGTCCACACAAGAACGTGCAAGAGAGGGGGAAGAGGGAGAAATTGCAAGGAGAAAGAGAGAGCGAGGGAGAAGATGTCAGCTGGGGTGAAAAAATAAGAGAAAGAGGAAAATTCTATCAACGCATGCATGCACATGTGCACGGGAGAGAGGGAAGATAAAGCTGTGAGGAGGTGAGAAGGAAGGGAGAGAAAGGGGAGAATGGAAGGGATTTTTTCCATCCTCTTCCCCTTATATGCACATTCACGTGCATGCGAGAGAGCGAGAGAGAGAGAGAGAAGGAGAGGGGTGTGATTGGGGGGCGCTTAGAGGTGTTACATGATTCGTGTCACGATTGTGTATGTGGTCCTTTGCCATGAGATGCCAAAGATATCTTGTGGATGGATGATCATGTTTTGATTATGACTTACGAATCCCTACCATTGGATGTCTAAAATGCCATATATTAGATATGACATGAAGTCCACGAAGATGATTTTGTGATCAATATGGGATCATTTGCCGTCGGTATTTGAGGAGATTGACTCAATGAATGAGATGTGATGAAATCCTTGGGCAAGGTAATGGAAATATCAGGGAAGGAGTTCCTAATGATTTCCCACACGCATCAGTACTAACTTGAGTGACCGATTAGGGTTTAACAGTTGACCATACCCTAAATCATTCATGAGTCTTGTGTGGATGAAGGATTATATATACATGGTAATCGATGATGAAAAGGTTCCATAAGAGAGTTCTTACATACTCCATATCTCCTAAAGTACGTGGTGTAGCGTGGCACCCAACTGGCTAGCAACTCAACTTATCGATTTGGTAAATTGATCCTTGAGTATTTAATCCATATGTTGATGTGAATAATTAATTAAGGTTGACCTATAAGGTGTTATTTGGCCTATAGAGTTCTTAATTGGTGAGATATATGGACCTAGAGGGTCAACACATGTATATGGATGTTGGTTGATATAGACATAATTATGGGGGTTTTTTAATAAAAATCCTCATACCAAATGTTTATAAATAGGGGTAGAACGACCACAACTGAAGGTGCTCATGCAAGCCTTGTGAGACTTATCTCCTTTCTTCTATTTCTCTCTTTGTGAAGAGCTTTGAAGAGGAGATCCAACTATCCGCAAACCGTGTAAATACCATTAGAGGCTAGACACTTTAATAGTTTTAAGAACTCCTTCAAGGAAACTATGTAAGTATGTTTTCTCATACATACTAGATAATAGGATCATCTGTTCTTGGTGGCTTGGTGATGTGGGACGAAATAGGAGAATCAAAATTTATCAAATAGAACTATAAGTGATAACATGCTAAATTAACATGATAAAACATGATTATTGATGCATATTAAGGCATAAATGATTTCATTTTCATCGATGTTATCATATTTATGTGTATTTTTCTATCATTCCATGAAAAAGTCATTATAATCTCAAAATACTTTAAATTGACATGAAGTCCATGAAAAATAATGATTTCTCTCATTATTTTAACTTTAAAACGTCTATAATCTCAAAATACTTTAAATTATGGGTAAATATGATGATCTAAAGATGAATAATTAATAACACATCTTTTACTTAAGATTATAGACGTTTTAAAGTTAAAATAATGAGAGAAATCATTTTATAGACATTTGTTTACATTTTTCTTAAGTTAAAAACTTTAAAGAATAAATGTATTTTTGAAATGGAAATTAAAACTCTCATTATTTATTAATTTTGACTCTTTAGAATGATAGATAATTAAATTTCGGATCAAATGAAAGAAATTTGGATTAATTTGGAGTTATATTTTGAAAGTTATGAATTTTCTAATTTTTAGGGATTTTTCAAGACTTTTCTGAATTTATTTTCAATTTTTAATCTATTCAAACAATTAAAATAAAAGCAAAAAGTGGTTTATTTTCGCGCGTGACCCACGTGGATGCGACGTGGCACGCAAGGCCACGTGGCTGAGCCACGCAGACTCACGCGAGCCCCTGCGTGGCGCGATATGACACGTGTGCATATTTATATTTATTTGTAATATAGGGTTATAGTACATAGAAGCCTTCTGATTATCGGAAATACGCTATCCCTATATTTCCGTTGCATCTTATAAACCCATCTTCTTCTCTTAGTTTTTCCGTGTGGGAGTAAGTTCCACACGATTTTAAAGATGCAGGTGACGTGGCAAAAAGCAAGGCATTCGATCAAAATCAAAGCGCGTCGATTGGATGAACTCAGGGTCCACTGAATCACGATCGCGCACGTGCTCTAAAGGAGGGAGTTCTAACGGTCTAGATTGAATCGCGCACTACGCATCCTGACCATCGGATCGCGATTCAAGGGACGCGATCAAAGGCGTTTTATAACGCATCTCAAACCGCTCATCCGGACGCTCCATCTAATATCTGACGGCTGCGATCTTTTTTAAAACGGTCCACGATGGACCGTCCCATCGCAACCGTCGGTCGTTTCGATCAGACGGTTACGCCCAAATACCCTATAAAAAGACATGTTCTTCCGAGTTCTAAAGCATTCGAGAAATCAATCCAATTTATCTATTTAGATACCTCCCTTCTCGAATCTCTTGATTCCATCCTCTTCTACACTCATTTGTGCATCCACGGAGGGTTTGAAATCGAGATTTGGTAGAGAGACGAAGGAGAAATCGCAGCTTGAAGTCCACGATTGCGATCTTTGCATTTTCGACGATTGAAGTCATTAATCGTGTTAATCTGATCGCAATCTTGGGTCAGTGGAGTCGGTTTTTGCTAATCTATCATCCATTCATGTTTAATTTCAATTTATATTAAGATTTCAAGTTCAATTTAGTTTAATTTTCCTCAAAATCACCATTTACAAGCTCGGAAATTTCTCCCCACTTCGATCTTCAATTTCTCTGTGAAATCAAGATCAATTTCAATGATTTTTGATTCCGTGGAAACGATTTGAAGTTCTCTTTCATAATCTACCATTTTCCCCAATTTTTATCATTAATTCATCATCCAAATTGATCAATTTCAAAGAGATCATCATAAATTTCCTTATTTCCCAGTGGATTTGACCCTTATTTACCATTATACCCCTCAATTCGAGATGCTTTCATCAAATTGGTAAGTTTAAAATTATGTTTGACACGAGACCATGTGAAATCGACGATCTCGTGGTTTCGTCTCGTCAATAAGGTATGGCGTTTTGATAGAGGGATGTTATGAATTTTTAAGATTGGTGACCTTGAACTCCCTAGGGTTAATCCCACAATTGGAGAGGATAGAGATCATTTTTAATAACCTTGAAGTGGAGTTTCTATTCAATGAATCAGACCAAATTTCACAACCAATGCGCATGAATACCCAAATATATGAATAGAGGCTATCCTAGGGTACACCCAAATCCTAAGAGCAAGAGATTTTTGGGGAAGGATGATCTATCGCACAAAATGACAGGAATGAGAGTAGCTTGAAGAAGATTCTTGATTGATGTGATCTTGTTGGGGCAAAATTTGAAATCTCCTTCTTGATTACTCCTTGCTTTGAGAGAAGAGAGAGAAGGGAATGAAGAGGAATGATGGAAAGAGGGAAGGAGGAGAAGAATGAGAAGGGAGAATGAGAAATGAAGGGTGTGTGTTGTGGAGAGGAAGAAGAAGAGGGATGGAGCAGGAAAAGTTGTTGATTGGTATGTGGATGAGAGAAAATGAGAGAGGGGGGGGGCATTCGTGGAGGATGAGAGAGAAAGAGTGGGGGAACAATAAAACTTCAAACTTTTTCAAATTTAAAATTATGAGAGAGAGTTTCACAAGATCCACATAAATAGGGGAAGAGAGAGAATTGTTCAACCCTTGAAGGGGTGTGTCTCTTCAAGGGGTGCCACCTTTTGAGGAGAAATTTTGATCCTCTTGAAAGAATGCCTTCAAAAGCCACTTGTCAAGATGTGAGGGTACCACTTGGAGGGTTTTAATTGGTGGAAATTTTAGGGGTAATTTGGGTATAGTAATCTGCCCTAAAATCATGGGTTCAGGTTGACTTGGTCAAAGAAGGATCTATGATGCAAATAACTTGAAATTTGGGAATCTAAAATTCCTTCATATAATTTAGGGAGATGATTTGACTTGGTCAAACGGGTTCCTAAATTTTAAGAAAGTGGTTTGAGTTGGTCAATGGCTCAAAATTAAAGGTTTTAGGTCAAGAGTAGGGTTTGGCCAAGTCAATGGAAGTGTTTAATGGATTCTAAGGATTAAGGGGTGGCACCCCCATATTCATGGGCTTGCTCCTCTTCATGTCTTCAAAGTCTTTTGATATATAAATGTCTTCTAATGATAGATTCCTGAACTTCTTTGTTAGGATCAACATGTTATTTACTGCAGATGGATGACACCGAATCCTTGCATTTCTCCTTAAGTTATAATGCCTTTTCGCCTCCTTGGAAGCTTCTCTTGGTATTGAGGTGTCCCCACCACTTGGTATTTTGAATATCCAATTCAATCTATTCCGTTGCATTCGATATTTTCAACAAAATTTTGAAAGTTTATCGACCTCAAAACACAATACAAGATACTGAGCAAAGGGTCTAAGACACTGTTCTCTAGATTGATAACATACAATCTTAACATGTAAAAACATGATTATTAATGCAAATTCAGGCATAAAACCTTACATTCTCATGCATGTTATCATACTTCGAGTGCATTTCTATCATTTCATGTAATTGTAAGTTATAATCTCAAAATGCTATAATTTAGGGTTAATTGTGATGAATTAAATATAAATGATTTTGTAACCTATCTTTACTTGAGATTATAAGTGGTTTTTAAAGTTAAATAATTAGATAAATCATTTTCATAAACATTCATTTAATTTTCTAAAGTTAAAATATTAAACAAATGAATGTATTTTTGAAATAGAAATTAAATATCTTGTTATTTAAATATTTTGACTTTTTATAATGATAGATAATTGAATTTCAGATCCAATGAAAAAAATCTGGATGAATTTGGAGTTGTCTTTTGAACGTTATGAATTTTCTAATTTTGCCAAATTTTTTCAAAATTTTTCTGAATTTTTCTAAATTTTTAATGAATTTCTAAAGATTTTCTGGAATTAAAAATTAATTTTTTGATTTAGTAATAGCGCGCAGGTGGCGTGGGGCTATCTGGATCGTCTGATCTCATAGAAATCAACGGTCAAGATCGGGAGGCGACGTGGCAGCCTATGGAGCGTCTGATCGTGCGAAGAATCTCAGCCGTCGATCTTCACTTAAATCGGTGGGCACACGTGGCTTAATCGGGGTACACCGGATCATCTTAATCTCAACCATTGATCACGAGAGTTATAAGGGTCAAGATTGAAACACTCGAAAACTCATCTGAGGCGTTAGATCGCGATCCAACGGCGATCGTTTCACGACATTTTATAATGCGTGATCACGTGGCTTCATCTGAATGCTCGATCAACGATCTAACGGCTGCCATATAACGGTAACAATTCGCATTAATGCGATCAATCAGAGCTGTTGATCGCTAATGAAACGCTCCATTCGACGGTTACGCCCAAATACATTATAAATTGAGATGTTCTTCGACATTTTTATGTATTCTTGGATGATTTCACCAAATTGATGTATCTACACCCTTCCATCCTTGAATCTCTCACTTCTAATCTCTTCTAGACTCGTTTTCGCGTCCACGGAGTGATTAAAAGTGAGATTTCGTCGATCGATTAAGGAGAATTTGTCTCTTGAACACTGATGATCGTTTTCAAAATGAATGACTAAAAATATCCCCAATTGAGTTCATCAAGGTACCCTATTTTATGGCCCTTGATTTCTACGGCTTCCAGGATTGTTTTCCAAGAAAGCTTCTAGAACTTAGGATAGTGGATAGGATTCTTCTAGAATTTTAACATCCCTTACAATGATTTCAGTCGTAATGTCTTCTCCCAACCCTATTCTTAGTGCTTTGTTAGGATAGCATAAAAATTGATGCTAAGATTATTAATTTATCAAATTAAGTAACATATTCTGGGGCACTATTATTTACTTCATGAATTCCTTGCCATGACTCCACTAACTTATCTTAATAATTGAGAGGAATCCCTTAATTTGAATGTCGTTTCATTCCAACTTTCTGTGAGATCTTAGCCCCTAATGTTTAAAAGATGTACTGCATTCTTCCAATATATCTTGAATGGATGATTAAGTTTCATTTCAGCGAAGCTAATATTATTATCTTTAAAGAAGTCATACCACCCCAACTAATCTCCAAATGGATTCTAACTTGAGATTTTCTTTGGGCTCTATGCTTCCTTAAAACATAGAAAAATCAACCATACCACTATTATAAAAAAAATTGAGGATTTTTCCTAATAGTGTAATGGGTTGGAGTTTTCAGAATAGAAACTCTATTAGCTTTGCTTTCACCTTGGAAAGACACGAGTGTCAAGAAGAAAACTTTCATTCAATATTTGACATGTGTGACATGCTCAAAGTCTAATGACTTCTACCTTCTCTTAGATAACCTTATTTCACAACCAATGTGCATGAATCACCTAAATATATGATTCACGACTATCCTAGGGTTTGCACAATCCTAAGAACCAGAGATTTGGGGAAGAATGATCTTTCACACAAAATGAGAGGAATGAGAGTACCTTGATGGAGATTCTTTATTTATGCAAATTTTTTGAGGAAAAATTTGACATCTCCTTCTTGATTACTCCATTATTTTCAATAAAAGAGAGAAAGGAAGAAGAAGAAGTAATGATGGAGTGAAGGGATGGAAGGAGAAGAAAGTGGAGAAAGCAAAGAGAACCGATGGAATCTGTGCATATAAGAGGGTGAAATCATTGGAGTGTTTGGGGTGGAAAAGGAATGGAGAGGAGGGAGTTTTTCCAAGGAGAGGGAGAGGGAGAGGGAATTGCGTGGCTGCATGTGTGGAGGAGAGGAAATGGAGGAGAGAGGTGAAATCATGGAGAAGATAGAGAAAGAACGGAAACAACAACCAAACTTCAAAGTTTCTCAAATTTCATAATATGAGAGAGAGTTTCACAAGATTAACATAAATAGGGGAAGAGAAAGAATAGTCTCATCCTTTTAAGGGGTGTGTCTCTTCAAAGGGGCCACCTTTTTAGGATGAATTTTCTTCACCTTGAAAGGATCCCTAGAAGATTTTCTTGTTCAAATGAGAGGATGTCTCGTATATGTACATATATCATTACATCCACAAAAACTCATAAAATTTTCAGAATTCAACCACTTAAATTAGACTTTAAGTGGGATTTGTCTCTTAACATAAATAAAATGTGGATAATAATGTGTGTTAGGACTTCTTCATACTTATACCATATTCAGTACTAAGTAGATATTCTCATTATTAGTGTCTTAATTAGCACCTAAATATGGTATATGCTGCATAGATGATGCTATCATTCTAAAGTTATCATGAAGTGGACGTTAGGAGGTGATGGCAGCATCTACTAAGGGGGTTACAACCATGATCTATGGGGTATACTACTTTTGAAACAGGTTTAGCTATGATCAACTACTTTTGCAAGCAAAGGAAGTGATGGTGGCCCTAGTATGAGGAGGTACCAATCATCACAATAACATGAAGAATCACAAAAATGGGCAGAGTTCATGATAACATGTCATCGATGCATTCATTTCCATCAATATAAATAGATTTAATGCATAATTCTTGCTAATATAACTCATGTTATCATGTTTTTATGACATTTTTTCATTTATCACATCATTTTGCTCATATAATCAATTTGTATCTATTTAGTATAATTGGGTAAAAACATGAATATGTCTTATGATGCATCATTATTTTTAGTTTTTTATTTTATGCAAATAACCACATTTGACACCTTCAAAGTGATTGAATTCTAACATTTCTATGAGTTATATGGATATGAGTGTTAGGTCTAATCTGTATTAAGTAGACAGAGTTATGTATTATTGTGGATTAGCTATCATTTAATCCCATTAAGTGATTCAATTATATTTAATGTGGGGATTACGACATTCATATATGTGTGTGGAGGTTAATTATGTGTAGAGACAATTAAATCGGTCATTAGCTATTAATGGGCTGACTAATGACTGATTAGAGGCTTAAGCTCTCCTCATTCTCTATAAATAGGAGGTCATATTCTGCTTGGATAACGAGATGCTCATAACCCTCTAGAGAGAATCCCATTTCTTCTAGAGATCGGGAGGTTATATTGGGGATATTCAAGAAGGCTATTCTCCACTTGAGTAATCTACTTCGATGAAGACTAATTCAGTGAATCCAGGTACAAGTTTAATTCAATTTTATGAATCTGATTATTCTAATGAATCATGATGCATACTCGAAGTTTCTATCACCGAGGACATAGGCAGCAAGTAGGAAAGCGTGGATGCTATGACAACAAGAGAGAGGAAGAAACAACTATTCAACAAATTTGAACGCCAAGTCAACCCTATCATAATGAAATAATTCTTAAATCGGGTTTCACTTTGATATAGTAATCATCTATAATTTTTATGATGATCCATAATTATTAGGGAAGTCAAAGATGGGTCAACCTCCTTATTTTAAGGAAGTTGGACCACATTAATTTTCATGAAATGATCCTTAAGTATTTTTATGATTTAAGATTGTATAAATGAAAAAATATAGAATTAAATTCTTTATCCAATGGAGAAAATTTGGTAGAAAAAGTTTTATTTTATGATGTAATGAATGTCTAATTTTAAGGATTTTTTAAAAAAAATTTAGGGATTGTAAGGATTTTTATGATTTTTAAAAGAATATTTTTACAAGAAAACCCCTCCAATTTTTGAAAGATATTTATAAAAAAGAGTTGATACCTTTTTTTTGTCCACGAAAAGTCATGCCATGTGGTGCTCTAATGCAGAAATCTTGATGGATTATTATGAGGGGAGATATAACTAATCTAGAAATTTGGAGTTATGAAGGTGTAGCAGGTGCACATATTGTGCTACTTGGCAGCTAGCTAGCATTTTTTGAATTGGGATTTAGAGATATTTTGTGATGAAAATGTAGGAAAACCAAGAGGTAAAGGAAAGGTCATGCCCTTTTGCGCTGATTGTGGGTGAGGAGAGATTCAAACCACCAATAGCGTGGTTCATAGCCACGTATTTATGTGCCTTCATTCTCATTATGATAGGGGGTCATTCGAGCGTATGTAAATAAGTAGTATATTTACAAATGGATCCCTACGTCATATCATTCTATTTAGGATGAATAGCTATGGGTATAATCTAACCTGCGTTTTACATATCTATCGTTATTTGGGTACATTATTCACTTCTTTTGGCTTCTACTGAAATGATCAGAATTTCTTCAACTTAAATTCATGATAGCTCACAATTTATTAGTTTTGAGCTAAAACTATTCAGTAGATTCTTGTCTTTACTTGCCATCCATCCATTTCCTGTGATTAAGTAATTAAGTACGAAAGATTATGATTTGAATGATTGGACTATTTTAATACTCTCTACACTCAAACCTTAGGAACTATCCTATGTAAACCTAAATTTCTCTCTTAGCATCAAGATACCACAAGGAAAAGGAGAGAAGGTCAAAGCCTAAGTAGAGCATTATTTGATGCTCATTCTTGCCATGGATATCAATCAAGAAAGGAATGCAATTGGAGAAAGTCTAGCAGCACCTAGCCTAGGATGAGCATCACAATGGGGTTTGTGCGAGGATTCAGATTGATTTCTTCCTTGTGACTATCTCCATAATCAATCTAGAATGAGTTTTTTTAGTTTTCTTTTAATGTAATAGCCTTGGCATCATCTCTCATTGCAAATCTTTGACTCCATCTCTATACGTTAATCGATCACAACTATTGTCCATTCTTGTCATCTTACCATCATCTAATATCCAGTTCCATCTCTTTTAATCTCATCTTCCAATCACAATTTAGTGTTCTTTCCTAATTCATCAAGAAAATCACAAAGTTGTCACTTACATTTATCTCATCAAGAAAATGTATTATGTTCCCGTTCACGTCTCTTTCCATGCTCTCATCCTTCAACAAAGCATCTAACCTCATTACACATGCACTATACTAAGTGAAGAATTTATGAAATTTATTTCATCAAATTGATACACAAAACTAATGTAAAACATGTGAAAATTGAGTTCATCAAGCAATAATTGCAGGGTAGCAGTGGTAACCTCAAAAGCGTTAAATGACCTAGGGGAGGGCCTTTAGCTCAAGTATTATGTGAATAGGTAAACACTTTGGCAATAGATGATAAAAAAGGAAATTATAATCTTATTTACATAGAGTAGATCATGAGATAAGAACAGATATGTATGTATGTGGGACTAAGACCCTAATGAGCCAACCTACTTGGGCCATACAAATTGAAATTATCATATCTAGAAAAGTAGGTTTCTTGAATACAGATTAGAATATTGTAATGCAAATTTTAGGAAATCAATGTGACCAATGAGAGTCAAGAAAGGCTCATATTGAATGAGGATAAGATCTTGTGAATCACAATAAGTTTCTTGAGTCGCGTAGGTCCTCCATTTATGAAGAGAGACTTTTTTAGTCAAAAGTATCTTTTGTGGATCAGAAGGACTTCTTGTATATTGGAGAGTTAGTTTGTTTATAGGATGACCTACATGATAAAAACTAGATATACCTTGCAAGGATCCAATGACACATACGATGGAGTGGATATCATTTTAAGGAACTTATAAGAATTTATTAGTAACTAAGGTTGAGACAAGAGCTATCCATGACCACATGAAATGGGTGAGCAAGAAGAGCCATAATGTGTTATAACTCTAACACCTTTTACTGAGTTCGTAGTTATCCCATGAGAGTTGGTTTTATCAGATTAGGTTCCTCAAAATTTGTAATTTTACTCAATAGATCATTAAATTTAATCGGTGGTAGAAATGAATTTACCCCTTTGCTTCTTAGCAGGGATTCCTTGAGATACCTCAACTACAAAGGACCTCTATGACTCCCTTTACCCTCTCTCATGATCAAATGGTATGTGTATTTACTAGCCTAAGACATCAGCAGTAATAGTATAAGTATATGTAATTACTCATTAAATTCAAGTATATATGATAATAGGCTCATGAATACCGAATTAAATACATCATTTATAGTTTAAAATTTTCATATTAGAATAGCCACAAAATGGATTTTTCTGCATAAAAAAATGACTTTAGAATGCTCTTCTACGCCTTAAGAAAATTTCCAAAAAGGTTCAAAAATGTACTCAAATGACGGATGTCTCTATGATGAATTGAGGCCCCTTTCTACAAGCAAATCTCTCCAAAGATAGGGATAACTTCTAAAGAACTTAATGGACCCTATCTTGACCCATTCAGTCCATGTAGTGAAGTCTTATTGGACTCACATGGAAAACCACAAAGGGTGAGAAGGGGAGGATCCAAGGCTGTTGGAGTATAATTTTGGTTGTTCTATTCCTTCATTTCTCTCTTTCTCCTCCTTATCTTCTCAAATCCTCTTTTGTTCCTTGAGCTTCTCTTTTTGATTCTCGATCTCTCTCCCATCTGTCTTGTTCTTCTCCCAATTTCCATTTCTCTCTATCTTTCTCTTACTATTGTCTAAGTTTCTTTCGTCCCTTCTATTTCTCTCAATTTTCTCTCCCTCTCTACCATTCTCTTCTTCTGATTCTTCCCTCTCCCTCTAATTTTTCTTAACTTATCTCTCTTAATATCTCACACTCTATTCTAGATGTTTTCCCTTCAATTTTCCTCCGCATGTGATTAGCTCATAGGATTCTCGTACGTGTCCTGTCCATAAGACCTCAATAAAAACATTAGTACAAATCAGCCCACTAAGGGCAGTTTTAACATAATCGAAAATTAAAGAAACTTTGAAAGTGATTGTTTCAGAAACAGAAAATAATATTTTATTGAAAGTAAATGCTATTAGTAATTGTGAATTATCTTGTCCAACAATTACTAATAGAGTATTTATTTATGAGAGTCCTATTTATTACTTAAAATTCCTCATAACAACACTAATTATTTCTAAATAACTACCCATTTAAAATGCAATGAAAAGTGATTATTCTAGGTATCATATCATGATAACATGCAAAATAATTGTTTATTTAAAACATTCAATGATCAGAATGCAAATAAAATGTATAATTTAGAGTAACTTTTTCTTGTTATCAGTCATCTCAGCCATTGATCGCGATGGACTGTTAGATCTGACGGTTATGCCCAATTCTTCTACAAATTAGAGTGTTCTTCGTTAACGAAAACTCACCCTTAGATTTTCGAGATTAAACGAACTGTTTAGACACCAAAATTAAACGAACATGCATTCGGCGTGTTTTCATCTTAATCTTTCGTCATTTAGCATTAGATTTACATTTTGAATCGTAGATTAAGTTTAATTTGGCTTTAACTTCAGCTTTAAATCAATTTCGCGATCAAATTTTTCTCTCAGTTTCAAACTTCGATTACTGCACAAATTCTCATCCAAATCACTCGATTTTTGATTCCATGGATTCCCAATTGAGTTATCTTTCTTAATATTATAAAATGCCTAATTTCTAAACTCAATTCGTTGTCCGATTTGATCAAATTTCAAAGATATCTCTCAAATTTCTTTAATTCTCTTTGGATTCAACCCTTATTTACCATTATACCCTTCAATTTGTGAATTAAGCCTTAAATTGGTAAGTTTGGACTTTTTTTGACATGACATCGTGTGTATTCAACGACCATACGCATTCGTTTTGTCACCTTTACAATAGGCTTGATCATTATCAATGGAAACCACCAAAGATAAAAACATAAATTTAATCAATCAAATAGATGAATAGAAAAAAAAATTCCTCATATCTTGCTGATAGCTAAATTATATCAAGGCCATGTCAATAATAGAGTAGAACATAAATTTTCATAGGTTGAAAAATTATAATAAAAAAATGAAAATAAATATCTAAAGATCATGTTGATAAAATTTCATCAAGATAACAATTTCTCTTCTCAATGTGAGAAATGGTTTCCTTGCATGATTATGATGATATTACATTATACTTAAATAATAATGATAACACTACTTAAATATTATTTAGGAGAAATGTTCCCCTCCAATGATCTAATGATGATGGTGATCATGAAATGATCTACAAGAGGATGTGTTTCATTAACTCGTGGCTTGTGGGATAGAAGTCAATACTTCAATCTATATTTTGATGATCTCAGGTTTTATATTGATGCGGTTTCGTCTTCCCTTTCGTGGGAAAGAAGAAAGAGGAGAGATCTCTCTGCCCTTTCTTGCTTCTGTTGGTAGAGGGAGATCTCTCTACCTCTCTCTCTCTCTCTCTCTCTCTCTCTCTCTCTTCGATGTATCTTCTCTATAACCAAGGCCTGTCCAGATCCCTGTCTTGATGAATCTCTCTCACTGGCTAACAGGTCAATAAAGATGAAACAGTGCACTAACAATGAAGCCCTGCCATTCAAATACCTTTTTCATCTGGGCCCATTTGGATTTATTATTGGACCATTAAGAAAGTACATTATTCGACATTTAAAACGGTAGGCCTGTCAGTTTCTTAAACCAATGGAAAATAAAATAACTCGAAGAGCATTCCGTTCCTGTTACCGCGAGGGAGCCTAGCTACATTCCAGCTACCGCCAGACTGCGTAAATTCACCTTCACCAACCCACCTGCGAAGCAGAACACCTAAAGAACCTTATATTCTGTCCCCCTTCATTCTTCAGTTGAGTCGGGCGAAGTGGACCCCACATGCTGTCATCCACAACTTGTTGACGTTGACATGTCGCCGTTAAACTCTCACATCGCCGGCCTTCTTCCTCTGATAACCTCAGATCGCCGGCCTACTTCCAGGCGGCGTGCTGAGGCGGCGCACGCGTCTCTCTCTCTCTCTCTCTCTCTCTCTCTCTCTGCCCCCTTCCCCCATACAGCTTGTCCTTCGGGATGTCTCTATCTCCTTATTTACATTGGTGGCGATTAGGGAATGATGCTCAGCCAAAGTCGTACAGTAAGGTTTACAGCATCCCGAAGGGAGCAACTTTCTCCCATTTCTGATTGCATAGAAAAAGAGCGAGAGAGTGAGAGACAAGAAGAAAGAGGGAAAATATCGGCGACCCGCGTGAGCAGCGGGCGCCATCTATACATTCGTGTAGAACTCCGGATGACAAACGACGAGAAAAACTGAGGTAGAGGAAAACCTATGAGGAAGCAAATAGCTTTAGGGTTCCACGCCAAAATGGACAGTTATGGGAGAAATCCTGGAAGCCCAGAAGCCGATGACTCTCATTGAAGACTGTGTACCCTAGTTTCAGCCTTCTCCCCCTCCACCGTCATTGAATTCTTTTGTTTGGTTATTCTTCTGGTGCGGCCTCATGGAAGACGTTTGTCTGTTGCAGGCGAGCTATTAACTGTGTTTAGGGCATAAAGAGGTCGGCAGAGGGTAGAGAGAGAAAGCGGGCAAGAGAGAGAAACTGGAGCAGAGATGACGGTGAGAGAAATAAAGACGGCAATGGAAAGAGAGACTGAGAGAGAGAGAAGGAGCGAGAGAGAGAGAAAGAGATAGAGAGAGAGAGACGGGGAGAGAGAGAGAGAGATACTGCTGATGGGGTGACGGTGAGACGTAGAGGTCAATGGATAGACGAGGCGTAGATACAGAGATGGCGACAGATGCAGAGAGAGAGAGAGAGGAATAAATAGTCAGCGTTGAGCATTGGCCCAGATGTGCGTGCGAGAGATGGAGACTGCTAAAGCGGTGACAGAGGGATGTAGATACCTACGGCGATATCTGCAAAGGAGATATTGGAGAGATAGTCAGCGATAGAGAAGGTCCTTGATACAGAGAGAGAGAGAGGGATACACAGAGAGAGAGGGAGAGATTAGGTGCATGTATGCAGAGAGGAGCATTGAATACCTGTCATTTGGGTGATTATTAGCGTGAGTATTTGGGTTTTTGAGGGAGGGCGATAGCAGGTGGGTCGTGAATAGGATGGGCACGCCAACCCGATCTATAAAAGAAAAATCGCAGGTCGCCGGAATTAATGACCCGTTAGGTCATATCTAAAATAATCTTGTTATCTAGAATTTAAATATTTAAGAAATTCAATTAATTTCCATTAATTTTCTGAATATCGTCTCCCCATTTTTCTCGCATGCCGCTCTAGGCCATCTTTCAGTGCCCCTCTCTGTCTGTCTCTCTCTCTCTCTTCATGTGTAGTTAAGTCTTGTGTCCCCTTACATCTGAGCCACTCAGTCACGCCGGAAGCTGTGAGAAGAGGCCCCAAGGGCAAGCTGCTTCTGATTTTCTGGCGTAGGGAAGCCGATTGAAGAAAACGGAGAGAGGATGAGAGAGAAGAGAGAAGAGTAGATCGTCGACTTTTGATTCGAGCGCACGACAACCTGCTAAGCATCCCCAAGGCAAGCTTTCTTCTTCTTTCTCCCTTTCCAGAATTGAAACGTTTATCTAAATCTTCCAAGAAACATCTAGCGGTAGAGAGAGAGATAGTAAAACTCCCACTTACCCATAATAATTCTCTCTCCAGGAAGTTCCTTTTTTTGGAGATAACCATGATAGCGCCATCCTCAAGCAGCTCCCCCTGCGCCGCGTGTAAGTTCCTAAGGCGAAAATGCCAGCCTGACTGCGTCTTTGCGCCATATTTTCCTCCCGATCAACCTCAAAAATTTGCCCACGTCCACAAAGTCTTTGGAGCTAGCAACGTGACTAAGCTGCTCAACGAACTAAGTCCTTATCAGAGAGAAGATGCGGTCAACTCGTTAGCTTATGAAGCGGAGATGAGGCTTAGAGACCCCGTCTATGGCTGCGTCGGCGTGATATCCATTCTTCAACACCAACTTCGGCAACTCCAGATGGACCTCTCCTTTGCAAAATCAGAGCTCTCCAAGTACCAGGCTAATGCCACATCAGCTTTAATGAACGTCAACGTTAACAAACCGGTCAACTTTCGAGGAATCTCTTTGGGAAGGGAGCCGTATTATCATCATCATCTTCTGATGAGGGGCTGCGATGCGGAGATGGCCAGCGGAGGTGGAATCAACGGCGGATATGACTCCGGGTTCATGGCGGCTTTGGGCACTTTGGGTGGGCAATTCTCCAAGGCGAGGGCTGCTGGTGGAGATGAAAGACAAGTAATTGGACCTTCTTAGGATTATGAGCTCTCGGATTTATGTTGCAGACTTAATGAGAATGGATGAATGATGTTGAAAGACAGGAAATTTGAAACCTTAGAAGAAGGGATGGACTGCAAATTTCAAATAGTTTATGTTTCTACTCGATTTCTCTACGTGTGCATTGACATTTAGATTCGTTTTATCCATATTTATACCATTTGCAAAGATCCATATTTTTTTGCACCAAGTACACAACTAATGATTTATTTCTCCCAAAACCAAGAAGAGAGAAAGATAGAAAGCGGGTAGAGAGAGAGCACAAGACTCAGATTTTAGAACAAGCGTCGAGAAGAGCCTACGCAGATATTCAGTTCCAACGATGTGAAATGGTGTTACGGGGGTGTTCAATATATACAGTGGTAAGTGTGAAAAAGCTCTCTTAATTGGTATTTTACGATTGGGGAGGATTTCTTCTTTTCCATTTTACGGATTTTGTGGCACAATCATCTCTACAAATCTCTCTCTCTCTGTATATATATATATATATTTATCTGTTTCTCTTTCTTTATCGCTATCGAACTTTTATCTAATTTATCTATCTATCCACCTGACTTCGTATCTCTCTACTTTATGTTTCTATCTATTTGACTTTTTGCATATCTCTCTTTCTAATCGTTTTTTATCTATTTTCGGAACAAATTTTATACGATAGACTTTTCTAATTTAATTGGGAATTGGTGCGATAGACTCTGCGAATATTCAATAGTATCTCGGGCATAGCGTTGTAGCTCAGAAGAATGGAACACTCTGAAATGGGAAAACTAAATCTGTAGATAAGATATTCATAGAGTGAGTATGAGACATGATGATATCTACACGAATGTTACGCATTGACGGCAAAACAACTTACGTCGGTGGTTTCATCAATCTTGGCATTTATATATCTGTCTAACCATCTATTTACCTATACATCTCATCATCTATATGTCCAACTATCTTCCTACCTAACTATCCATCAATCATATCCATTTTTCTATCCCAGAACCAGTATAATGGCCTATTTATCTATTTATCTATCTGCATACATATATTTACGGTCCCATAACTCTTTCACCCTTGATCAGTGCATCTACAAGTGCTTTCTGAAATCGTAATATTTTCTTGTTCCAACCTACACCACACCCTTCCGTTTAGAGAAATTTATGCGCTTGTGGCGGTTCAATGATTAATCAAGTTAGTGAGAAGAGACTCGCGATTAGCAAAGCAAGAGAGTGAGAGATTCAGATTTTCAGAAAAAATAATTCGACTCAAGAACAAGCAAAAGACTATGAGGACGATGATGTTGACGATGATGACGAGATAATGATAACGATCATGATGATGAAGATGATGACAAACATAAAACGAAGGTGAGAAAGAGGAAGACGAAGATGTGGACGATGAATATGATAATGAAGATGATGACGAACATAAAATGAAGGTGAGAAAGAGGAAGAAGAAGATGTTGACGATGATCATGAGGATGACGAAAAAGATGATGAAGATACTGACGAGCATCTTCGTCGTTTTTTGACGAAGATGATTAAAGTGAAAAGGGATAAATTAAAGGAAGCAGAAGGATAAGGTACGACACGTCGTGGAAGACCTAATTTACAAGTGTGAATTCACAGCGCGGATTTTATGGCTTTTTAGTTGTTTGACTTCGCTCTGGGATCCCATTCAGAATTTGGTGAAGGCGCCCAAACACTCTGACACCCAGAGAGAGAAGAGAGAGAAAGAAAGAGGTTGCAGAAAGAGGTGAAAAATATCCATGGAGAACATTGAATGTGCGCTCCCACAAAATCCAAAGCAAACAGGGATAAGAACTCAGAAACCAGGAACATACAATTAATACACGAGAAAAAGATAGCTCGAGATTCTGCTTCTGGCTCCCTCTCTCTTCAAAGACGTAGTCAAAGCCCATGAGCCGTGTCCCAATCCCTGACGCAACCAAGGCAATGATGCCCTTCTCCTTCAATGCCTGCTTCACTGCACACGTCTCCCGTGGTCAACCTCTCTCTCTCTCTCTCTCTGTCCTCTATCACAAGCGATCTTCTGCGCGACACACAGTGATATTCTTTCACATAAAATAGCGTGACCGTGAAAGTGATAATAACGATGGAAACGAGACCCTAGCTGATTATTTCATAGGGTATGAAAAACATTTGGTCATCGTCATTTGAACAGGCGCGCTCAAATATGGGAAGATGCGTGTGTATGTGTGTGTGTGAGAGAGAGAGAGAGAGAGCGACAGAACTACGAGACAAGAGCGCCTTCTGAGGGACATGCCTCTGCGATCCATAGGTTTAATGGACGGAAACAACCCACTCTTTCTCTCTCATGCAGAAAGAATGTTTTAAAAGATGCCACTAATTCAAGATTTCTCCAGCGGGTTGGCAAAGTGAAAGAAAGGCGCGAGAGAGGGACTGCAGAGGTAGTAGGGGCAGGGGTAGTTATTATCCAGCGGCGTGCAATTGTTGAGACACTGGAGGCAGCGGACGATCAGATGACAGGCAAGGGCGCGGCGCAGCTGCTGACTGCATTTACTATTCAGCGCCGACACGTCTAGATGGAAAAAAGACAGAAAAGCAACAAGGGGAAGTAACAGAGCGAGAGAGAGAAAGACGCGAAATAAACAAAGTAACAGATATGGGGAGAAGAAAGGGAGAGACAGACAAAGAGAAAGCAAGAAAAAGAGCTTGAGAGAGAGAGAGAGAGAGCGATCGAGCTACGAGTAACAACAAACAAGATAGTAACAGGGATGAATGAGATTGAGATAGTATTTGAAATGTAGATGGAGATGATGGAAGAGTGAGAGAGAGCGATGGATAGATGAAAAAGCGGAGAGGTAGCCATGGAATAATATTTGGCGGGAAGTGTGACAGAGAGAGAGATAAGAAGAGCCTCGAGGAGAAATCGAATGGCAAATAACAACAAATGAGACAAAGAGCGGTAAAATGAGATTGAGATAGCAAAAGTGATTATGAACTAGCTTCAACATCCATGTTCTTAAAAATTTAGTCAAATTGAAGGATAAAATATGGTGAGATTGAGAGAAGACAAAAGGATTCGAGGATAAGGATACAGAGAACGATCAACCGAACCAAACCTATTCAAAATCAAATAAGACTTGGTTGAGAAAAGGAGGATTGATATTTTCTTTATAAAAATGTCAAAGAGTATGAGATAAATGACCAAAACATGAAGAAAATAAGTAGTCCAAGCCTAATCTGAACATATCTACTTCTAGACTCTGAAGAGAGTACCCGTTGCTAAATCAAGGCAACTTTTGGATTAATTAAATATTCTCAAAACTCAGTGTTTTTCAAAAAAAAATTACCTACTCGTTCGGCACTTTTCCTAGTGCGTTGGCTTTGCCTGCATGAAAATTTCTTCTTCCTTTCACCTATGCCCTCTAATCCCCCTTTGACTGAACACCATTAATTTTTAAATTTTTAAAAAGGAACGGAGAAACATCTTTCTCATGTGATGATGAAGAAAGAAAATGAGGAAAGCAAGAAATACAGAATAAAAAGAGAAAAATGCCAACAAGTGAAAAGAGAAAACTCAGTGTTTTCCATCATTAATACCGTGAAAGGAGGTGCTGTAAACTTTGGGTGTGGTGAATTATTTTCAAAAACCTTTACTTTACGCATGGTTGGAGAACAATAAGTTCTTTAGGTATGAGGAAGTGGACCGCTTCATATCATCAAGGAATGCCTCAACTGCAAGCTTCAGGAACTATAGTCCTTCTAGACATAGGTGAGTTTGACAACTTAAAGAATTTATTGATTGGTATCTTTGAATGATTACATCAGAAAAATTTCAGGTTACTAATGATATTTTGGTCAAAATGGTTTGAGGAAGGTATATGTTCATGATTGCAACTATGGGCGGCTCGAGCAATTGGCCCACATCTCTATCAAAACCTAAACACTTTGAAAATTAAGTCTTATAATATTAATCCTCCATCATCAATGTCTCTTTTACAAATAACTAACTATTTAATCATTTTAGTTTTTTTATACATTATATTTTGGTTTTTTTCATCATTCAAATATTCAAGGTATTTAAGGCATCATAAATTTTATTTTCTTCAATATTATTTATAGTTTATATTTTCCCAATTTTTTTACATTCTGACGGAACTTTTTTTCATGTCAGGTACTACGGGTTTTTTTTCTCTCACGACTGCATTAGCTCCAGCTCTCTCACAATTAGCACTCTAAAGCTCACACTCACCGATGATCTTCCTCATCTCAATCTCAAATGATCAAGACTCTCGTGCTCTTTCACAATCGGCACATCCTTGCTCCTCTCCTTGACAGAGATTAGTTCATATTTTGATAGTGTTTAGACCTCTATCTAAGTAGCGAACAGACTCCATTTCTGATGCCGATCAATCTCCCTTCCACTCGCCCGACTGATCACCATCAGCTCATCAAAAATGCTCTCATCTGATCTGAATCAATGTGCAACCATCCTTATCAAATAAAACCAAGTTTTTGGTTTAAAATTAGGTAATTTATGGGAAGTTTTTTTTATTTGTTTTTTTCTTCAGGCGATTTATGAGACAGTTTGCTTATTGGGGTAAGGTGATTTGTGTTTGTGTTTGATTTTTTTTATTACTTAAATTTCTAAGTTTAATCTTTCTGATTTTGGACCTCCAGATATCAAAAAAGATTTTCTTTTTGATTTGTGTTTTTATCTTTCTAATTTCTGATTTTCAAATTTCAAAATTTCGTTCATGTTTTTTAGTTTTTATTTTTGTGATTTATGATTTTCAGATTTAATTTTTAATTTTTTTGTAATTTCTTTTTTGATCTTTATAATTTCTAATTTTCAAAATTTAATCTTTTATCTTTGATTTTTAGTTATCATCTTTCTGATTTCTATTTTTTTCTATTTTCAGATTTCTTCAAATTTATGTTTGATTTTCTTAACTGCTACCAAATTTTCGTTGAAGCCTTCTAAACATATTTGCAGCTAATTAGATTTTCCTTAGATCATTACTACATCAGATTAAGGTTTGATTAAAATCTAGTTTTAGGTCTGATTAGAATTGATTTCAAGTCTGACAGAAATTTATCTTTAGATTGGACTAGAATAGATTTAGAGGTCTGATCAAAAAAATTGTTTTTGAGGTGTGTTTCTCAACAGTGATTAGATGTGTTGATATTGGGCTTATGGCATTTTTTTGGAACTGATTTCCAGCCTTTTATGACAGACTTGTAGCGTTTTCAGAAACTAATAGTGTGGTATTTTATATCAGATTGGCGGTAATTCAGTTTTCTGTTAGTTAAGTCAAAGTTGTCGTGATTCTTTTAGGATTTCATAAAAATTGTGTTATATGAGTCTTGCGATAGTCTTTTCTTTTGGGTTGATTACATTTGAGATTAAAGTTGAATTTAGGTTGAGCAGCACATAAATTCTAAGATTTTATCATGAATTGGTGACTTCTCTTCCAATATAGTAAGATATCGTTCATTTTTCATATAGATTTGTAAGATCATCATTTACATACATCCTAAGAATCATTTATGCATCTAGGATCATTTTTTGCAAAATCGAAACATTTAAGGGAAATACACCAAAAGTCGAAGCATACAACAAAAAGTCAAACTCAAAGACAAAAAGTTAATTCCTTTAGGAGTATTTTTTTACTTTAATAATTTTTTTTCTTACAGTTCTCTTACTTTAACTTCAAATCATTTTCAGCTAATTGTTTCTCATCTATTAAGTTTGAATCCTTTGTTAATTTATATATTTTGTGTGATTTTATTTTAAGAATTAGGAATAGTTTTTATCATATCCCATTCACTACATTGACTTTGGGTTAGTAATACTTACTGATAAGGATATGGGGGAGATTCTTTGTGATCATTAATAGATTGAGGATGAATCGAAGGAGTTTACCAGAAAGTCAAATCTAGGCATATTTACTCTTTACCTTGTAGGGTCATATGCGATCAAGGACAAGTGACCTACGTAGAGTGTCTGTGGATTGGTGACACAGCTCAAGGACTTCAGAGAGGTAGGCCAGGCCGAAGGAGAGTAGGGAGTCCCTAATTAGATGGTGGATTAACGTTTTTGGGAATTCGTTGATTAGTCACTCAATTTCATGAACCTCTTTGAAACTAGACTTTATATATTAGACAAGGTATCCAACCTTGTTAGTCCTCTTGTAGCAACTACTAATTGGCCCAAGATAGTCTAGCAATTACTAAATTTCAATCTAACCTGCTCAAACTCTCGATTAGTGATCACACTTTGCGGCCTTCCTTTAGTATGTTACTGTTTCTCTCATTTCTCATTGGCCAACTACTACGCTCCACGTGGTGTCCCCTACTTTCCTTCGTGCCCATCCACCTTTTTGAAGTCCTCAAGCCTTGTCACTGATCCACACATGCTCCAAGTAGGTCACTCATCCATAATCTCACATGATCATGCAAGGTAAAGAGCAAATACACCTAGAGTTGACTTTTTAGTAAACTACATAGATTCATCTTCAATATAGCACAGTCCACAAAGAATCTCTCCTTTTACCCTCTTGGGTAACTATAACTTGCCCAAAGCCAACCTAGTGAATGCATCTGATCATCCCTACCCCTAATTTCTAAAATAAAGCCTCACAAAATTTAGAATTAAGCAAAGAATTAAAACTAAATAAATGAAAATTAAATAACAGCAAAAAAAATTGAAATAAAAATGATTAAAATGAGAATTCATATATGACCTAACTTGGACTTTTGAAGTTGACTTTTACTTCTTGAAGTTCTCTATGACTTTGACTTTCTGAAGATGGCTTTAACTCTTGAAGTCTTTGCCCTTGAAATGTTTGAAATGCTATGAAGAATGACTCTAGGTAGTCCTAGAATGATCTTCTAAATAAGAATATGATGATGATCCTAATACATCTATATGATGAATAGTTTATGAAGTGATTTCCTTAAGACATACCCTTGATGTACCTCTTTCTCACCCTTGAAATGTAAGTTCTTAAACCAACAATAGAGAGATCAAACAATACCAAAGAAATGATCTAGTTATCAACAAACATATTTCGATCAATCATCTAAAATCATTCTACAATTATTAAAGGAAGATCCATAATGTAATTTCTGAATATGCTTATGATAATGAGAGAATACAATAAAAAATTATTGAAGACATTGTTTGAAATTCACCTCAAATTTACATTGTGCAAATTTTTTGAATTACCCTTAAAAAATCTCTTATTAATAGGATGGCAAGTGGTGGCGTACGACCCCCGTCGCCACCAAGACACGATACCATGGCGCCGCAAGAGCCCTTTTGCGCGCGCGGATCCATCCGCTTATCTTTATTTCTAAATTATGAACTTTTTACCCGCACATGTTTAAACGGGTCCTCGTTTATTTCTTCTCTCCCTTTTAGGCTTCCGTGTGGGTTCTTCCCTTTTCAGGATCCCATTCTTGAAGCCCATCTTTCTTTGTGAACCTTATTTCTTTCTATGAGCATGTTAGGTGTGGGTTGTGGGCCTCAAGTGGGCCCTTTCCCCTCTCGGCCCCTTATGTGCTCTATAAGAGGGGAAGGGAGCCCCCCACAAACCCTAGCCGTCATTTGAAGAAAGAAAGGAGTGATCTCCCTCTCAAGTGGCTGCTCAAGGAAGGCCAGGGAAGGAGTCCAACCGCCGCCACCGCCGCCGCCGCCGCCGCCGCCGCCGCGACGACCGCCGCCACTCCTTGCCCCGGCCATGGATTCTTCACCATCGTCATCGCGACGCCGCCGTCCTCAAGCCGCCGCCGCCGCTGCCGCCTCCGGACCGCCGCGCCGCCATCTTCTCCGGTTCCTCCTCCTCCCGCAGGTCACCCTCCTCCCTCAAGCTCCTCCAACCTCCATCTCCATCTCCGGCCATCCCCAGCTTCTCCTCCGGCGAGATCTCCTCCCTCTCCGGCAAGCTCCTCCACCTTCCCAAGCTCATCCCGTTCCCCTCCACGAACCGCCATCTGTAGCTCCTCCACCTTCTCCGCGGACATCCTCTCCGGCAGCTCCCCTGACCCCCATGATTTCTCCGTCTCCAGATCTTCCCCCTCCACCTCCCTCAGCGTCTGCTCCCCTCTCCAACTCCTGTTCCTGCCCGCGCACACTCTTCATCTCCTCACCGTCGCATCTCCCTTTTCTCCCCACCACTCCACGTTCCACCCCCTTCCCCCGATTTTCCACCTACCACGCCCTCCCCGGCGTCCCCGATTCCCCTCCCAATTCTAGTACTTCCCCTACCTTCCGTGTGACCCTGCCCTCTCACCCCATCAATCCGTCCTCGCGAGTGCCCGCTGCTCTCGGGGAATTGCGATCCGAGCCCCTCTCTCTCTCCTCCCGAATTTACCCATCCCCGATTCCGCTTCCTCCTGCTATCCGCAGACCTCCAGATCTTCCCTTCCCCCGAAACTTGTACTTAATTTCCCGTCTCCCGAATTCACGGATTCCCGATCGCACGCCGAAATTCCAAGCCCGTTCTGAATTTTCTGTCGAAGTCCTCACCGCCACGATTCCCCCCATTTCCCCTACGCGTGACCATCTCCAGTTCCACCCCCCTGCAAATTCCATCTCCCTCTTCCCCGCGAATTCACCGTCTGACCAATTCCGCTTCCCCGATTTTCCCAGTTCCATCTCCCAACTCCCGACTCCTTCCCGCCTTCCTGTTTCCGCCATTTCCTTGCCCCTCCTGAAATTTCCGGAATTCCCGTCACCCCACTCCACGAACTCACCAAGTTCTCCATCCTGAATTTCTCTTCGCCCTGCCATCCTGCGAAATCTCACCACCCTCATCCCCGAAATCCCTCCGCCGACTCTTTCCTCAACCCAAAATTCTCTCTCTCTTCCCGCATCGCCGTCGGCTTCTGCCCGTCACCGCTCCCCCAACTCCAATGTCACCCCCCAGGTGAATTCCCAACTTCCCTGCTGATTTCGCCCGACCGCTTGGCCTCTACCATCCCCGACGATCCACCTTCCTCCCCTCTCGTAACTTTCACGAATTCCACCCCTTGTCCAGTCGATTCCACTCCCTTCCTTTGCGGAATTCTTCCACCCCTCCCCCCAGCACTCCCGGCTCTGCTCCCCTCATCAATTTTCCCGTCCGTCTGCGTATCAGTTCGGCACCGCGCGGAATCCTTTTTCCGAGGAACTCGATCCCCACAGTGGGAGTCAATCGCCCCACGGCCTCCAATCGTCCACGGCCCTCATCTCCCACGGATCCCCTCCGATCACTGAAATTAATTTCCTCCAGTACGCGGGAACGAATTCCTTCCCACCGCTCGCACGATTTCGATCTCTCGAGCGGCCAAATTCCTCCCCTCGTTCGGTCGAACCCATCCTCTCACCCCACCAAAATTCACCCCAAGGCTCCTCCTACACTCCCCATCCGGCCCCGTTCTTCGTTTCTCCCTCCTCCCCAGTTGATTTCTCTTCCGCGCGTCCAGTGAATTCTTGGAATCGTGAAAGGGTTGACCAAACCTTCTCCATGCCGACGTGACTCCACCCAGTTTCGCCGACGAAGGCGTCTGCATCCAGTTCCATTCGCATCTACATCACAAGCCGACTTGCTCTCGCGGTGCGACCGCGTCACCCACCCGTTGCACCTGCACGACTTGTCCGCTCCGGCTCCGCACCCGGGTTGCACACAGACCCGGCTGCGCGAGGATCACGTCCACTCCGCTGCCTGCGTCCGCGCTCCCTGCCCGTGTGAACCGGCTGCTCCCAGACCGTCTAACGTCGGCGAGACCGGCACCACTCCACTGGGTCACCACCCACTCATCGGACAGTTCCACCCTGCGCCGAGGAATTCCTCCGTGTTCACGACGTCGCCGATTCGGTCTACTTCTATCGTCCGCTTGTCCAGCACACGAGCCAATTCTCCACTACGCCACGACTCACCGGGCACCCCGCCCTGCAGGTTAGCTTCAACCCCTCATTTTAGAGTTCAATTACTTTTCGAACCTTTTCTTTTACTCGTCTCCACCGCCATCAGACGATGTAGGTAGGGTAGTACGGATATAGGTTCGAGATTACTGACGCGTACGTCAGGTCCGACACTGAGCGTGAGCCGCAGCTTCGGCTATTCCACAACGAGCTACTCCACGCCTCCGGACGTAGCTCGAGAGGATCTCACCCTACCCCTCATCGCGAGTTTCCCTAGGATACCTGGAATCGACTTCGCTGACCGGCACGCCTGCCTGCACTTAGGTTTAGGCTAGAGAACGTATTTAGGGTGTAGGACTCGTCTACCCGTAAGTTAGGGTTGACCGGCTATCCTTAGTCATCCTCAGGTTCATTGATCAGGCACGAGGGTTTTCACCACCGCGTCCTGCATCAGCAAGTTTGCAAGTTGAAATTCAATTACACCTAAAAAATCCAAAGACCTAAACTCAATTTCTATATAATTCAAACTAAAGATAGTAGTTCACAGAAATTTAGAATAAAAAAATTCATATTAGGGAAATCTATTTAACAGCTAAGAAATCTTTTTCCTGAAAAAAAGATAGATAAATAAAATTCTGATTTAATGAATAAATCAAATTCAAAGACGGTTTATAATTAAAAAATGAAAGAACCAATTTATTCAATTTTTTTGACCTTACAATCTGATTTAAAAATCGAGAAGGCAAATAATTTATCAAAATCTTTTTTAAGCAAAATCAAATGAATAAAAATCTAATTTAATTAATTAATCAGATTTGAAGATGGTTCCTACTTAAATAACAAATTTCCAAAAGTGATTCTCACTAGCAATTTTCAACCTAACGATCAAATACTTTTTTTTTAAATCCCAAAATTGAAATCCAAAAATGAAGGAGAAAAAAGAATCTGGTTTAATCAAACCCAACTTAATTTGTATCTAATTTAGAAAAGGGAATGTGAAGACTCTGATTTAAAAAGTAGAAATTCAATTTATACGAAGAAAGAAAAAACTTTCAAATTGAAATCAGAACAAGCATAAATCCGTATTGATAGCAAACCACAAAATTAGGAAAGCAAAAAATCCTAAATCCAAAATAGCATAAAATCAAAACAAACGAAATGACCAAAACTCAAGAGAGAGGAGAATTCTCACTGTAGAGTGAGCGAGCTTGGTCATAGGAGAGAGAGCTCCCCCACAAGAGCTTGCTGGAGAGAAATTGTTGTTGAGAGATTGATCATGAGATGAAGCCACCGGAGATGATCGCCATGAGAGAGAACAGCTAGAACTAACAATCATGAGAGCGAGTGGTGGAGAACAGCCCCCGTCACCACCAAAGGACGAGCCGACCCATGTGGAGAAGGAGCTACCCGCCTGAGTCCAACCGGATCGACAAGCACGAGGGGCGATAAAGACCCTAGAGTTTAAATACCCGGGATGAGGACTCACCGCCGAGTTTTTCTTCTGTGTTTCTTCATACGGGCCCATCCTACTTTGGGCCCCTGCCGACTCGTTGTGTTTTAGTGTCATGTCTCTCCCCTCGTTCCAGCTCTTTCTTGTGTTTTCTAGTCCTTCCTGGTCTTTCCACTCTTGACATTATGTTTTCCATATAACTACAATTTTGCCCCTCCCTTCCCTTATATTTAGTGTGGCGGCCAAATCCTAAAAAGAGAGGGAAGAAGTTCTAAAATCTTTCGAGATGAAGAACCCACCCTCTCGGGAAGGGTGAGGAGCATGCACTCCCGCCGACAACCTGCACCCCCATCGCCGCCGGTTGTTGCAACCAACCGCGACCAGCAACTACCACCGCACCCAATTCTGTAGACGCAGCCAACCAGAGCCACTGCGCCGTGATTGGCCCCTACAACCGTGACTGACTTCCGCCGTTGCAAACAACCGTGGTTGCCACCACCGCAACCTCCAACAGCAGCCATAACCAACCGCGACCGCGCAGCCATGATCGTGCCACCACACGTTGCCTGCGGCCTTGCCTTGTCGCGAAGTTGTGCTCTGGCCGCCCGTCTCGCCCGCTCGTGCCACACTGAATCGCACCGACACCTACGAGGCTCCCGTCGTCACGATCTATCGTGCCCCGGCGTTTTCCCCGTTATTCTAATTATCTCCTGTAGTGCTTCGTCGGACTGTTTTCATCATGCTCGCGTTAGATAGGCTAGATAGGGGAACTATGCCATTGAGTGATTTTCATGGGACAAGTCACCTCGTGCCCATTATGATGTCGAGCTCTCCCCATAGTAGCTGCGCCACCGAACATCCTCGATCCCAAACAAGATTTGGGAGACGGCAGCCTACCAGACGACCTCTTGGACCTCAACAAGTCGGCAACAAAACAAGTTGGGGGTTTGCCACTATGATCCCTCTTGGAGAGTCCTCATCATTGATGTAGTCCTACATCAGTGAATTGCTTGAGGGAGAGAGTCATCAGGTGTTAGGGTTTATTTTCTTTTTTCTATGTATTTTCATTTTTTTAAGTACTTGAAAAACCAAAAAAAAATATCGTCAGACTTAAGAAACGAAATAGAAAAATAAATTGACAAATTGAAATTCAATTGAAATTGAAATCAAAAAATAAATTGACAAAAAATAATTAATCTTAAATATTAAATAAATAAGTGGTTAATTAATTCAAATTAATTAATTATAAAATTAGACTAAATGAATAGAAGATTAATATTATAAAGAGCATTGAAGAGCATTGAAGAGGAGATCTAATTGGTCACGATCATGTCGATAGCGCTAGAGGCTGGACACTAAAACAGCTTCAAGAACTCCTTCAAGTGAACCTCGTAAGTATGTTTGTTTTCACATTTATACTAAATGATAAGATCACCAATTCTTGGTGCCACAATATTTTGAATATCCGATTCAATATATTTTGCTATGTTCAATGTTTTGATCAAAATTATGAAAAGCTTTTCAATCTTAAATCCCAACATATGCTTTATATTCATACAATTGACATGGTATAAATTCCTTTAACCCTTTTATAGTTCATTTAAAATTTCAAATTTCACTTTCATATAGAGTGTAATCAATGTTGCATCTTAAGTGTAAAAAGTTTTTGTTCTATATCTTAGAAACACTTTGATTCGTTTCGCTTAGAATAAAGATGAAGAGAAAATGGATATTTCAAGTATTTGAAATATCACAGATTTTATAATTGAAATATCAATTATTGAATTCATATTTGTTTACTCTTCTTCCATTGGGACATCAAATTTTGATTTTCTATGAGGTTATTAAGATAAATATTTTCCAAAATGCTATCTATATAATAACATATCAAGTTGCCATGCAAAAACCAACTCTATTGTGCTAATTTGGATAGCTTAAAATCCACCAATCTGAAGAAAAAAATGATGATTGAGGTTTTAGCAAGGATATTAACTACATAAACTGAGTTATTTAATTATTTTAAAGACATCATATAATTAAATACTACAATCAAAACCTTTTATTTGTGATACTTCTTTCAATTGTATTTCATATAATAATTATAACTTCGGACGATAGATCAAAGATTGTTGAAAACATGTAATTTATATATGTAATTATATGATTATTTATGCAAATTAAGGCATAAAATATTCCATTCTCATGCATGTTATCACAATTGAGTGCATATCTATCACTTCATGTAATTTTACGTTACAATCTCAAAATGTATTATTTTAGGGATAATTATGTATATTTAAATAATATATTATGATAGATTATTCTCATCCAAATTTGAGATTATAATAGGGTTTTTACTGTTAAATAATATGAGAAAATATTTTTTTAATACACTCATTTATTTTTTTCTAGTTTTATTTTTCTAAGAGAAATGAGTGTATTTTTATTAAATAAAAAAATATTCTCTTTTATTTATTAAATTTAAATTTTTAGAATGATATATTATTTAATTTATAATCTAAAGAAGCAATTTGGATTAATTGGGAGTTATATTTTGAAAGTTTATGAATTTTCTAATTTTTAGGGATTTTTATAGAATTTTTTTGAATTTTTTTTATTTATTTTAAATTTATTTCTATCTAATAATATAAAAAATCAGTTTTTATATACACGCTAACATGGTAGATGACATGGTGAGTGCTTACATGTCGACTCGGGGCATGCGTTCGCGCATCGTTAGTGGTTAACCACCACGTTTAGGGACATGCGTTCGCGCATCATTAGTGGTTAACCACCACGTTTAGGGGCATGAGCTAATCACTAAAGACAACACCCATTTAATATGTGATTTCCGTCTTATTTTTGCCATGTGGGACTATGTTTTTACATTTTTTACCTAGGGGAGGTGGCGTGCTCAGACTCGTCTGATCGGCAAAAATAAAATTGATTTAATCTCAGCCCCTCATTTTCACTTAAGTTAGGTGGGGTACTGATAACATGCAAGTTAAACATGAAAATATATGATTATTAATGCAAATTAAGGCATAAAAAATTCCATTATAATGCATGTTATCATATTTTTTGGTGTTTATCTATCATTCTGTGAAAAAGTATCTATAATCTCAAAAAACATTAATTTAGGGTTAATTAGGATAAATTAAGAAGAATATTTTCTATAACCCACCTTTACCTTTAAGGTTAAATAATAAGAGAAATCATTTTATATATACACTCATATATTTTCTATGTTTTAAAATCTAAAGGAGATGAGTATATCTAAAGGAAATGAGTATATCTAGCACGTGTGTATGCTACTGTGTGTGTGATTAACGAAAAAGCACCCTATTAAGGACTTTTACTAACTCCTTAATTATGCACACCTTACATACACGTGTTTTCTCTTTTATTTTTGTCATGTGGGACTTTGTTTTGTTTTAAATGTGCGCAAGTGACGTGGCGTTATGAGAAGCGTCCCATTCGCGATTTAAATAAAGATCGTCGATCTTCACTTACGTTGGGGGGTACGCGACACTTTCTTATTCGTCGGCGAATCATTTTTAAAATGATTTAATCTCAGCCGTTGATCTGAGCAGTTATAATGGCTGATATTAAAACCGACGGAAATGCATATGAAGCGTTCGATCAAGATCAAATGGTGAACATTTCATGCCTTATTCATAACGCATGCGATGTGGCAAAATCTCGACAGTCCATCGAAGATCCAACAGATGCGACTTAATCATAAGGATTCAAAGCCTAGCATTTCATCAGAGCCATTGATTGAAGAATTAAATCTCGATCCAAGGGTTATGCCCAATTTGCCCTATAAATTAATATGCTCTTTGACGATTTAAAGCATTCTTGGGTTCATTGAGTAATCAAACTGTCTAGACACCAAATCCCTCGAATCTCTTGCTTCTAACACCTCTTTAGATTCCATCCCAACCATTGATCTCATGAAGGAGAAGATAAGACAGTCACGCCTAATTTCAAAATTTTATAAATTCTTTCTTCTCCACGGAAAATGTATTTTTGGATGTTTCAAGTAATTCAACTATTTAGGCATGTCAATCCTTGACTCTCTTGTCTTCTTCCTCATCTATACTCATTTCAAGGTACAAGGAGTGGTTGAAAATGATCATTTTGTCTAAAGAATAGGGATATTTCACCTCTTGAATGCCGAATATCATTTTCAAAAATACAAAATGAAAAGCTTTTGATTCAGAAATCAATTGGATCATTTCAAGCACAATTTTGGGTTAAATTATGTGTTTTCTTCCTAATCTTTTGTCATATACCATTAGATTTTGATTTCGACGCTTATATTAGATTAATTTTTAGAAATTTTATGGCATTCCCTCTTCACAATCGAATTTCTACCTAGATTTTGCTCCTTGATTTTGTCAGGGAATACTGATCCAAATCAAGTGATTTTTAATTCCTTAGATTCACCTTGGAGTCTTCTTTTCAAATTTAATTAAATCCCTTATTTCTCACCTCAATTCATCGTCCGATTTGATAAAATTTTAAGAGCACCTCAAAAATACCCTATTTCTCCATGGATTCGACCCTTATTTACCATTATGCTAATTGATTATTGAGTAAAACTTTAAATAGAGGAGTTTGGTAATTGTTTTGACACACCTACATGTGTTTTTAATGACTGCACAAATTTGTACCGTCAATTGTTGATAGCCAGTTCATGCTACATCAGCCTATTGAAGACATGTCCAACATAAATAGTACCATGTAAACCACACGATTGCATCAGGTTTTGTAAATTTTTAAGAGCTTTCTTCCAACTTTATTTTTTCATAGAATTACATCACTATGAATCTTACAAAAGACAAGAATTTGAACAACTAATTCATCTTTGTAATGTACTTTGACCTTTACCTTGAATATATTGACAAAGAAATCTCACATGTACTCTTGAAAATTGTTGTTCTTCACAGCGAATTTACTTTTGTAATTTAAATGGATGATGTGGAAAATACTTTAAGTTGTAAAATGTATTAGCTTAGCCCCGAGTAAAAGAGTATAACACAAGAAGAGTTCAAAATTTATAATCATTTGACCCGCCAATTGCGTAGGATTTGATGCAAACAAGGAAGAGAACAAGAAGCACATCAACCTATTTTAACTTTTCAATGTTCATGGTTTTTCATTGACGTTGGCATTAACATATCCTGGCTGATAACTTTATAAACATCTCAAATACTATAGTTATAGAATAGGATTCAGATGTCTTTTTAAAAAGCACGTCACCTCTATGAGATTATTACTTGAGCTTGATTATTTTTATTTATCTTTTTAAAAAGAATATAAGTATTGATAAAAAAAGAACCAAAATTTTATGAAGAGAAAAGGGGAGTCATACAATGAAAAGGAGCAGATAGCCAATATACACATTTGTCATGCAATAAAAAGAAGTAGATATTTGTCTTGCAAGTCTGAAATCTCCCTACCTCTTCCACTTGGTAGTAACATCAAAGGCAAGTTTTACATCTCCATCTTGGTATGGTTTTTGTAGTCGATCTTGCATTTTCATTGGCACATGGCACCAACTGACTGCTCATCTTCTTATGGGCAAGGTCTGCAGTGGTCGACTGCGCATCCCTTGCAAGTACAACAATAGCTAGTTGTGTGTCCATTTTAGGTGCAGTGGCACTAGGCTGCATGCCCTTTCCAAGTGCTAATA
Organism: Lemna minuta; assembly: GCA_024174645.1. Lineage (NCBI taxonomy): Eukaryota > Viridiplantae > Streptophyta > Magnoliopsida > Alismatales > Araceae > Lemna > Lemna minuta. The sequence continues at coordinate 3,571,985 of CM044109.1, forward strand.
GGTTGCACATCCCTTCCTCTGAAAACACAATGTTATCATTTTTCAAGAACAATTTCTAGTAACCAAAATACTAGAAGTGTGAAAAAACGCACACACACGCTTAGTAATCATGCTTCTGCACCAATAATTTGATGATCATATTCCACCACTCATTTCTCACAATGATGTTTACCATGCTCCACTCACTTTCCTCCAATCATTCCTTTGTGATTCATTTGTAAAATTGAAATTTCACTTTCATATTGAGTTGAATCATTGATGCATCTTATGTGTAAAATTTTTTGGTCTGTTGCTTAAAAACACTTGGATTTGTTTACCTTAGAATAAAGATTAGCAGAAAATGGATGTTTCATAGATTTCTTATGGGAAATATCAAGCATTGAATTCATATTTGTCTACTCTTTTTCCATTGGGACATCAAAATTTGATTTTATATGGGTGATTAAGATAAATATTTTCCAAAATTCTATCTTTATAAGAACATATCAATTTTTCCATGCAAAAAAAAAAACAACTCTGATCTGCTTATTTGGGGGGTTCAAAATCCACGAATCTCAAGAAAAAAAGACGATTGAGGTTTTAGATGTTTTTTAAACGCACGTCCCCTCCATGAGATTATCACATGAGCTGGATTACTTTTATTTGTCTTGTTAGAAAGAATATAAGTATTGATAAAAAAAAGAAGCAAAAGTTTACAAAGAGAAAAGGGAGTCATGCAATAAAATGAAGCAGATCGCCGGCAGACACAAAATTCAATAGTTCAGAGCCAAGGAAAGGGTTTTGATGGATCGACATGGCTGGGATCGTTGTTATGATCAAGCGCTCAGCACCTGTGCCCAAATAGGTAACTGACAGCAAGGGTGCGCCGTTCTCAAGCCAGTCATCAGGCAAATGCCAATGGGTTCAACTTCGCTAGTATATTGACATTTTTCAGCGCATTGCAAATTCGAGATCCTGCCTACCGTCTACTGGGGCCACTCGTTGCCCAAACCTGGCCCACATGGCGCGGTTGCGAGGCCTACCATGGCCGTGGCCCCATAAAAAACCGGCCTGAAGAAAACGGTTGCTTGGCGTACCATTTAAACTGCACGTTATCTGCAAAACCCAGTGGCCACTACTTCGCAGCATCAGTAAGGACCATCGTCCTCCGATGGAGACGGTACGGAATAAGCAGATCATCTTCCGGGGATTCATCACCGGAGTCCCCAAGGTTACGGATATGGAACTCAGAGAGGGGACGATCGAGCTCGCTATTCCCCCCAAATTCAAAGGCGTCCTACTTCAGAATCTTTATCTCTCTTGCGACCCTTACATGAGGGGCCGAATGAGGGAAAACTACGACTCTTACGTCCCTCCGTTCACTCCTGGATCTGTAATCATTTATTTTAGTTTCTCTTCTATTCGTATTATCTTTAATTTGTCCAATAATTTTAGATTTTCTTGTATGCATTCTGGTTTCTGTTTCCGTTAAGGCGTTGAATAGATATGCTGGTTTAGCGTTTCTGTTTCCGTTAATCATATTTTGGATGTTCTTCTATGCCTGTTGGTTTACTGTTTTTCTTTCCGTTGATGTGGTGAATAGATATGTGGTAAGGTTTGATTTGTCCAATATTTTTAGATGTTCATGTATGCTTGTTTGGTTTACTGTCTTTGTTTCCGTTAAGGTGGTGAACGGATATGGGGTTTCCAGAGTTGTGGCCTCAAACGATGTGGGTTTCGAGGAAGGTGATCTGGTTGCAGGATTTACTAGTTGGGAGGAGTATACTTTTATGGAGAACACGACTCCTTTGAGAAAAATTCAATTGGACGAGAAGATTCCCATCTCTTATCACGTTGGTCTTTTAGGTCAGGCTACTTTGAATATACTGGGGTTGAATTCTCCATTAGTTTTGAAAACGCTGAGGCCAAACATTCAGGTATGCCGGGATTGACTGCATATGCTGGCTTCTACGAGATCTGCTCTCCGAAGAAAGGAGAACGTGTCTTTGTCTCTTCGGCAAGCGGAGCTGTTGGTCAGCTCGTTGGTCAGCTGGCAAAGCTCCATGGTTGCTATGTAGTTGGGAGTGCTGGAAGCAAGGAGAAGGTGAATGGACATGTTCTGACATTGGAGAAAGAATCTTCCATTGATGACTTATGATCAATTAAAATCCTCTTTTCAGGTTGATCTATTGAAGACCAAGTTTGGGTTTGATGATGCTTTCAACTATAAGGAAGAGGACTTGGCTGAAGCCTTGAAAAGGTCTGTGGCACCAGATCTTCTCCTTCTTTTTCTGGCTTCTTCCTTAGTTCTTGAGAAGATAGGGGATTACAGATGAAAATGGGAGAAGGGAATAAGTGAAACGGAGAGTGGAATGGTCTATTCTGTCCTTTAAAAAATATGAATTTCCTCAGTAGTCACTGGAGGTGATCTAGATCGCCCTTTATCATGGTTTTTTGGGATTTACACTCATTACCAGTTGATCCTCCTCCAGATTCACCTCAGTCAGGTTGTCATTTGACTGACTGGCATTCTATCACTCTGTTATCTCTGTCTTCCTCTGCACTCAAACTCTTGTTCTTCATCAATACATGATTCCTGAGAGTCTACAAACCGCTTTCCTTGATGCGTGGTGTAATATCTGAAAAGATCAACTGAGATCACCAAGATTGTTATTCTCCATTGAGAGCTTTCAGATCAGAAACATGATCATACACAGGGAGAGGGGTCTATCATGTTGATTCGCCCAGTCATTGGATGCTCTAATCTGATGGGTCAGGATGGACGTAGTCAATCCTCACCATTTACTGTTGGTTGATTGTCAATCTGATGATCTCAGATGCTCATTTTCCATACATGTTTTGGCGGTTGGTGTCCAATCTTGAGTGATCCCTCTCTGATCACAATCTTGAGTGATCAATGTTCTAACTTATCTACCCTGATCTTTGATTTCAATCATCATCAGCATGGTTGACTAGATTTAGTGAATGGGTCTATTTGGCTCGGTGCCCATCTCTTTCTCTCTTTCTCCCCCCTTCTGACTCTTCGGCACCCTAATTCCCATGCTCTGCAGCAGTCTAGCGTTATCTCCCTGCTTCCCTCTCCTCTCCTCTCTCTCTCTCTCTCTCTCTCTCTCTATCTATCTATCTATATATATATATATACACATGTATATCATGTTCCTGTCTCCTCTCTCTCACACGTGATGTCTTTCTATCCCTCTTCCCTTCTTTTACACCTTCATGATCCATCCTGCTCAATCCCTCCCTCTTTCTCCTGAGTCCAGGTTCCCTCTCTCTCTTTCTGCTCTCCTCTCTACCTGCCTTTTAATCATCTCTTGCTCTCCAGCACCCGCTGGCATCCAATCACTTTCAACCCCCCAGCTCACGACCTCCTCTACAATCTTTCAGACTATATAAAGAGGTCTGCAACTGGGAATTCGAGTTCCTGGAGCCTGCCCAATCAGTTGTCCACGAGTATTCGATGGCAAATGCCTAGTCTGGTTTTCTTCAATATTCTGGTTCTAAATTTTCCTTGACACTTCTAGGTTATCATAGGTTTTCTGGAATCCTTTTCTTATTCTTCTTGATGCGTCTTGCTTATTCTCAGGTACTTCCCGGAAGGCATCGACATATACTTTGAAAATGTGGGTGGGCCCATGCTTGACAGTGTGTTGCTGAACATGCGTCTTCATGGCAGAATTGCTGTCTGTGGGATGATATCCCAGTACAATCTCTCTGTCACAGAGGGAATCCACAACCTATTCCTACTTGTTGCAAAAAGAATAAGGATGGAGGGTTTTATCGTCTCAGATTACTCCCACCTCTACCCTCAGTTTGTAAATCATGTTTCGGAACTCTACAAAGAAGGGAAGATCACTTACGTGGAGGATATGCACGAGGGCCTTGAGAGTGCTCCAGCAGCATTCATTGGGTTGTTCTCTGGGCAAAATGTTGGGAAGCAAGTGGTGCGTATCTGCAAGGAATGAACTAGTCCCAAGTCTGCCCAGAAGGAAAATGGAGAAAGGGGGAGAGATATGCAGGGAGGGGAAGTGTTGACTTTGGTCCTGTAAAACTCTTAGTAGAGAGGACGAGGGTGGATTTTGGTTTTCTAAGTGTATTAGTGGTCTTGGGCTTCTGTAAGGAACTTTTGAACCTACCCTCAGACTAAAATAAACTAGTCACTACCTCTGCGCAATAGGGAGACAGGGGAAGGAGAGTGATCTCAGTAGCATTTGGCTTTTTTCATGAATTTCTCATCCATTGTGCCAAGATATACTCATATGTGACAAAAACATTTATTGATTATACTTCAAAGACATTGAATAATGAGTTGGAGAAATTAAGGGAAAAATAAGGTCTTCAATGGAGAGAGAGATAGGGAGAGGAGGGATCGAGGGAGGGAGGGAGGGAGACCTTTGCAGCACTTCATCTGTTCATGAACTTCTCATCTATTGTCCCAAGACATACTGACATAGTCACAAGATCAATTACTGATTATTCTTCCAAGACATTGACCAATAGGATGGAGAAATTCATTTAGGGTAAAAATGGTCAAATTTACGAAGCATGATTCACAAATCATTTAATGCTCATGCCAATGCATTTTAAATGAAGAGAGAATTGGATAAAGAGATGTTTCTCTATAGATTCAAATGATTTTTATAACGAAACCTTTTATGCTCTTGATTTTTTTTTGTGTTTCATTAATCATCTCATGTTAATGTTCTCTACTTTGGCTGACTTATCGATATCATTACTTCCAATTGTGGACAATGTCAATTTTGTCAACAAAAAATCATAAATTATCTACTATATTTAATGCTCTAAGATTTTACATTGTCTCAAAGTTGATGGAATGGTCGGGATCCTTATATCTTGAATTTGTGAATAAATCCATTGAAACAATATTATTTAAGAAAATAAACAACCAATCGCATGGGATTCAGAATTGGATGCATCATGAGAAAGTTTAGGGGTGGGGTGACCTTCTTAGCTAGAGAACCATCTTAGAAAGACTAGGACTAGAACTATCTCACTCTTGTGTAATTCAAAGATCATGAAATTCAATGATAAATCTTGAGGCCAGAATTTCTAGCCTTGCCCATCTAGAATATTTCCTCCCATAGATACCATCAAATTTTGTGAAAATGACTTAATCCCAAAACTTAAACTAATCCCTTTCATTGAGAGGAAATATTTTTATAGAATGAAAGAAAAACGTGTATGTCCAAAATGAGGTCCATTCATCAATCTGGTTAATGGGTAAGGTATGTCTTATCACTATGTAATGTACATAAAACCTAATAAATTTAGAACTCTCTAAAAGTCTTGCCCAACTTGATGTTGAAATGAGTTAGCTATCATTGTATGGCACTAATGTGATGAATGCAATGTATGTTTGTATGGTGACTAGCCTATATCAAGTATGGATGTTTAGCATGAAAAGACATGAGGCATGATGAAATCCATATTTATGGGGAAATATGAATTAAGGTCATGCTTTATTATTAAAAAAATTCCAACACATGCGTTTGGGCCAAAAATTTAACTCCCATTAATTTAATGCATGACAACATTAGGACTAAATTTTAATGTGCTCATAGAAGACAAGTTAAATGGAATTTTAGGGTCGAAAAAGGAGCACAATGTTGCTGCGCCCCGCGTGCGCCCTGTCGCTCGCGCCCTGTGCGCACGCTACCGAGGGCGGCAGTGCGTGCGAGTGGCCTGGCCGCACCAAGGACTTCCCCATCCGACCCACGACATCGCCTGACCCGGTCTACTTCTGCCGACCGCCGCGTCCGAGCGACATCCCTTGTCACGACCAACCAGGCTCACGCCCTGCAGGTTAGGCACACATCCCCCCTCTTTACTTTGAAGTTCCTTTAGCTCTTGCATTATTTCTCGCATCTGTTTCCACCATCCTCGGGACCTAGATTAGGTTAGTCTATAGGGTGATACGAGCAGATCGAGACCGTGGTCCGATCCGTCTTGTTGATCGTCGAGACCATCGACGATCCAAGGCCCAACGCCCGTGAGGACATGGACCGAAGGGTTCCCAAACTATTCCCACCGGCGTACTGCAGGCGCTACGAGGATGAGATGCAAGGAGGAAGCCTGTCGGATACCATTGAGCAAGTATCTCCACATACCTAGACTCTCGTAGATCTCCCTTCCGTAGATTCCCACTCCCTTAGTTCCGTTGCTGGGCCGGGTCGACCAGCCATTCAGCATCAGATTGCTCTTCAACTTTCGTCTACCTTTGTGACTAGCTTTGACACCACGATTAATGTTTGATACTTGGACAAAGAAGTCAACGTACTTCTTGAGATCTTTGAGAACTTCTCGCCATTCACTGAAAATCATCATCATCATCTACCATCGATGCTCAAGAAAGAGAGAGAAGAATATCAAATTTCTCTGGCAACAACTTGTAGATCATCACCACTCTACCCACCTACTATTTCAAGCTGTAGCATCATCATCTCTAGTGATTTCTCATTATTTACTTTGCTAACTAGTTAATGGCCTAGTTCTACAAATATCCTTTTCTTTAAGGGTAAATATGATATAAATGTGATTAGGTTCTATTATGCATCATTTCATACGTTTTGCTTATAGTATGAGACTAACCCTATTTAACTTCTTTGAAGTCAAGTTGTTAAGTTCTCACATTTCATGTGTTATATGGATGCAAGGACATTGGTGTTGATAAGTCAAATTTTAGGGTTTACCTGTCTCTTTTTCAGAAAATCAAAATTATACAAAAATATTTTTGGATTTCACCTTAATCACACAAATAAACAAATATAGAGTGAGAAAGGGTCGAATCACACTGAGGCATGTCATTAGGTCTACATAAAAGTACAAGATCTCTGGTGAGAAAATGGAAGAGATTGATGAAAAGGATGAGTCCAAGCACAATGGGTGATGATCTAAAACACTCCAATCTCTTTTTGAAGATAGAAATTTTTAGATCAAAGGTAATTATGAAATTTTTGGGAGTCTTTGATGATAGAAAAAGGTTTCGAGGTTAAGGGAAAAAATATCTTAATCTTTTCATAATGTATATATGATCAAGATCTCACTCTAGTGATGATCCTCATTCAATCACTCATTTAAGAGACAATACATTTTTCCTAGACTTGGCATCTTGCATTCAACACAAAGAATAAAAGAATAAGGAAGAAACTCACCAGATATGATGATTTGATCACATGCATCCTCTATTTTAGCCTTCTTTCCTTTGGATAGGCAATACTTGAGGCATAAAATAGAATTTGATAAATCCTAACTTTGTGTCTGCTTTATAAGCCCAAATGAGTATAGGATGAAGAGATGTGTTTGTCATAAAATTTGTCTCAAAACTCCATCAAGACTGTAGGATATCTAGTTTTGAATTTGGAGTAATCTAGAAAATTGATATGTTTCTCTCCACCCATAGACGTCATCAAATCAAAATTTATATCTATGTTGTTTGATTCCAAGAATTTGCTGACTACAAAATTGAAGCCTTGGAAACTGTAAACCAGATAACTTCTTAAAACCATATCGATGTATGTCACATCAGGTAGGTCAAGTATGTAAAATAGTAGTCAAACCTAGGAAAGAGGAAAAAATAACAAAAAAAGGTTATCTCCTTCCTCTCCCCACTTCCCTCTCTTCTTTTTCTCTCCTATTTTCTTCTTTTTTAACTTTTTTTGAAAAAGGAAATTGGTGCCAAAATTTTAGGGATAAAAAACTTGGATGCAGCCGTAATTTGTCAAGTTAAAATTAAAGAAAGATAGAGAGAGAGAGGCCACCACATCGTGCGGTTCCTTCCATCATCATTTGATTCATGACAACCAATTATAGGTCATTATGTTAGCTACGATTATAAAAATTAAAATACAAACATTAGATCCAATTGCTGCAATCATGTCACATGGCATGGTTTGCATGGATGGATCTAAATTTTAATTTGAAAACATTATTTGTAAAATAATTAATATTTATAGTTTTTAAAAGTAATTTTCTCGATCACTTTCAATTTCAAAAATTCCTAGAAAATCCAAGAAAATCAAAAGTTTCTTTCAAGAATAAAGTTAATCATTTGAAACCATGATAACATGCATTCAAAAATAGATTTGTGTAAATAAGTATAGTTTTAATTAATTTAATTTATTTATTTTCTTAATGATTTTGAATTTAGAAAATTCCCAAAAATCTAGAAAATCCAAGAAAAACATTATTTTATAAAAATAAATTCAATAATTTAAAATTAAATATGCATTCATAAATATTTTTGTCTAAATAAATGTATTGTAATTCCTTTATAACTTAAAAAATTATTCTTGATGATTTCAATGTCAAAAATTCCTCCAAAGTAGTATAAAAGTCTTGAAAAATGAAGATATCTTTGTAGAAAGAAATAATCATGCATACATTATGATCATTTTGTTTAAAGAAGTTCATCAATTACACAATGTTAATGCATATATTTACGTATTATTAGGTAGAAACATATAAAGATCATGAATGAAAATTATGATAACAAGGAGAAGGCTAAAGCTTGGCAGAAAAAAATGGGGCTTAACCACTTATTATATGAATACGCATGTACAAACGTGTGGGCCTCATGGCATGTGCATACGTTGCCATGCAAGCAGGCAGGCCACATCATCTGCCATGTCAGTGCATAGTAAAAATCAGTTACGTTTTGAAATTAAAATAAATTTAGAAAAATTCAGAAAAAAAAATTCTATAAAAATCCCTATAAATTAGAAAATTCATAAATTTCAAAATACTACCCCTTTTTAGTCTAAATTGTTTTTGTTTGATCAGAAATTATATAATCTATCATTCTAGAAAGTCATTTCTTTTGGAATAAATAACAAGAGAATAAATTTGTATCTAAAAAGTAAACTCATTTCTTTTGGAAAATAAATCTAGAAAAATAAATGATGTATACAAAAATATTTTCTCTTATTATTTGTAAATAAAACTTAATTAAAATCTCAAAGATAAAATGGGAATAATTTAATCTCAAATATCTCTCTACAATTGTTTATGATTATCTCTAAAAAGTATAGTTTGATATTATAACTTTAAATTGTATAGAATGATATATATGCACTCAAAGTATGATAATGTGTATAAGAATGGGATATTTAATGTCTTAATTTGTATTAATAATCATATAATTACTAATATCAATTACATATTATCACACCCCCCCGCAACTTGAATAACTACTAGTCCCTTAGCAATTTAATATAGAATCTCTCTAGAAAGTTCTTTTAGCCTTTGATCCTACAACTAAAGAGGTGGTGTATAAATGTATGATGATGCTTCCATAGTGTGGAGCATAGTGATCTAGATTCCATCTCCCGGTTCACTTCTTTAGTGCATGTTAAGGTAGTGCTCATCGACTAATGCTAGAGTCTAATTCTCAACTGTGATCGAGGTGAGAATATCTAAGGTTTGATGCTATGGGGATGAAAAGATCCTCATACTCTTATGAGTGGATACAATTCCTTACCCTCTCAATAGGTACATCACTCCTTCACTCATATGGAGGCTACTTAGTGCATTAGAGCTCCCCTCAAATCGTCTTCCTCCTATCAAGAGTGCATTGCAAACAGATTTCCTATCTTTAGGAATGCAACATGACGAGGAGGCTGAAAGAACAGAAAGACAATAACTACAGGAATGACGTGGTTAAAAGCAAAAGATACATGTAAACAAAACGAAGAAGGTACCCTAATGATCATTATACTTTCAAATGATATGGATGATGATGGATTATAGGGATAGGTGGAATTGGTAGAGATGGGATGGAAGAAAAGAAGGCATTCCCCGCTAACTTATTCTCCTTCTTTCACTTCATTTTATTGCTCTCTTCTTTTTCTGTCCTTTCTTTTTACTCTTCTCCTTTTTTTCCCTTCTTATTTTTTAGAAGATTTTCTATGTACATTTATCAAAATTTCAAAAAGAATTTATATGGAATGAGGATACTAAGGAGTCTTTTTTTAAAGAGATTATGAAAAAATGTGAAGCGAACGCATGAAGGGATATGTACAAGTGAGGGGAATGTGAAAGAGATGGGATAGATGGGTGGAGTCATTTAAGAGTGTGATTATCATGAGTAAAGCTGAAAATGGTGTGAACTAATTAAAATAGAAAGGTATAAATGAAATGAAATGCATAAAGGAAAAAATATAGGTGCATAACAAATTATGACTCATTGCACTCTTTTAAGAGAAAGTTTGAAAGCGAGGAATTCCCACACTAATTAGGTTTGGCTAATGTAAGGTAGGGGATACAAATTTGCTTAAGTTTTACTTAAAATATTTCCATTTCTATCACATAGTACTTCAAACATTTGATTAATCATTATTCATCGGTGCTTGTTAGATACCCAACCCAAAGAAGTCAACAACTAAAAATAATCTCATGGTTTATTTAGATCTCTTGGCTTTATTACTAAAAAATGTAATTATATAGGCTATAAGGTCTGACGGAATGAATCGATGCGGTCGTTAATTGCTCACCAATTTGTGTCAACAATAAAGCCAAACTCACCAATTTTATGAAAGTAATACGAATTGAGGGGTATAGTGGAGAATAAGGGTCGAATCCACGAATAGATAAGAGATTTTCGATAGATCTTTTGAAATTTGATCAAATCGGACGATAAATTGAGGTGAGAAATTAGGGAAAATGATAGGTTTGGAAAGAGAACTCAAAGACGAATTCACGGAAGAAAAAATCACTCGATTTGGATCAAGATTCACAGCAAAATCGATGAGTGAATTAGAGAGAAATTTCCGAACGCAAATTAAGAGAAATTTAAAATTAAAAGACTAAATTAACTAATTAATGATACACGACGAAAGATTAGGAGGAAAACACATAATCTAACCTGAGATAAAATCTCACTTCTAACCACTCCGTCGACTCGGAAATTAGTATAGAAGCGATTGGAAGCAAGAGATTCAAAGATGGTGGTGTCTAGATAGTTCAATTGATCGAAATTATCCAAGAATACATTTCAATGTCAAAGAACATCTCAATTTATAGTGAATTTGGGCATAACCGTCCGATGAAACGCTTGATCTTCGATCAATGGCTCTAATAAAACGCATCAATACGAATCGTTACGTTTAAGTTGTGGTTGTTGGATCGGAAATATACGCCCAAGATTTCGCCACATCGCGCGCTTTAGAAGTCACGCATGAAATGCCATCCATTGGATCTTGATCTAGCGCTTCGGATGCGTGTTATCGGTTTTAATCTCAGCCATTATAACTCTCTTAACGAACGGCTGAGATTATATCATTTTTAAAATGATTCACTGACAAGTAATAATGCCCCCTGCCTTTAAGTGAAGATCAATGATCGCAACTAAATCGCGTGATCGAACGTCCCACATTGCGCCACATCACATCTTGCTCTTGATCGTCGATCACAATTGATCGTACGCTCTAGATTGCGCCACGTCACCTGCGCACTTATAATAATCCAAAAAATCGGTTTTTAATAAGAAAATTCAATTTTTCATTCCAACAAATTCTGAAAATTTCCTTAAAATTACAGAAAAAATTTGAAAAAATCTGAAAAAACCCCTAAAAATTAGAAAATTCATAACTTTCACAATATAACTCCAAATTAATATAGATTTATTTCATTGGATTAAAAAAGTCAATTATCTATCATTATAAAAAGTCAAAATATTTAAATAACAAGAGAATAAGTTATTGTTTCAAAAATACACTCATTTCTTCTTGAAAATTAAAACTTAGAAAAATAAATGAGTGTATCTCAACATTTTCTCTTATTATTGAAAATTAAAACCTAATAATAATCTCAAATTTTGATGGGAATAATCTATTCTAAAAAATAAATTCTTAATTATACATAATTATCCCTAAAATAGTACATTCTAAGTTTTAAAATCTAAAGGAAATGAGTATATTTTTTAAATAGAAACTGATTCTCTTCCTACTTATTAAGTTTGAATTTTAAGAATGATAGATAATTTAATATTTGATCCAATGAAAAAAAATTGGATTGATTTGGAATTGTATTTTAAAAGATATGAATTTTCTAATTTTTTGGGATTTTTCCAAACTTTTTCTGAATTTAAAATCAATTTATTTGACTTAAATTTATTAAAATAATATTTTTATTTGCATGCTCATGTGGCAGCTGACGTGCCACAAGCGGGAAAAAAAGCGCGCCACATGGCAACATATGAGACCATCACGTGTTGCATATGTGTACATGTGCGCGCATGTTCGAGTGCGCGTGTGCGCGTGTGTGTATACTAGTGTGTGTGTGATTAACAAAAAAGCACCCTATTAAGGACTTTTACTAACTTCTTAATTACGCACACCTTATATACGTGTGTTTTCTTTTTTATTTTTTCCATGTGGGACTTTGTTTTGTTTTAAATGTGCGCAGTTTACGTGGAATTATGAGATGCATCCGATTCGTGGTTTAAATAAAGATCGCCGATCTTCACTTACGGTGGGGGGTACGCGACATGTTCTTATTTGTCGGGGAATCATTTTTAAAATGATTTAATCTCAGCCATCAATCTGAGGAGTTATAATGCTTGATATTAAAACCGACGGAAACGCATATGAAGCGTTCGATCAAGCTCAAATGGCAAACGTTTCACGCGTTATTCATAACGCATGCGATGTGGCAAAATCTCGACGCTCCATCCAAGATCCAACAGATGCGACTTAATCATAACAACTCAAAGCCTAGCATTTCATCAGAGCCGTTGATTGAAGAATTAAATCTTGATCCAAGGTTTATGCCCAATTTACCCTATAAATTAATATAATCTTCGACGATTTAAAGCATTCTTGGGTTCTTCGAGTAATAAAACTGTCTAGATACCAAATCCCTTGAATCTCTTGCTTCCAATCACTTCTAGATCAATTTATGCGTCAATAGGGTGCTTGAAAGTGAGATTTCATTGAGACAATATGAACAAATCGAGTCTTGAACATCAACGTTTGTTTTTTGAATAAGAGAATAAAAAGTCTTTGATCCGCCGAATAATTGGATCAATTCGAGCGCAATCTTGGGTTAGAAATCAATTTTCATCATTATCTTTTTTTATAACTTTAGATTTTAATTTCGAATCATAATTTTAGTCAATTTCAATTTGCGTAACAAAATAGCCTTTTTTCTTCAATTTCAATTTTTCACAATTTTCAAATCCAGAAATTTCTATCTCACTCACTCCAAGATTTCCCTACAAATCTTGATCCAAATTATATGATTTTTGATTCCGTAGATTCGCCTTCGAGCCTTCTTTCTAAAGGTATCAATTTCCCTAATTTCTCACCACATTTCATCATCCGATTTGATCTAATTCCAAAAGATATCTCAAAATTTCCTTATTTCTCCGTGGATTCAACCCTTAGTCACCAATACACTTCTTAAAACGCATTAATTTCATAAAGTTGGTGAGTTTGGTATTAATTTTGACATAACTTTGTGTGAATTCATTGACCACACACAATTGTTTCATCAGGTACATGGTAGCGTCTGAGTGGATGATTATTTGTTTTATTAAAAGGGTCAATCATGGACGTTCACTAGAGGAGTTATAACGGCTAAGATTTGAAGAGCCATTTGAGAATCTAAAACGTTGATTTATGATCAAGCAGAGAAGATCTGATGCACCGATAAGATCTGATGGACACCACTTAATCGTAAGAATTCACCTCTTTAGATTCCATCGCAACCGTTGATATCATGAAGGAGAAGATTCTACTGTCACGCCTAATTTCAAAATTTTATGAACTCTTTCTCCGCGACAGAAAATGTATTCTTGGATGATTCAAGTAATTGAACTATTTATGCATTTCAATCCTTGAATCTCTTGTCTTCTTCCTCTCCTAGACTCATTTCAAGGTACATGGAGTGGTTGAAAATGAGATTTTGTCAAAAGAATAAGGAGATTTCACCTCTCGAATGCCAAATATCATTTTCAAAAATGCAAAATGAAAAGCTTTTGATTCGGCAATCAATTGGATCATTTTGAGCACGATTTTGGGTTAAATTATGTGTTTTCTTCCTAATCTTTCATCATGTATCATTAGATTTTGATTTCGAAGCTTATATTAGATTAGTTTTTAGAAATTTTATGAAATTTTCTCTTCATAGTCAAATTTTCTACCTAGATTTTGCTCCTTGATTTTATTCCTTAGATTCACCTTGGAGTCTTCTTTCCAAATTTACTTAAATCCCTTATTTCTCACCTCAATTCATCGTCCGATTTGATCAAATTTAAGAACACATTAAATATACCCTATTTCTCCGTGGATTCGACCCTTATTCACCATTATACTAATTGATTAAAACTTTATATAGAGGAGTTTGTAATTTTTTTGGCATACATTCATGTGTTTTCAACGACCGCACAAATTCGTAATGTCAATTGTTGATAGCCAATTCTTGCTACATCAGCCTATAGAAGACTTGTTCAAAATAAAGATTACCGTGTAAACCATACAATTGCATCAGGTTTTGAAAATTTTTAAGACCTTTTTCCCAACTTTATTTTTTCATAGAATTACATCACTATCAATCTTACTAAAAGAGAAGAATTTTGAAAAGTTAATTCTTCTTTGTGATGTACTTTGACCTTTACCTCGAACATATTGGCAAAGAAATCGCACATGCACTCTTGAAAATTGTTGTTCTCCACAATGAATTTACTTTTGTAATATAAATGGATGATGTGGAAAAGACTTTATTGGTGACCAGAACAAAATTTTGAGAATAAGCTGTTTATCCTTACCCTCAAATGTAGAGAACTTAGGTTTTAAAAGGTATTAGGTTAGCCCCGAGTGAAAAAGTATAATACCAGAAGAGTTCAAAATTTACAATCATTTGACCTGCAAATTGCATAGGATGTGATGCAAACAAGGAAGAGAACAAGAAGTTCATCAACCTATTTTAACTTGTCAATGTTCACAGTTTTTTCATTGACATTGGCATTAACATATTCTGGTTGATAACTATATAAAAAGCTCAAATACTATTGTTATAGGATAGGTTTCAGATGTCTTTTAAAAGCACATCACCTCTATAAGATTATTACTTGAGCTTGATTATTTTTATTTACCTTTTTAAAACGAATATAAGTATTGATAAAAAAAGAACCAAAATTTTATGAAGAGCAAAAGGGGAGTCATACAATAAAAAGGAGCAGATAGCCAATATACACATTTGTCATGCAATAAAAAGAAGTAGATATTTGTCTTGCAAGTCTGAAATCTCCCACCTCTTCCACTTGGTAGTAACATCGAAGGCAAGTTTCACATCTCCATCTTAGTATGGTGGTTGTAGTCGATCTTGCATTTTCATTGGCACATGGCACTAACCGACTACTCATCTTCTTATGGGCAAGGTCTGCAGTGGGTCGACTGCGCATCCCTTGCAAGTACAACAATAGCTAGTTGTGTGTCAATTTGAGGTGCAGCGGCACTAGGCTGCATGCCCTTTCCAAGTGCTAATAGGTTGCACATCCCTTCCTCTGAAAACACAATGTTATCATTTTTCTAGAACAATTTCTAGTAACCAAAATACTAGAAGTGAGAAAAAAACGCACACACACGCTTAGTAATCATGCTTCTGCACCAATAATTTGATGATCATATTCCACCACTCATTTCTCACAATGATGTTTACCATGCTCCACTCACTTTCCACCACTCATTCCTTTAAGCCCTTTTTGATTCATTTGTAAAATTGAAATTTTACTTTCATATCTAGTTGAATCCTTGATGCATCTTATGTGTAAAAATTTTTGGTCTGTTGCTTGAAAACACTTGGATTTGTTTACCTTAGAATAAAGATTAGCAGAAAATGGATGTTTCAGAGATTTCTTATGGCGAATATCAAGCATTGAAGTCATATTTATCTACTCTTTTTCCATTGGGACATCAAAATTTGATTTTATATGAGGTGATTAAGATAAATATTTTCCAAAATTCTATCTTTATAAGAACATATCAATTTTCCATGAAAAAAAATGACTCTGATCCGCTTATTTGGGGTGGTTCAAAATCCACGAATCTCAAGAAAAAAAGACGATTGAGGTTTTAGATGTTTTTTAAAAGCACGTCCCCTCTATGAGATTATCACATGAGCTGGATTACTTTTATTTGTCTTGTTAGAAAAGAATATAAGTATATAAAAAAAGAAGCAAAAGTTCACGAAGAGAAAAGGGGAGTCATACAATAAAATGAAGCAGATCGCCGGTAGGCACAAAATTCAATAGTTCAGAGCCAAAGGAAAGGGTTTTGATGGATCGACATGATTGGGATAGTTGTTATGATCAAGAGCTCAGCACCTGTGCCCAAATAGGTACCTGACAGCCAGGGTGCGCCCTTCTCAAGCCAGTTACCAGTCAAATGCCAATGGGTTCAACTTCGCTAGTATATTGACATCTTTCAGCGCATTTTCGAGACCCTGCCTGCTGTCTATTAGGGGGCCACTCGTTGCCCAAACCTGGCCCACATGGCGCGGTTGCGAGGCCTACCATGCCCGTGGCCCCACAAAAAACCGGCCTGAAGGAAACGGTTTGCTTTGCGTACCATATAAACTGAACGTTATCTGCAAAACCCAGTGGCCACTACTTCGCAGCATCAGTAAGGACCATCGTCCTCCGATGGAGAAGGTACGGAATAAGCAGATCATCTTCCGAGGATTCATCACCGGAGTCCCCAAGGAAACGGATATGGAACTCAGAGAGGGGACGATCGAGCTCGGTATTCCCCTCAAATTCAAAGGCATCCTCCTTCAGAATCTCTATCTCTCTTGCGACCCTTACATGAGAAACCGAATGACGGAAAACTACGACTCTTACGTCGCTCCGTTTACTCCTGGAGTGGTAATCATTTATTGTAGTTTCTCTTCTATTCGTGTAATCTTTAATTTGTCCAATATTTTTAAATTTTCGTGTCTGCATTCTGGTTTCTGTTTCCGTTAAGGTGTTGAATAGATATGCCGGTTTAGCGTTTCTGTTTCAGTTAATATATTAGATGTTCTTCTATGCCTGTTGGTTTACTGTTTTTCTTTCCGTTTATGTGGTGAATAGATACGTGGTAAAGGTTTGATTTGTCCAATATTTTTAGATGTTCATGTATGATTGTTTGGTTTACTGTCTTTGTTTCCGTTAAGGTGGTGAATGGATATGGGCTTTCCAGAGTTGTGGCCTCAAACGATGTGGGTTTCGAGGAAGGTGATCTGGTTGCAGGATTTACTAGTTGGGAGGAGTATACTTTTATGGAGAACACGACTCCTTTGAGAAAAATTCAATTGGACGAGAAGATTCCCATCTCTTATCACGTTGGTCTTTTAGGTCAGGCTACTTTGAATATACTGGGGTTGAATTCTCCATTAGTTTTGAAAACGCTGAGGCCAAACATTCAGGTATGCCGGGATTGACTGCATATGCTGGCTTCTACGAGATCTGCTCTCCGAAGAAAGGAGAACGTGTCTTTGTTTCTTCGGCAAGCGGAGCTGTCGGTCAGCTCGTTGGTCAGCTGGCAAAGCTCCATGGTTGCTATGTAGTTGGGAGTGCTGGAAGCAAGGAGAAGGTGAATGGACATGTTCTGACGTTGGAGAAAGAATCTTCCATTGATGACTGATGATCAATTAAAATCCTCTTTTCAGGTTGATCTATTGAAGACCAAGTTTGGGTTTGATGATGCTTTCAACTAGAAGGAAGAGGACTTGGCTGAAGCCTTGAAAAGGTCTGTGGCACCAGATCTTCTCCTTCCTTTTTCTGGCTTCTTCCTTAGTTCTTGAGAAGATAGGGGATAACATATGAAAATGGGAGAAGGGAATAAGTGAAACGGAGAGTGGAATGGTCTATTCTGTCCTTTAAAAAATATGATTTTCCTCAGTAGTCACAGGAGGTGATCTAGATCTCCTTTTATCATGGTTTTTTGGGATTTACACTCAGTACCAGTTGATCCTCCTCCAGATTCACCTCAGTCAGGTTGTCATTTTACTGACTGGCATTCTATCACTCTGTTATCTCTGTCTTCCTCTGCACTCAAATGTTGTTCTTCATCAATACATGATTCCTGAGAGTCTATAAACCACTTTCCTTGATGAGTGGTGTAATATCTGAAAAGATCAACTGAGGTCACCAAGATTGTTATTCTCCATTGAGAGCTTTCAGATCAGAAACATGATCATACACAGAGAGAGTGGTCTATCATGTTGATTCACCCGGTCATTTGATGCTCTAATCTGATGGCTCAGGATGGACGTAGTTAATCCTCACCATTTACTGTTGGTTGATTGTCAATCTGATGATCACAGATGCTCATTTTCCATCCATGTTGTGGCGGTTGGTGTCCAATATTGAGTGATCTCTCTCTGATCACAATCTTGAGTGATCAATGTTCACACTTATCTACCCTGATCTTTGATTTCAATCATCATCAGCATGGTTGACTAGATTGTGAGTGGGTCTATTTGGCTCGGTGCCCATCTCTTTCTGTCTTTCTCCCCCCCCCCCCTCTTCTGACTCTTCGGCACCCTAATGCCCATGCTCTGCAGCAGTCTAGCGTTATCTCCCTGCTTTCCACCCCTCTCTCTCTCTCTCTCTCTCTCTCACTATATATATATATATATAGACACATGTATATCATGTTCCTGTCTCCTCTCGCTCACACGTGATGTCTTCCCTTCTTTTACACCTTCATGATCCATCCCGCTCAATCCCTCCCTCTTTCTCCTGAGTCCAGGTTCCCTTTCTCTCTTTCTGCTCTTTTCTCTACCTACCTTTCAATCATCTCTTGCTCTCCAGCTGCCCGCTGGCATCCAATCACTTTCAATCCCCCAGCTGACGACCTCCTCAACAATCTTTTTAGACAATAGAAAGAGGTCTTCAACTGGGAATTCGAGTTCCTGGAGCCTGCCTAGTCAGTTGTCTACGAGTATTCGATTGCAAATGCCTAGTCTGGTTTTCTCCAATATTCTGGTTCCAAATTTTCATTGACACTTCTAGGTTATCATAGGTTTTCTGGAATCCTTTTCTTATTCTTCTTGATGCTTCTTGTTTATTCTCAGGTACTTCCCGGAAGGCATCGACATATACTTTGAAAATGTGGGTGGGCCCATGCTTGACAATGTGTTGCTGAACATGCGTCTTCATGGCAGAATTGCTGTCTGTGGGATGATATCCCAGTACAATCTCTCTGTCGCAGAGGGAATCCACAACCTCTTCCTACTTGTTGCAAAAAGAATAAGGATGGAGGGTTTTCTCGTCTTCGATTACTCCCACCTCTACCCTCAGTTTGTAAATCATGTTTCGGAACTCTACAAAGAAGGGAAGATCACTTACATGGAGGATATGCACGAGGGCCTTGAGAGTGCTCCAGCAGCATTCATTGGGTTGTTCTCTGGGCAAAATGTTGGGAAGCAAGTGGTGCGTATCTGCAAAGAATGAACTAGTCCCAAGTCTGCCCAGAGGGAAAATGGAGAAAGGGGGAGAGATATGCAGGGAGGGGAAGTGTTGACGTTTGGTCGTGTAAAACTCTTAGTAGAGAGGACGAGGGTGGATTTTGGTTTCCTAAGTGTATTAGTGGTCTTGGGCTTCTGTAAGGAACTTTTGAACCTACCCATAGACTAAAATGAACTAGTTACTACCTCTGCGCAACAGAGAGACGGGAAGGAGAGTGATCTCAGCAGCATTTGACTTTTTTCATGAATTTCTCATCCATTGTGCCAAGATATACTCATATGTCACAAAAAAATTTATTGATTATACTTCAAAGACATTGAATAATGAGTTGGAGAAATTAAGGGAAAAATAAGGTCTTCAATGGAGAGAGAGATAGGGAGAGGAGGGAGCGAGGGAGGGAGGGAGGGAGACCTTTGCAGAACTTCACTTGTTCATGAACTTCTCATCTACTGTCCTAAGACATACGGACATTGTCACAAGATCAATTACTGATTATTCTTCCAAGACATTGACCAATAAGATGGGGAAATTCATTTAGGGTAAAAAATGGTCAAATTTATGAAGCATGATTAACAGATCATTTAATGCTCATTCCAATGCATTTTAAATGAAGAGAGAATTGGATAAAGAGATGTTTCTCTGTAGATTAAAATAATTTTTATGCACTTGACTTTTGTTTGTTTCATTAATCATCTCATGTTAATGTTCTCTACTTTGGGCTGACTTATCGATATCATTACTTCCAATTGTGGACAATGTCAATTTGGCAACAAAAAATCATAAATTATCTACTATATTTAATGCTCTAAGATTTTACATTATGTCTCAAAAGTGATGGAATGGTCGGGATCCTACATATCTTGAATTTGTGAATAAATCCATTGAAAACAATACTATTTAACAACCAATTGCATGGGATTCAGAATTGGATGCATCATGAGAAAGTTTAGGAGTGGGGTGACCTTCTTAGCTAGAGAACCATCTTAGAAAGACTAGGACTAGAACTATCTCACTCTTGTGTAATTCAAAGATCATGAAATTCAATGATATATCTTGAGGCCAGAATTTCTAGTCTTGCCCATCTAGACTGTTTTCTCCCACAGATACCATCAAATGTTTGTGAAAATGATTTAATCCCAAAACTTAAACTAATCCGTTTCATTGAGGGGAAATATTTTTATAGAATGAAAGAAAAACTTGTATGTATGGAAGCCCAAAATGAGGTCCATTCATCAATCCGGTTCATGGGTAAGGTATGTCTTATCACTATGTAACGTACATAAAACGTAATGAATTCAATAGCTCCTATCACTATTTAGAACTCTCTAACACTCTTACCCAACTTGATGTTGAAATGAGTTAGCTATCATCATATGGCACTAATGTGATGAATTCAATGTATGTTTGTATGATGACTGACCTAAATCAAGTATGGAGGTTTAGCATGAAAAGACATTAGGCATGATGAAATCCATATTTAAGGGGAAATATGAATTAAGGTCATGCATTATTAGTAAAAATTCCAAGTCACATCCGTTTGGGCCAAAAATTTAACTCCCATCAATTTAATTTATGACAACATTAGGACTAAATTTTAATGAGCTCATAGAAGACAAGTTAAATGGAATTTTAGGGTGGAAAAAGGAAGAATTGGTAAATTACACTTTTTGAGGAATTAAATGGAGTTTGGAGACATCAATTAAATATATTATTGGGAATTCATTATTATCTTTCTCTTTAACTTTGTCCATTACTTGAGAATAAGTTTTATTTGAGAGTTTAATGGTGAAAAAATAAGCTAAAGCCCTTCTAGAGGCCAATGAAGGTGACCTCGTGAAATTAAATATTTTAACCTCTAGAGGAGTGAGTTCAACCTCCATAGAGTTGAGAAGCAATCTTAATTCTATTAACCCAAGAGAATTTTACAAATTTGAAAGAATACAATCATTTATAATGTTCACTAAGAGATAAAGATAAGAAGGGATAGTTTTAAAAAATGCTCGCATATGGGTACCCTCAAGTGTGGCTATTCTTACCCCTATTTAAATACTTTTATGTTTTAGAAATTTTATTAAATTTTTTAGAATTAGATCTATAACTATCAATGTCCGTTGACCTTATACGTATAACTCTCTTGGCTCATATGTCTTGCTAATCAATAACTCCATAGTCCTAATAACACTTTTACTCCACTTTTGTTAATATAGTATATCAACATATATATTTATTAAAGATCAATTTAATCCAATTGGTAGGTCGAGTTACTAGCCCGTTGGGTGCCAAGATGTACCACATGCTCTACAAGATATAGTGTCTATAAACTCTCTTCAATTTCCATGTATAAGCCTTCATTTGCTCAAGGCTTGCAAATGACTTAGGGTAGTCCCCTATCAAACCCTAGCTGGTCATTCTAATTAGTATTGATACTTTGAGGACATCACCAAGAAGTCCTCGATCTTTCTGATAAAAGCATAAAAAGTAATTATAAACACCTATGAATTGCTTTTATTTAACTCTATTAACTCTTGAACATATCATCACATCCACTGTCTCATGATTTAATAATTTTATAATAGAAGCACATCAAATAGAACAATAGAAAAGAGAACACCTCCTCAAGAGCAAGGACTTAATGCGATGTCCAAGACAAGTCTATTTGAGCCCAGTCAAAGAAACCATCGAGGAGGAGACTCTCCATGGAAAATTTCTCTCAGCTCTTCTCTGAGGGTTCTCAAAAAGGGGGGGAAAGCTCTCTTTTAGGGGCTTCTTCTTCCTCGTCTCTGTTCTTCGCCCTTTTTCAGCTGTTCTGTCTTTTTGGTAGGTTTAGGGATCCTCCCAGCGTTCTTCTCGATGGGATTTAGCTGAAGAATCAAAAAATTTACGTAAAAATTCACTTGCCAATCTCTCTTACCTCCTTGTGGTCTCTTAATTGCGGTCCTGGCTTTTTCTGTTTTTCCTTCTTCGCGTTCATTCTCTATACTCTTCGTTTGCATGCCTCTGGTTCATTCCCTCTTCGGGTTAAACCCCCTCCATCTCCATTTCTCTATATTCTACTCATTTTCCTTCTTTTCTTAATCTTGTGCGGACGCTCTTCTCCTTCCACTCTTCTCTTGGATTTTACTATTTCGATCCCCTTCTCGCGCTTCTCTCTCTCTTACCCTCTCGTCCGCACCCTTTCTTCGCCACTTCCTTACGTTCTACCTACCTTCATCTCTATTTTTCTCTCCTACTCCCACTCTCTATCTCCCTCTTGTTCTCGAAATCCCCATTCCTCATCACCTAGAAAATTACATTTCGAGACCTCTTTCGCAATCTCCAACACCTTCACTCCACCCGCTCACTTCATTGCCACTTCTATTCTCTCTTAATCTCTATCATCTCCCTCTTCACGTTGAGTTCTCTTCCTATTTCCCAGTTCTAATTTCTGATTTCATCCCCCTTTCCCGATTCCACTGCAGTTCTCCTCCGAAGTCGTGTACCCTCTCCTTCTTGAACCTTCTTACGATTACAATCTCTTCTATCTCACGCTTTTCTGTTCTACCGCTCTTGAAACTCGCCGCTTATTCTTGTGCTGTCATTTTTTTCTTCCTCTTCTCCTCGATTTGTATTTTACGCGCTCTTGCTCTTCCGTCCTTTTAGATTTCTCTCTCCTATTCTCTTGCCATCTCCATTTCTCTCTCTGTCTTTGCGTTTCTCTTTCACTCTCCATTTCTTTCCCACTGTCTCAATCTTCTCTGATTATTCCTCTTCCTCTATCCTTCTCGCATTATCTTCATTGAACATGTTTCGTCTCTTGACCTTACTCCCTCTCATTCACACTCTCTTCCTTAACCACTTCCTCTCGTCGGATTCTCTACCCCACCCTCTATTTGTGGCGATCATTCTTCTACTGATCAGTCCATTCTCTTCAATTGATTTCCCGTCTTCTCTCTTCTCGATCCTTCCTCTCTCTCATCTGATTCCTCTCTTATCCCCCCGCAAGATCTCTCTTCTCGATCCTTCCTCTCTCTCATCCGATTCCTATCTTATCCCCCCGCAAGTTCTCTCTTCTCGATCCTTCTTCTCTCTCATCCGATTCCTCTCTTATCTCTCCGCAATTTCTCTCTCTTATTTATGATCACCATCGACTTCGCTCTCTCAAATTCCCGCTCTATCTGTCCCCATGGCTCTTGCTCTTCTATTTGTCCTGACGTCCTCTCACCCTTTCGAGTCTCCCCCTCACACTATTGCCTTCCCTCTTTCTCTCTCTTTATTTCCAATTTCATCACTCTAGATTTCTTTCTAGCGATTCTCTCTCAATTTCTCTTCCTCTTCCCCGTCCGACGCTCACAAAATCGAGATTTCCCTCTCTTAGTCTCTCTCACTTCTGCACACTTTCTTCTTTCGTGTGGATCTCCCTATTTCCTCCATAATGTCTTTGATTTGTTAGGTATACGACCACAAATATAGTTTTGAAATAAATTGACCTAATAAACAGTTACATATAAAACCCGTTTAGGGATTCATAGGGAGTCAATTCAATGAACTCTTTCTCAAAAGAGCACTCAATATCTATTCTTGATGTCTCTGCATCAATGGCCATATGATCAACCATACTTATCAAAGGACTAAAATATTTAGCTATTCTTTAGATATTTTGATGTCCTCATTGAATATCCTTTAAATAGGGATGTTTAGAATATAAGTTTAAAGACTAGTGATATGTGTTTTTTGATGTCATCATGATTCAATTAGTCATTGCATACTTCCCTTGATGACCTTATATAGGTATTGACTACGCCTCATGTGGCGCCACCTTGTCACACCATGTGTCATGTCAACGCTTGAAAATAGGGCCCTATTTTTATTTCTGAAAATCCTAGAAAATGTTTAAATATAAAATAAATTTTGAAAAATTTAGGAAAATTCAAATTAATTTTGAAAAATTAAAAAAAAAGGAAAAACTCTTAAAAAAAACCTAAAACTTAAATATTCATATCTTTTCATAGAAAAGCTCTTTTGTGCAAGCATCTTATTTTTTGTACTAAGAGAAGAAGATCAAGATTAATCTAGGGCATCAGTCTTGTGAGCCCAAAATTTGACGCACACGATGCAGCCACATGTTGTTGCAAAAAAGAGTGATCTAGTAAACTTGATCCTCCAGATCAAACTCAATGGGCACCAAGTGTCCCTACAAAAAAAAGGGCCTTTAGTCCCACATAGGTTGAATAAAAAATGTTTTGAGCTTTAAATAAATATCCCATTAAGAGGATTAAGTGACGTAACATGTCACTTATATGAGTAACTAGATCTAATAAATCCCGCACTTCATGAATTGAATCCAATGACTGCCACTTGATCTGCTCTTTCTCTCTCCTCATGAAAATTGAGAAGGTGGCATGAGGTGAAAATTTGGGTTACTTGATCTTGATCAAGATGAATACAACAGCTGGTGATTAGATCATGGAATTTTCAATGACTAGAAATACTGAAAATTGAAATCATGATGTCTCATGATCTATATAGAGTTAGAAGTTAAATTTTGTGGGCATAATTGTCATTCATGCTCTTAGTCATCATGGTGGCTGATTTAAATTTCAAGATATCAAAATATAGGTTTCATCAGTGGCTTCAAGCATTGGCTAGCCGGAGGAAAGAGAGCACAAATCAATTTTTCATCATGTACCACACATATTTTTTAGTGTATTTCTTCCCTTTTCTATTCCTCCTTATGTTGGATGTAAGGCGCTAAATCTTGGCAAGATGTATGGGTTATCAAAGGAGTGATTGATCAAAGCGCATCGCTAGAGTGCAGTTTTGATCACGATTCTTTAGATAAGGGTTTCTTCTTTTTTATCCTTTTCATTTTTTCAATATTTTCCTTCCATATTTTCATATTTTCGAACCTAAATCACATTCCACCATCTAATAAATAATTTTTTATCTTCAAAAGCAGATAGGAAAGGGTTTGATCAAATTAATTGTCCTTTCGACATACGTCTTCCTTTTTCATTGATAATTTTTGCTTCCTTAATATAAAAATATACCATAAAACAAAATCCTCCATTTTGAACCATCCTCCTTGTGAATTCAATCTTGACTCACCACTAGTTTAAAGTTTATGATCAAATTCAAAGAGTTGAAAATAATTTTTGATATGTAATTTCATGTTTTTAATGATAGTCATTTTATGCATATGAACTTGAAAGTGTGATTGGGTCACATGCTAGATGATATCCATAAAAAAGTACCTAGTGAGTTATGATGTAGCAAAATGGTCGAGTGAATTCGTTTATATAAAATCTCGACAAGGGCCTCTCCTTGTTTCATAGGGTTGCTAGTATAGATGAGATTCCCTACGCTACAAAATTTATTAGATGACCCTTTTCTAAAAAAACAAATAAAATCAATATAAAATTTATAGAGAAATAGAAAAATGGAACAAAAATTAATAATTTAGATAAAAAAATAAAAAGTTAAAAATATAGATATTTGTTATAATTTGGTTTTCTATGCTCATTGTAGAGAAATGGAGGTCACGCCTTTATGTGATTGTCTTCGACTTCATCTACCATTGTGACTAGCTTTGACACCACTATTAATGTTTGATACTTGGACAAAGAAGTCAATGCACTTCTTGAGATCTTTGAGAACTACTCGTCATTCACTGACAATCATCATCATCTACCGTCGATGCTCAAGAAAGAGAGAGAATAATATCACATCTCTTTGGCAACAACTTGTTGATCATCACCACTCTACCAACCTACTATTTCAAGCTGTAGCATCATCATCTCCAGTGATTTCTCATTATTTACTTTGATAACTAATTATTGGCCTAGTTCTAAAAATATCCTTTTCTTTAAGGGTAAATATGGTATAAATGTGATTAGGTTCTATTATGCATCCTTTCCTACATTTTTCTTATAGTATGAGACTAACCCTATTTAACTTCTTTGAAGTCAAGTTGTTAAGTTCTCACATTTCATGTGTTATATGGATGCAAGGACATTGGTGTTGGTAAGTCAAATTTTAGGGTTTACCTATGTCTTTTTTAGAAAATCAAAATTATACAAAAATATATGTGGATTTTCACCTTAATCACACCAATAAACAAATATAGTGTGAGAAAGGGTCAAACGACAATGAGGAAGGTCATGAGGTCTAAATAAAAGTACAAGATTTCAGTAGAGAAAATGGAAGAGATTGATGAAAAGGATGAGTCAAAGCACAATGAGTGACGATCTAAAACACTTCAATCTCCTTTTGAAGATAGAAATTTTTAGATCAAAGGTAATTATGATATTTTTGGGAGTCTTTGATGATACAAAAGGTTCGAGGTTAAGGGAAAAATATCAGAATCTTTTCATAATCTATACATGATCAAGATCTCACTCTAGTGATGATCCTCATTCAATCACTCATTTAAGAGACAATACATTTTGCCTAGACTTGGCATCTTGCATTCAACACAAATAATAAAAGAATAAGGAAGAAACTCACTAGATATGATGATTTGATCACAATCATCCTCTATTGCAGCCTTCTTTCCTTTGGCTAGGCAATACTTGAGGCATAAAATAGAATTTGAAATATCCTAAATTTTTGTCTGATCTATAAAGCCCAAATGAATAGAGGATCAAGAGATGTGTTTGTCATAAAATTGACCTCTAAAACTCCATCAAGATTGTAGGATATCTAGTTTTGAATTTGGAGTAATCTAGACAATTGATAGGTTTCTCTCCACTCATAGACGTCATCAAATCAAGATTTAATTCTATGTTGTTTGATTCCAAGAATCTGCTAACTAGAAAATTGAAGCCTTCAAAACTGTAAATGAGATAACTAATTAAAACCATATAGATGTATGTCACATCAGGAAGGTCAAGTATGTAAAATAGTAGTCAAACCTAGGAAAGGGAAAAAAAGTAACAAAAAGGTTATCTCTTTTCTCCCTCCCCAGTTCCCTCTCTTCTTTTTCTCTCCTATTTTCTTCTTTTTTAACTTTTTTTTGGAAAAAAATTGGTGCCAAAAATTTTAGGGATAAAAAACTTTTTCAAGTTAAAAGTAAAGAAAGATAGAGAAAGAGAGGCCACCACATCGTGTGGTTCCTTCAATCATCATTTGACTCATGACAACCAATTCTAGGTCACTATGTCAGCTACGATTATCAAAATAAAAATACAAACATTTGATCCAATTGCTGCAATCACGTCGCATGGCATGCTTTGCATGGATAGACCTAAATTTGTATTTTAAAAATTATCGTAAAATAGTTAAATATTTATAGTTTTTGAAAGTAACTTTTCTCAATCATTTTGAATTTAAAAAATTCCTAGAAAATCCAAGAAAAGCAAAGTTTCTTTCAAGAGTAAAGTTGATCATTTGAAACCATGATAACATGCATTCAAAAATTGATTTGTGTAAATAAGTATATTTAAGTTAATTTATTAATAAAAAAATTATTTTCCTAATGATTTTGAATTTAGAAAATTCCCAGAAAATCTAGAAAATCCAAGAAAAACAATTTTTTTCTAAAAAGAAATTCAATCATTTTAAACCATGATAACATGCATTCATAAATATTTTTGTCTAAATAAATTTATTTTAATTCATTTATAACTTAAAAAATTATTAGTGATGATTTCAATGTCAGAAAATTCCTCCAAAGTTGTATTAAGTCTTGAAAAATGAAAATATCTTGGTAGACAAAGAAATAATCATTTAAAACCATGATAAAATACATTATGACCATTTCGTTTAAAGAAGTTCATGAATTACACAATGTTAATGCATATATTTATGTATTATTAGGTAGAAACATATAAGAACATGGATGGAAATTATGATTAAAAGTAGAAGGCAAAAGCTTGTCAGAAAAAATGAGGCTTAACCACTTATCATTTGAATGCACATGTACAAACGTGTGTGCTCCGTGGCTCGTGCATACGTTGCCACTCAAGCAAGCAGGCCACATCATCCGCCATATCAGTGCGTGATAAAAATCAAATACGTCTGGAAATTAAAATAAATTTATAAAAATTCATAAAAAGTATTGAAATTCTAGAAAAATCTCTATAACTTAGAAATTTCAGAACTTTCTAAGTACTACTCCTTTTTAGTCTTTTTTTTGTTTGATCAGAAATTAAATAATCTATCATTCTAAAAATTCATTTCTTTTGGAATAAATAACAAGAGAATAATTTTTTTATATAAAAAGTAAACTCATTTCTTTTGAAAAATAAATCTAGAAAATTAAATGTGTATACAAAAATAATTTTTCTCATTATTTGCAATTAAAACTTAATTAAAATCTCATATGTAAAATGGGAATAATTTAATCTCAAATATCTTTATAACTTTAAATCATATAGAATGATAGATATGCACTCAAAGTATGATAATGTGGATCTTTTCTGTCTTAATTTGTATTAATAATCATATAATTACTAATATAAATTACATATTATCACAACCCCCTCAACTTGAATAATTACTAGTCCCTTAGCAATTTAATATAGAATCTCTCTAGAAAGTTCTTTCAGCCTTTGATCCTACAACTAAAGAGGTGGTATATAAATCTATGATTATCCTTCCATAGTGTAGAGCATAGTGATCTAGATTCCATCTCCCGGTTGACTTCTTTTAGTGAATGTGAAGGCAATGCTCATCGACTAATGCTAGAGTCTAATTCTTAACTGTGATCGAGGTGAGCATATAAAAGTTTTGATGCTACGGGGATTAAAAGATCCTCATACTCTTAGGAGCGGATATAATTCCTTACCCTCTCAATAGGTACATCACTCTTTCACTCATATGGAGGCTATTTAGTGCATTAGAGCTCCCCTCAATTCGTCTTCCTCCTATCAAGAGTGCATTTCAAAGGGATTTCCTATCTTTAGGATGTAACATGATGAGCGTGGCTGAAAGAATAAAAAGACAATAACTAAAGGAATGACATGGTTAAAAGCAAAAATACATGTAAACAAAATGGATTTGAAAACGAAGAAGGTGCCCTTATGATAATTATACTCACAAATGATGTGGATGATGTGGATGAAGGTGGATGATAGGGATAGATGGAAGTTGTAGAGATGGGATAGAACAAGAGAAGGCATTCCCCTTAACTTATTCTCCTTCTTTCACTCCCTTTTATTCTTCTCTTTTTTCTTTTTCTTTTTGTCCTTTCTTTTTACTCTTCTCCTTTTTTCCCTTCTTATTTTTTTTAGAAGATTTTCTATGTACATGTATCAAGATTTCAAAAAGAATTTAGATGCAATGAGGATATGAAGGATTCTTATTTTTAAAAGAGCTTATGCAAAAATGTGAAGCAAAAGCATGAAGGGATATGTACATGTGAGGGGAATGTGAAAGAGATGGGATAGATGGGTGGAGTCATTTAAGAGTGTTATTATCATGAGTAAAGCTGAAAATGGTATGAACTAATTAAACTAGAAAGGTATAAATGAAATGAAATGTATAAAGGAAAAAAGATAGGTGCATAACAAATTATGACTCATTGCACTCTTTTAAGAGAAAGTTTGAAAGCGAGGAATTTCCCACACTAATTAGGTTTGGCTGATGTAAGGTAGGGGATAGAATTTTCCTTAATCTTTACTCAAAATATTTCCATTTTAATCACATAGTACTTTCAAACATTTGATTAATCATTTTTCATCGGTGCTTGTTAGATACCCAACACCAAAGAAGTCAACAACTAAAAATAATCCAATGGTTTATCTAGATCTCTAGGCTATAAGGTCCTCACTTCTACATCTCTATTTAATAGGATCTCAAGTGAAACGACTTTCTCAGGTGGCGTAGAGTGGTAAAAATTTGGAAATAGGAGTTCTAAAATATTTTTTTAAAATTTTTAAATTTTAATAAAATGTTTGAGATTTTCTATGTCCTCACCCCCCAACTTAAACTCTTCATTGCCCTCAATAAATCATTATTCTCATGAAAAGATGACAAGAATATCATGCATGGCATGAAAAAGATAACAAATGCGGTGGGATCTGATGTCGATAAACATTTCAAAAATTTTTATCAAAACATCGAATGGAGGGAAAACATTGAATCCAATATTCAAATCATCAAGCCACCAATAACATATGATCCTATCATCTACTATGAATGAGAAAACATACTTACAGGGTTTCTTTGAATGAGTTCTTGAAGCTATCAAGTGTCTGGCCTCTAGCGGTATCCACATAGTCTCCGGATGGTTGTATCTCCTCTTCAAAGCTCTTCACCAAGAGAGAAAGAGAAGAAAGGAGAGAATTCCCACAAGGCTTACATGGGACACCTTGAGTTTTGGTCGTTCTCCCCCTATTTACAGACATTTGGTATGAGGTTTTTTCATAAAAACCCTCATAATTACGTCTATATCCACCAACATCCATAGACCTTATGTGTGCAACCCTCTAGGTCCATAAATCTCACTAGTTAATAACTCTATAGACAAAATAACACCTTATTGGTCAACCTTAATTAATTATTCACATCCACATATGGACTAATTAATCAAGAATCGATTTAACAAAATCGATAGGTTGAGTTGCCAGCCCGTTGGGTGCCATGCTACACCATGTACACTAGGAGATATGGAGTATGTAAGACTCACTTATGGAACCTTCATGTCATCGATTACTATGTATTTATAATCCTTCACCCACATTAGACTCATGAATAACTTAGGGATATAGTCAACTGTCAAACCCTAATCGGTCACTCAAGTTAGTACTGATAAGTGTAGAAATCATCAAGAACTCCTTCTCTGATATTTCCACTACTTTGACCAAGGATTTTATCGCATCTTATTCCTTGAGTCAATCTCCTCAAATACCGACGGTGGATGATCACATCTTGATCACACAATCATCTTGATAGACTTCAAGTCGTATCTAATATATGAAGTTTTAGATATCATGTGGCTAGGGATTCGTAAGTCATAATTAAAAACACAATTATCCATCCACAAGATGTCTTTGGTGTCTCAAGTCAAAGGACCACATACACAACCATGACATGAATAAACCTGATTGACAGTTAGGTATAATACCATTCAGGGATTCATACGGATCAATTCTATGAACTCTTTCTCCAAAGAGCACCTAATATCTATCCAGTGTCTTCACACCAATGGCTATAGGATCAGCCATACTCATCATATGAGTTGGATTAGATAGTGCTATTCTTTCTAGATAATTCAATGTCATCCTCAAATATCACATGAATAGGAATGTTTAGAACATATTTTTAAAGACTAGTGATCACTATATGATGATCTCATCATAATTCACTAAGTCATTGCACATGCTTATGAACTTCATTGAAAACATCACACAAGAATGACAATAAATAAATATCATTTCAATGAACATAAACAAGATACATGAAAGTGTGATTGGCTTATAGGCCACATAATATCAACAAAGATGACAAGAATATCACACATGGCACGAAAAAGATAACAAATGTGGTGATAAAGGGTTTAACAAAACTCATTTAAGCGTGTTGATGCTTATCCAAGGGATTTTTCTTTTGCTCGCGCCCCTCTACATAATGTAACCCTTCTTCAACGGGTGCAAAAAAAAGAACAAAAACACAAAAAGTAAAAGAAAAAAATTAAGTAAAGATAATCTTCGGATGCCACCCAAGAAGCTTTAATGTCTTGAACCAAAAGAAACCTAATTGAGCTCATGTCAATTGATGGTACGAGGGTGATATCGATGTCACATGCGTCGGTGCCTCGAGAATATGCAAATTCACCTCATCTGCTGGTGCGGGTGGCTATGATGTCAGGTAAGGCTTGAGATGACAATCATTTACCTTCAATTGTTTTCAAGATTTGATGTTGAATTTGAGTATTGATTCGCCCTTAAACAACTCCAGAACAACTAATACACTGTCCTATCGTGAGCACAGCTTCCCTTAAAAGAACTTAAGGCGATAATTATAGAGCTAGACCTTATCATTGACTTGAAAGTTTTTTCGTTTGATGTACATGTTGTGAAAGGCCTTGGTCTTCTCTTTGTAAATCTTCGCATTCTTGTATATTTTGTGTCTTAGCTCCTATAACTCCTAAAGCTGGAGAAGTCTTTGTTTTCATACTTTGTCTAGAGATAAGTTGAGCTTCCTGATAACCAAATACGCTCTATGCTCAACGTCGATTGGAAGGTGACATGCTTTCCCAAAGATGACTAGAAAAGGAGACATCCCAATAGGTATCTTATAAGCCATTCGATATGCCCATAACGCATCAAGAAGCTTGTGTGCCTAATCATTCCCATTTAGCGAACTGATTTTCTTCAATATATTCTTGACTTCTTTGTTGCTCACTTCGACTTGCCCATTCACCTACAGGTGGTATGGTATGGTGACGCGATGATATACTCTATACTTCTTCAATAAAATATAGAAGTGTGCATTGTTGAAGGAAGCGATTGTTGCCTATGTGATAACATGCATTTTTAACTTGAATTATTATCCTAATTAACTCATATTCATGCTTATTTTATGTGAATATGATGCATGTTATCATAGTTTTTATGAATTTTCTCCATTGGTATGTCATTCTACTAAAGTTCATATTTATGCATAAATTAGGGTTAATTATGTGCTTTCTTGATGATCAATCTTTTTTCAAGGTTAAACTAATAGGAATTAAGTATTTTCCTTAATTTACTTTGACTTTAGTAGATGACTAGAAGATTTAATTTCAAAAAGAGAATGTTGGATGATATAAAATAGACTTCTTAAGAAATTTTCTATGTTCATTTGAAATTCATCCTATATGATTCTTTTAATTTGTATTTTTAGATGGCATAATATTAAAGATGAAGGAATTTGTTATCCAATGGAGAAAATTTGAGTTAAAAAGGAGTTATATAAATGAATTTATAAATTTCTTAATTTTTTAAAATTTTCTAGATTTTATTTTTATTTTTCACGATTTATTTAATCGTGCGGGACCCACGGAAGTGACATGTGACGAGACGAGACCGCGAGGTCGTTGATTATTCCAAACTTACCAATTTTAAGAAATTAACTCAAATTCAAGGGTATAATAGTAAATAAGGGTCGAATCCACAGGGAAATAAGGAATTTCTTGATGTAATCTTCGAATTTGATCAAATCGGACGAGAAGTTGATGGTGAAAATTGGGCAAAATGGTATTTTATGAAAGATAACTTCAAAACGAATCCACAGAACCAAAAATCATCGAAAATGATCTTGATTTCCATGAGAAATCGCAAATTGAAGTGGAGAGAAATTTTTGAACGTTGAAATCACGATTTTGAGCTAAATTCGATGAAATTAAATTGTAAATCCTAATCTAAACAGAAATTAAACCTAAATGGAAGATTAGGAAGCAAAAACCGCTTCTACTAATCCCCGATTGCGATCAAATCTCTGCGATTAAGCTGACTAATCGCGAAGAACACGAAGAACGCAATCGATGGATTCAAGCGGCGATTTCTCCTTCGATTCTCCACCAAATCTTGACTTCAACCCCTCCGTGGATGCGGAAATGAGAGAGGAAGAGGATGGAATCAAGAGAAACGAGAGAGAGAGAGAGAGAGAGAGAGAGGGTGTCTAGACAGCTCAGTTGGATTGAAATCTCAACTTAGATGCTTAGAATTCTGAAGAACACATCGTTTTATAGGCTTTTTGGGTGTAACCGTCCGATCGAAACGATCAACGGTTACGATGAAACGTCCACGATGGACCGTTTCGGAAAATATCACGATCGTCGGATCTGAGATGTAGGGTCCACATGCATCGCTTGAGATGCGTTATAAAAATGCTTCGATTTCGCTCCTTCGATCGCGATCCAACGGTCCGGATGCTCTCCGCGCGGTTCAATCTGGACCGTTATAACGCCCCTTTAATTAACACGTGTGTTTGATGTTGATCTAGTGGTTCGCGTGTCTACTCGATCGACACATCAGGTTCCTCGCTCGCCCTATCCAATGTTTCGATTGTCGCCACGTCACCTGCATCGAAAGTAAACTCCGTGGAACTTAGTCCCACACGGAGAATATTAAAAGCAATTGTCGGGTTTATAACACCTGACGTTTAAGGGGGTTTGAATACCCTTCCGGTCTACGGAAGGCTCAAATGCGTATATATATGTTATACCTATATGAATATATAAGTATGTATATTGCGCCACGTAGGCGCTGCGTGGGTCCGCGTGGCGCTGCCACGTGGCCTTGCGTGCCACGTCACAGCCCACGCGAGGCCCACACGGAATTTTCCCCCTTTTTCGCTTCATTTTTAAAATCATTTTAATCATTAAAAGTCAAAATTAATTCGGAAAATTTTAGAAAATTCTGAAAAAAAATCCCTAAAAATAGAAAATTCATAACTTTTAATATATAACTCCAAATTAATCCAAATTTCTTTTCATTTGATCCGAAATTTAAATTATCTATTATTCTAAAAATTCAAATTTGATAAATAACAAGAGTTTAAATTATTATTTCAAAAATACATTCATTTATTAAGATTTTAAACTTTAAAAAAATGAAAATAAATGTTTTAAAAAAAGATTTCTCTTGTTATTTTAATTTAAAAACACTTATAATCTCAAGAAAAAGATGGGTTATCAAATTATTAAATTCTAATTTATCAAAATTAACCCTAATTTAAAGTATTTTGAGATTATGATGACTTTTTCATATAATAATAGAAAAATACATAGAAGTATGATAACATGCATGGAAATGAAATCATTTATACTTTAATATGCATCAAAAATCATGTTTTATGATGTTAATATATCATGTTATCACACCCCCCAACTTAAATTATTGCTAGTCTGTTAGCAATTTACTATATGATCTCCCTAGAAAGTCTTTTCATCCTTTGATCCTACTACTAAAAAGGTGAAGTGTATAAAGGTATGATCACGTTTTCCTCATAGTGTAGGCCATAATGATCTAGATTCCATCTCTAGGTTGACTTCTTTAGTGCATGTCAGGGTAGTGCTCATCGGCTAATGCTCAAGTGTAATTCTTGATTGTAATCAAGGTAAGCATATCTAAGGTATGATGCTATGGTGCTGAAAATAAACTCACTCTCTCATGAGTGGATGTAATTCCTTACCCTCTCCATAAACACATTGCTCCTTCCCTAAAAAATGGAGGCTACTTAGTACTTAGAATTCCCCTCAACTCGCTTTCCTCCTTAAAAGAGTGCAATTCAAAAGGATTCCTATCTTTGGAGGCATCGTGTGAGGAGTTTGAAGGAAATAAAAGATACTATTTCTAAGGGTATGACTTGGCTAAAAGCAAAATATGCTGATAAAACAAAGTGGATTATAAAATCAAAGAAGGTACCACTTATTATGATTATACTCACAAGTGAGGTGGAGATGATAGTGGAGGTAGAGATAAAGGTAGAAGATATTCCCACTTATTTTCCTTCTTGTAACTTCTTATTTCTCTCTTTCTTTTGACTTTTCTCCTCTTTCTTTTCTTCTTCATTTTTTTTTAAACATTTCAGAAGACTAGAATGAGAATGTGGAGGAGTTTTGAGATTTCTGAAGAGAGTGTGTAGCAGATGAAGTGTAGTGAAGGTATAAGCACATGTGAGAGGAAAAATGGAAAGTGAGATGGATGTGTGGGTTCACTTGGGAGTGTTCATCATTAAAAGTGAAGGTTAAAACAAATTGGTGTTACTACTTGACTGCTTTGGAAGAGAAAACTACATGCCTATAAGGAAAGATAGGTGCTACAAAGATTATGGATCATTGCACTCTTTAAAGGGGAAAGTCTAGAATCGAGAAATTCCTTATAATAAGCAGTTTGGGCTAATAGTAGGTAAAGGATGGAATTCTTTTATCTCAAATACTCTCCTTTCCAATCCCATAGCATTTCAACCTCTTGATTACTCTTTTTCCTTGGTGCCTGTTAGATACCCAACCCCAAAGAAGTCAACCACTAACTCTCATCCATTGGTCTCTCTAGATCATTTGGCTTTATTACTCAAAATGTAATCATATGGACTCTAAGGTCCTCACTTCTACATCTCTAGTAGGTCAGATCTCTAGATGAAAAGACTTCTAAGGTGGGGTAGATTAGATCAAAGATTTTGAAAATAGGGTTTTTAGAAGGTAGAATTTTAAAAGTTTTGAAAAAGTGGTAGAGCTTTTTTTTTTAAATCCTCACCCCCCAACTAGAATCTTTCATTGCCCTCAATGAAAACTACATGCTCATGTGAAAAACTTATCGAATCATGGCATGAAAACAATAAAAAGTGCGGTGAGATGGGTTTAGAAAAGCTCATTAGTCCGTGATTCTCGTGGGATTTTTGGTGCAGGTGCGCCCTTTCCTAATGTAGTTCTCGACGTCTAAAAAAGAAACTGAAATGAGAACATAAAACTAAAAGGTAAGATAATCTTGGAGTGCCTCCCAAGAGCGCTAAGTTTAACATCTTCAGCCAGACAAAACAAAATGAAACCTAGACTACTGATGGGTCGAGAGTGATACTGTCATGTCCTCGAGTGCTCTAGAAGATGCAGATTTACCTTATCTGCTGGTGCGGGTGGCTCTGAGGTCAGGTACGGCTTGAGACGATGGCCGTTTACCTTGAATTGTTGACCGGTCTTAGGATCAGAAATGAGTACTGCTCCGTCGTCGAACAGTTCTAGAACCACATAGGGACCATCCCATCTGGAGCGCAACTTTCCAGGGAAGAGCTTGAGGCACGAGTTGTAGAGCCAAACCTTGTCGTTGACCTGGAATGATCATCATCGGATATGTCGGTCGTGGAAGGCCTTGGTCTTCTCCTTGTACATCGTATTTCTTCAATAGCGCAGAAGTGCGAGTTGTTGAAGTGTGAGCCACTGTCACTGATGATAGCCCTTGGACAACCGTGTCGGGCAAAGATGCATCGTGTGATGAATCGCAGAACTTCCCGATGATCGTTTGTCCTGGTGGGGATTGCTTCGACCCACTTGGACACATAATCCACTGCCACCAAGATGTACTCTTTGCCGTCAGAAGGTGGGAAAGGTCCCATGAAGTCTATCCCCCAAATGTCGAAGATTTCCACCTCAAGGATCGGCCGCATCGGCATCTCGTCTCGCTTGGAGATGTTGATCGCCGCTTGACATTGTAGGCATTCCGTGTAGAAACGGTGGGCATCCTTGAAGATGGAGGGCCAGTAGAAGCCGCTCTGTAGGATCTTGTCCGCGGTCTTTCGTGCCGCAAAGTGTCCTCCGCACGTCAATGAGTGACACATCGCCAGAATGTCTCCCTGCTCCTCCTCCGGTACGCATCGTCGGATGATCTGGTTGTATCCTAGGTGGAACAGAAGTGGTTCTTCCCATAAATAGTACTTGAGCTCGTGGAAGAACTTATCTTTTTGGTGTCGGTTCTAGTGCTCCAGGATTGATCCAGTGACGATGAAGTTGACGATATGCGCGTACCAGGGGGTGTGACTCGGGATGGCGAGGAGATGCTCGTCTGGAAATGTATCTCCGATGTCCTCCCCTCCTGAGATGTGGAGACGCGATAAGTGGTCTGCCACCAAGTTTTCGCTGCCCTTCTTGTCTTTTATCTCCAAGTCAAATTCTTGAAGGAGCAGCACCCATCGTATGAGTCGCGATTTGGCCTCTTTCTTGGAGAGCAAGTACTTCAGGGCCGCATGATCAGTGTAGATGATGATCTTGCTCCCCTAAGATGTAAGGCCGGAACTTCTCGAGAGCGTAGACCACCGCAAGAAGCTCTTTCTCCGTAGTCGTGTAATTAATTTGAGCTTCGATGAGGGTCTTACTTGCGTAGCAGAGTAGCCGTCGGCTTCTTGAACAGTCGCTGCCCCAAGACTGCTCCCACCGCGTAGTCCGAAGCGTCGCACATAATCTCGAAGGGTAAGTCCCAATTAGGACTTTGTAGAATTGGTGCCTCGATTAGTGCTTGCTTCAATGTCATGAATGCGCGCTTCCCTTCTTCGTCGATGATGAAGTCCTTGTCTTTGCAAAGAAGGGTGGTTAGGGGCTTGGATACTTTCGCGAAGTCCTGGATGAATTATCGATAGAAGCCGACGTGCCCGAGAAAGCTCCTCAAATCCTTCACGGTATTTGGTAGAGGGAGGTTTTGGATGACCTCTATCTTGGCCTTATCCACTTCTAAGCCTTTGCCCGAGACGATATGCCCGAGCACTACTCCCTCTCGTACCATGAAGTGGGATTTCTCCCAACTGAGTACCAGTCGTTTCCTGATGCATACCTCCAGTATCTTTGTCAGGTGAGCAAGACAAGTTTCAAAGTCATTTCCAAAGACGCAGAAATCGTGCATGAAGACTTCTAAACTGTCGCCAAGAAAGTCAAAAAATATTGCCGTCATGCATCGTTGGAAGGTCGCGGGGGCGTTGCACAATCCGA
The DNA here is from genome assembly GCA_024174645.1 of Lemna minuta. Taxonomy (NCBI): domain Eukaryota; kingdom Viridiplantae; phylum Streptophyta; class Magnoliopsida; order Alismatales; family Araceae; genus Lemna; species Lemna minuta. Next base: position 3,610,828 of record CM044109.1, read on the forward strand.
ATGGCATGCGTCTGAAGGCGAAGGTGCCAAACGGACAAGTGAACGTGGTCTTCTCTTGATTGTTGGGGTGGTTAGCAATCTGATTATAGCCCGAGTATCTATCGAGGAAGCAGAAGTAGTTCGATCCTGCCAGTCGGTCCAGGATCTGGTCGATGAACGGTAGCGGGAAGTGGTCCTTCTTGGTCACGGAGTTCAGCTTTCGGTAGTCGATGCATGCCCTCCACTTTGTCGGTAGGCGCATCTGGATTTCCTCGCCCTTCTCGTTCATTGTAACCGTTACTCCGGCTTTCTTTGGAATAACGTGTACCAGACTCTTCCCATTGGTTATCGGATATGGGGTAGATAATTTCTGCATTTAGCCATTTAAGAATTTCTTCTTTTACGGCCTCCCATAACCTCGGGTTGAGTCGTCTCTGGGCCTCCCTGATGGGTCTTGACTCATCCTCTAGGAAGATGTGATGAGTACATAGTGAAGGGTCTAGCCCTTTTAAGACCGTCAGAGTCCATCCGATTGCTTCTTTGTTTTTCCTTAGCACTTCCAGTAATTTTTCTTCTTGCTTTGTATCCAGCTTGGACGAAATAATTACTGGCTTTGCTTTCTCTTCGTCAAGGAAGGCATACTTGAGTGTAGACAGGAGAGTTTTGAGCTCCAAAGTTGGCTCGTCCATCGGAAGCTCCTCATATCTTGCTTCCTCATCGATCATCATTACTTCTTCTACGCATTCGTCTATGTCTTGATCATCGGCGAAGTCGATGGCGCCCAAGTCTTCGGAAGCTCGTGAAGGGTATTTCATGAGTTTGTTGATGTCGACCTTCACTGTGTGCTCTCCCACCTTGAGAATTACTTCTCCTTTCCCCCAGTCGATTACGGCTTTGGCGGTAGCTAGGAAGGGTCGTCCTAGGATAATCGAGGCTTGGCTCAGCTCCTTAGTTATTTTCATGCTGACCACTGGGAAGTCTACCTGGAAATAACAATCTTCTATTCTTACAATGACATCTTCTACTAGTCCATGGGGTTTTCTAACAGATCCATCGGCTAAGCATAGTTCTACAAGGAATGGTTGTAACTCCCTAGGAATGGTTCTACAAGGAATCGAATACAGCTTTAGGGAGGATGTTTATACTAGCTACTGTATCTAGGTGGGATCTAGTGAATGACATTCCTCCTATTTCACTGGTGATCATGGGTGCTCCCGGATCTCTTTTTTTTTACGGGTAAGGAATTCATCATAATCGAGCTTACCGTCTCACTAAGTTGGATCCGTTTAGGGTTTCTATGGGGAGTACATATACCTTTAGGAATTTTGCGTAGGAAGGGATATGCTTGATGGCTTATGTTAAAGGAATGGTTATGGTTACCTTTTTAAAGGCTTCTAGTAGGTTGTCGTCGGTTTTGCTATTCTTGGCTTTTAGTCGGTTTAGGGCTTGAGGATAAGGGACAGGGGGCTTGTATTTTTCAGGGTTAGGTTCAGCCGTAACCTGTTCTTCCTCGTCCTATGAATCAATGTCTTGCTCGACGATAATTGGTGTCTCTTTTTCTTCATTTGAGCCTTGGTGGAAAGGATGATCCTTGTATGGATTTCCCACTCCGAAGGCTTGATATGGCCAGGGCAGATTCTACGGCTTCCTCGTCAATGTGTACATGGTTGATATTGTGAGTCTGGGTTGACGAAGCTCCTTGATTCCTAGGATTTACCGTGGCCTGCGAGGGTAATTGGTCAGTAAAAGTTACTTGCTTACCCTTTTTGTCTGTCATCGGTTGGACGTTCGTCTTGACGAAGTCTTGAATTTCATCCACGCGTGAGTTCATCCTCGTCATTTGCTCCATTAATTGCGAGATCGCGCCGAGGATCGGGTCGGATGCTTGCGTGGTTTGGCGTGGAGCTTGCGTGTATGCTTGTGGTTGAGCCGGCAGGACGAACGACGACTGTCTTTGATTAGGGTAGTTTTGCTGACCGTTATATTGTGGAGGATAGGGTTGATCATTGTTCCTCCTATAGCCATTATTCTGCGAAGAATTGTTAAAAACAAGGGTATTATATTGATTAGGGTAATTACCTGGATAATTTGGTCGTCCCTGTTGACTCGGTCCTCTTGATGGACCTTGTATATACATCCCTTGCCCTTGGGTTTCCATCACGGGGCAATCTAATTCGACGTGGTCGAATCTTGAGCAAGTGGCGCATGGTGATGCTTCTTGGAGTGAGACGGGGGCGAGTCCTTCAGAACCGTTGCGGATGTTGAGTCGGTCTAGTAGAAAGGTTCTGACTTACGCCATTTTGTCGATTCTTTTAATGAGCATCCCTGTCTCTGCTGATTTGGCGTCGAGAGCTTTCGGCATTGCACCTCTTCCAAATGGTTTCACCGCATTATGGTGACTATTTTCCACCACCGTTTTGATGAGATCCATCGCGTCATCTTCGTATTTGCTCATAAAGGTGCCGCCGCTAGCTGCATCCAAAAGATATCTATCTTGCGGGCCTAACCCGTCATAAAAAATTTGAGTTAATTCGTGGTTAGACACGCCATGGTGTGGGCACTCCCTCGTAAGATCTCTTAATCTCTCCCAGGCCTCATGGAAAGTTTCACTCGAACCTTGGGTGAATTCTCGGATGGCTTTTTGGACGGAGGTGGTTTTTCCTACGGAATAGTACTTTCTCAAAAACTCTTTCTCCATCTCGGTCCAACTTGTGAATTTTTTCCTTAATTTTAAAAACCAATCCTTGGCTCTATCTCTAAGGGTAGCGGGAAAGAGTTTCATCTTCATCATGTCGGCGGGGACATTTTGAAGGTGATTTATTTCACAACCCTGGGAAAGCTCATCTACATGTCTATAAGGATCTTCGGAAGGCTTACCATGGAAGATAGGTACCAAGCTCATGACATGGGAGTCTATTCTAAAATTGGCCCCTCTTCCTAGGGGTGCGTGAATTCTAGAGACGGGTCGCTGGAGGACGGGCCTAGCATAGTCACTAAGGCGTTTCCTGGCATTTCCTTCATCATTCCGGGCCATTTCTACTGGTTTGGTTGGATCAAAAAAAGATTCGGTCTCGGTAGTGTCGGTCTCGATAGCTTCGGGAGTTTGCGAGGATCGTTCAAAGAGGTCTATTTCTAGGGGATTATTCCGTACTCTCCAATCTGTTCGTCTTCTCATGAAGACTGGATCGAATATTTAGATGGATAATATCTTATAAATACTTAAAATATATTAAAAAGTGAAGTCAATCGTACCTGAATGTCTTTATCCGTGAGAGTTACACGTTCTTAACGCGATTTTGAAGAAGCAATTGCCCGTAATCCTTAGAAAAGGGGCGAAAATCACTTAATCTTATCGAATTAAAGATCTCGAAGATGGATTTCTGCTTCGGATCACTCAAAATACGATTGAATTGCTTAAATTTCAAGAAATTAAGACAAATATCCGAATTGACCAAGTAAAAATTGACTTAATTTTCTCAAAATTATGCCTTAAATCCCCGGCAGCGGCGCCATTTGACAAGACAAGACCGCAAGGTCATTGATTTCACACCGTATCACGTCAAAAATTATTCCAAACTTACCAATTTTAAGAAAATAACTCGAATTGAAGGGTATAATGGTAAATAAGGGTCGAATCCACAGGGAAATAAGGAATTTCTTGATGTAATCTTCGAATTTGATCAAATCGGACGAGAAATTGATGATAGAAATAGGGGAAAATGGTATTTTATGAAAGATAACTTCAAAACGCATCCACAGAATAGAAAATCATCGAAAATGATCTTGATTTCCTGGAGAAATCGCAAATTGAAGTGGAGAGAAATTTTCGAACGTTGAAATCACGATTTTGAGCTAAATTCGATGAAATTAAATCGTAAATCCTAATCTAAACAGAAATTAAACCTAAATGAAAGATTAGGAAGCAGAAACCGCTTCTACTAATCCCCGATTGCGATCAAATCGCTGCGATTAAGCTGACTAATCGCGAAGAACATGAAGAACACAATCGAAGGATTCAAGCGGTGATTTCTCCTTCGATTCTCCACCAAATCTTGACTTCAACCCCTCCGTGGATGCGGAAATGAGAGAGGAAGAGGATGGAATCAAGAGAAACGAGAGAGAGAGAGAGAGAGAGAGAGAGGGTGTCTAGACAACTCAGTTGGATTGAAATCTCAACTCGCATGCTTACAATTCTGAAGAATAGATCGTTTTATAGGCTTTTTGGGTGTAACCGTCCGATCGAAACGATCGACGGTTACGATGAAACATCCACGATGGACCGTTTCGGAAAATATCACGATCGTCGGATCTGAGATGTAGGGTCCAGATGCATCGCTTGAGATGCGTTATAAAAATGCTTTGATTTCGCTCGTTGGATCGCGATCCAACGGTCCGGATGCTCTCCGCGCGGTTCAATCTGGACCGTTAGAACGCCCCTTTAATTAACACGTGTGTTTGATGTTGATATGGTGATCCGAAAAAAATCCCTAAAAATAGAAAATTCATAACTTTTAATATATAACTCCAAATTAATCCAAATTTCTTTCATTTGATCCGAAATTTAATTATCTATTATTCTAAAAAATCAAATTTAATAAATAACAAGATTTTAAATTATTATTTCAAAAATACATTCATTTATTAAGATTTTAAACTTTAAAAATTGAAATAAATGTTTATAAAAAATGATTTCTCTTGTTATTTTAATTTAAAAACACTTATAATCTCAAGAAAAAGATGGGTTATCAAATTATTAAATTCTAATTTATCAAAATTAACCCTAATTTAAAGTATTTTGAGATTATGATGAATTTTTCATATAATAATAGAAAATTATATATAAGTATGATAACATGCATGGAAATGAAATCATTTATACTTTAATATGCATTAAAAATCATGTTTTATGATGTTAAGATAGCATGTTATCAACATGGCGCAATGCAGACACATGGCGCGGCCATGCAAGCCCACATGGATGCCTACGTGGTGCCTACGTGGTGTGAAAAGTGATATCAAACGGTTGGGATTAAATCGCGCAATCGGATGGTCGAGATTAAATCACGCGATTGGACGGTCGAGATTAAATCACACGGAGTGGAATCCGCGTCATGGGCCACGATCCCACCAATTACCCGCGATCCGACGGCTGAAATTACACACAGTGAAATTTGCGTCACCAGCCACCGATTTCGCGCGATCCGACAGCTGAAATCACACGGAGTGAAATCCGCGTCGTGGGCCACGATCCATCAATTTCGCACAAGCTTCTCTATAAATAGATGTTCTCTCCCTTTGTAAACTTAACTTTTGATTGGTTCGTGAAGAAATTAAGCAAATTTCGAGGAAGGTCTTAAGTTCTCGTGATCCTCTACTTCCAAGAGTTTAATTCCGTAGCCATTGAAGTATGATAATCATGAATTAATCACTGGATTTCATCCAATTTTCCCCTTGAATTCCGAACGTCCACAAGGAAGAAATCGAGCAAATTCGCTTCAATCCGCATGAATTGAAGCTTCATTCATACGAAAATCAGGTTAATAGTGAGATTTGATCGATTACCAGGTGGTAATTTGAGTTTTTATTAGGTTTAGATCTTTAATTTTGCAAATTACTTCTTAGTGTTCTTCATTTTCCCCAAATTTTAGTTCCAAAAAATTGCTGATTTTGAAAATAGGATATCTCTCTGATTATAATTCAAAATCACTTGATTTTAGTTTCATTGCATTCCCCTTTTCATCAGCTTTCCGGGATAGCAAATTCATTCAAATTTCAAGTTCATTTGACCCTTTCAATTTGAAGTTTGATCGAGCACTATTCATTCTTCATCAGAATTCAAATGTTGACTTTCAGGGTCAATTACTTTCAATTTACAAATCAAAATTCAATCACTTTGGTCTCTTTAGATTCCTCTAGTTCTTAGATTTCCATTGATATATAAATTTCAAGATTTGGATTTCATTTGGCCGTCAATTCGAAGATTTCCTTTGAGGTGTTCATTTTGGGGATTTTCTGATATTTGATTTTCAATAATTCATAGTAAATCCATTTCTTATCCAAAAATCAGGAATTCTATATCAATAAATTCCATTTTCTCTCTAGTTTTTAAATATATAATTTTCGTAATCTTTTGACACCTTTTGATTCTCTGATTTTACAGAACACCTACTATTGGTCAAAGTCAATGCTTTGACTTTGACTTTTGACTTTTCTCTATCAAATCCGAGATTTCAATTCTTAAAATTTCTTATCTATTATATTTATTTCATTTCCACTTATTGCATCTTATTTTCACTTCTTTAAAACCTCTTTTAAACCTATGTTTGACCAAGTCAACTCTGCAATTAAAGTCAACTCAGCTCTCTGTGGATCAACCCGATACTTACACATTACTTGATGTCATATCTTTGTCTTTGTGAGTTCGGTTTTATAAATTTTTTTTGACTTATGTTTGTGTTTTTAACGGCCGCACTAAAACGCTACGTCACTATGATGGCCCTCGAACATCCATATTGGGAGAAAATTTACCTTGTGACATATTTGAGCACCTCCTGATGGTTGTTTGTCCTAGTGGGGATTATCTCAACCCACTTGGACATGTAATCCACTGCCATAAGAAACTACTCTTTCTTTTTTGAAAGTGGGAAAGATCTCATGAGGTAAATCCCCCATAGATCAAATAGCTCCACCTCAAAGAGAGGCCTGAGTGGGCACCTCATCTTTCTTGTAGATATTTAATGTTTTTTTGCACTTTAGGCACTCTATGTAGAAATATTGAGTGTTTTTGAAGATGGCGGGCCAAGAAAATATGTTTTGTAGGATCTTGTCTGCAGTCTTTCGCATGGCAAAGTGTCCTTCACATGGTGATGAGTGACACATCGCTAAAATATCTCCTTGCTCCTCCTATAGTACGCATCGTCGAATTATCTGATAGTATCGGAGATGGAATAAAAGTGGTTCTTCATCAAAAGTACTTCTTAAGTTCATGGAAGAACATTCTTTTCATATCAACTCTAATGCTCTAGTATCGATCCAGTCATGAGGAAGTTGATGATATTTGCAAACTAGGGAACGCGATTAGATATCTCAAGGAGATGCTTCTATGAAAATGTGTCACTGATGTCTCCCGTATATGGAATATGGAGATGTGATAGGTGATCCACCACCGAGTTTTCACTATCCCTTCTTATATTTAATCTCTAAGTCGAACTCTTGAAGATACAACACCCATCGTATTAGTTGTGGCTTTGCCTCCTTCTTGGAAAAGCAAGTACTTTGACGATGCATGATTGGTGTACATGATGATCTTGATCCCCAAGATGTATGGTCAAAACTTCTCTAAGGCATAGACTATTGCCGGTAGCTCCTTCTCCATCATAGTACATTTGAACTTCGACAAGTGTCTTGCTCAAGTAGCATATGACAGTTAGCTTCTTGTCTACTCGCTTCCCCCAAACTGGTCCTACCACATAGTCTGAAGCATCGCACATGAACTCAAAATGTAAGGCCCAAATAGGACTTTGTAGAATTCTCACCTCAATCAAGGCTTGCTTTGACAACTTGAATGATCACTCCCCTTCATTGTCAATGATGAAGTTTTTGTCCTTGTAAATAAGGGTGGTCAACGGCTTGAAGACTTTTGGCAAAGTCTTGTATCAATCTCTATAGAAGCCAACGTGCCAAAGAAAGCTCGGTAGATCTCGTAATGTGTTTAGTAAATGGATGTTTTGGATGACCTCGATCTTGGCCTTGTCCACCTTTAGTCCTTTGCCTGAGACAAGAGCACTACTCCCTCTTGTTCCATGCTATGAGATTTTTCTCTAGCCAACACCAGTCATTTCTTGACGCAGAACTCGAGGATCTTTGTTGCATGAGTCAAACAACCATCAAAGTCCTCTCCAAAGACTGAAAAATTGTCCATGAAGACTTCTAGGCTGTCACCAAGAAATTCAAAGAAGATCGTCATCATACATCTCTGAAATGTTACGGTGGTATTGCATAATCTAAATGGCATCCATCTGAAAGCAAATGTGCAAGAGGGACATGTAAATGTCTTCTTCTCTTGATCATCTAGATGAATCACAATCTGGTTGTAGCCCGAATATCCATCCAAGAAGCAGAAGTAACTTTGTCTTGCTAAATGGTCCAGGATATAGTCAATGAATGGTAAAAGGTGATAGATATTGTATGGCTTATAAGCCAATCACTCTTCCATGTATCTCTTTAATATTCATTGAAATAAAATTTATTCATTGTTATTTTGGTGTGATGTTTGTAATGAACTCCATGATCATATGCTATGACTAAGTGAATTATGACGAGATCGTTATACAGTGATCACTAGTCTTTCAACATATGTTTTAAATATTCCTATTCGTGGGATATTCAAGAAGGACATCGAATTATCCGGAAAGAATAACACTATTTGATTTGACTCATATGATGAGTGTGGCTGATCCTATAGCCATCAGTGTATAGACATTGAAGAAAGAGTTCACAAATTTAATCCCTATGAATCGCTGGATGGTATTATACCTAACTGTCAACCAGATTGATTCATGTCACAGTTGTGTATGAGTTCCTTTGACTAGAGACACCAAAGACATCTTGTGTATGGATGACCATGTTTTAATTATGACTTACAAATCCCTAGCCATGAGATCTCTAAAATGTCAAATATTAGATACAACATGAAGTCCCTGAAGATGATTGTGTGGTCAAGATGGGATCGTCTGCCCTCGGTATTTGAGGGGATTGACTCAAGGAATGAGATACGATGAAATCCTTGGCCAAGGTAGTAGAAATATTAGAGAAAGAATTCTTGATGATTTCCTACACGCGTTAGTACTGAGTTGAGTGACCGATTAAGATTTAATAGTTGACCATACCCTGAGTTATTCATGAGTCTCATGCGAACGAAGGATTATACATACAAGGTAATCGATGATGAAAAGGTTCTATAGGGGAGTTCTAACATACTCCATATCTCCTAGAGTACGTGGTGTAGCTTGGCACTCAACGAGCTGGCTACTCAACCTATCGATTAGGTTAAATCAATCCTTGATTAATTAATCTATATATTCATGTAGATAATTAATTAAGGTTGACCAGTAAGATGTTATTTGGTCTATAAAGTTATTAACTAGTGAGATATATGAACCTAGAGTGTCACACACATAAGGTTTATGGATGTTAGTGGATATTAACATAATTATAAGGATTTTTATGAAAAATCCACATACCAGATGTTTATATATAGGGGGAGAATGATCACAACTCAAGGTGCCCATTCAAGCCGTATAGGAATTCTCTCTTTTGGTGAAGAGCTTTGAAGAGTAGATCCAACCATCCAGAGATTGTGTGGAAACCACTAGAGGGTAGACACTTGAATAGGTTCAAGAAGTCCTTCAAGGGAACCATTTATGTATGTTTCCTCATACATACTAGATGATAGAATCATTTTTTATTGGTGACTCTATATTTTAAAAACTTGATTCAATATATTCCAATGCATTTGATATTTTGATGAAAAATTCAGAAGGCTTATCAATCTCATAAGTCAACAAAAGGAAAATGATTCTAATTTGTTGCGGCATTCAACTTCTGATAGTTGATACAAACTCATCACATTGTTGGAAGGAGTGTTTGGATCTTCTTGCCCTTCTCATTCACAATAACTGTGACTCCGGCTTTCTTAAGAACAATGTGCACTAAACTAACCCACTAGCTATTAGTCATGGGGTAGATGACTTATGTGTTTAGCGACTTAAAGATTTCTTCTTTCACTTCCTCCCACACCTTGGGGTTTAGTTTTCTTATGGCATCCTTGACGAGTCTAGAATCGTCCCCCAAGAAGATGTAAAGTGTGCATAGTGAGGGATCCACTCCCTTTAAGTCTGCCAGGGTTCAACCAATTGCTTGCTCATTCCATTGCAATACATCGAGTAACCTTTCCTCATGCTCCTGATCAAGTTGGGGTGCAATGATTACTAGCTTGACCTATTGCATATGAAGAAAAGCATACCTATGTGAAGATGGTAGAGGCTTGAGCTCCAATGTAGGCTCGATCAACAGTAGCTCCTCAAGATCAACCTCCTCATTGACTGTTGACGAAGCGTTTTGTGTGGTCGTTAAAATCCGAACTCACAAAGATCAAAGATATAAAATCAAGTAAAGTGTAAGTATCGGGATCGATCCACAGAGAACAAGGTTGACTTTTATTGTAGAGTTGACTTGGTCAAACTTAGGTTCAAAAGAGGTTTCAAAATAAGTAGAAATAAGATTTTATGAATATAAATAATATAAATATACTAAATAAGAAATTTTAAGATTTAAGATCTCGGATTTGACAGAGAAAAGTCAAAAGTCAAAGTCAAAGCATTGACTTTGACCAATAGTCGAAGTTCTATAAAATCAGAGAACCAAAAGATGTCAAAAAAATTACATAAAAATTATATATTTGGAAACTAAAGAGAAAATGGAATTTATTGATATAAAATTCGTGATTTTTCGATAAGAAATGGATTTACTATGAATTACTAAAAACTCAAAGATCAGAACATTCTCGAAATGAACACTTCAGAGAACATCTTCAAATTGATTGGCCCAAATGATATCCAAATCTTGCAATTTATATATCAATAGAAATATAAGAACCATAGGATTCTAAAGAGACCAAAATTATTGAATTTTAATTTATATTTTGAAAGCCATTGGCCCCGAAAGTCAACACTCAAATTCAGATTGAAAATTAGCAGTGCTCGGTCAAAAATTAAATTGAGGGGACAAATGATCTCGGAATTCGACTAATTTGTATCCACAGAAAGCTGATGAAATAAGAAATCCAATGAAATTAGAATCAAGTAATTCAAAATTATAATCAAAGAGATGTCTTTGTTTGAAAATCAACAAAAATCCGTCACTAAAATTGGGCAAAAATATGAATTTAACTACTTCTTCAATCTAATTACCTACCTAATTCTAATCTAAATTACATGAGTTGCAAGAATGACAAACAAATCACGCTACTAACCTGATTGAAATGATGATTTGGCTTCAATTCTTATGGATTGAAGAGTATTCCTCGGTTTCGTCTTCGACGTACGTTCAAAATTCAAGGGGAGATTACGATCGTTTCTTGCAATCAATTCGTGATTATCATGATTCAATGGCTGCGGAATTCAATTCTAGGATGCAGAGGATCATGAAGAACTTAAGACCTTCCTCAAAATTCACTTAATTTCTTCACGAATCGATCAAAAGTTGAGTTTACAAAGGGAGAGAATATCTATTTATAGAGAAGTTTGTGCGAAATTGGTGGATCGTGGCCCACGACGTGGATTTCACTTCGTGTGATTTCAGCCGTCGGACCACGCGAAATCGGTGGGATCGTGGCTCATGACGTGAATTTCACTCTGTGTAATTTCAGCCGTCGGATCGCGCGTAATTGGTGGGATCGTGGCCCATGACGCGGATTCCACTCCATGTGATTTCAGCCATCCAATCGCGCGATTTAAATCCCGACCGTCCGATTGCACGATTTAATCCCGACCATCCGATATCACTGTTCACACCACGTAGGCATCGATGTGAGCTTGCGTGGCCCCGTCATGTGCCTTCATCGCGCCACGTCACCTCCGCAGGTCCCGCGCTATTAAATAAATCCTGAAAAAGTAAAAATAAAATCCAGAAAACTCTGAAAAATTAAGAAATTCATAAATTCATTTGTATAACTCCTTTTTAACTCAAATTTTCTCCATTGGATCACAAATTCTTTCATCATTTAATATTATGACATCTAAAAATATAAATTAAAAGAATCATATAGGATGAATTTCAAATAAACATAGATAATTTCATAAGAAGTCTATCATCTAACATTCTCTTTTTGAAATTAAATCTTCCAATCATCTACTAAAGTCAAAGTAAATTAAGGGAAGTAATTAACCTTTTAAATTATTAAACATCTATAAAGCACATAATTAACCCTAAATAATGCATAAATAAGGACTTTAGTAGATATGCATACCAATGGAGAAAATTCATAAAAAATATGATAACATGCACCATATTCACATAAAATAAGCATGAATATGAGTTAACTATGATAAGAATTTAAGTTATAAATGCATGTTATCATCTGCCATAACTTCTTCAGTAAAAGCTTCAATATCCTCATTATCGCAAAGATTCATGGAACCCAAATCCTCGAAAACTTGAGAAGGGCACTTCACTAACTTATTAATATTGAGCTTCACAGTGTGGTCTATTGAGCCCAAAGTCATCGTGTGTTTAAGCTCGACAAAACTTACTATTTATAATCTAAGAGACTATGAAGCAACCAAGGTAATAAAGATGTATAGCTCACTAGGTCAATCCACAAGGACTTTAGGGTGAGAGAATATCAATGTAGGCAAAAATAGAGGAGAATGACCTAGATTACTTGGATATATCAATTGGAAGAGTAATTAGAGAATGTACAAATCAAGGGATATTTAAAACTAGGATTAAGATTAGGAAGGATGACGTAATAGGAGATGTAATAACAATAAGAATGAAAAGAGGGAAAGGGCAAATTAGAGGAAAAATGGGAAAAGAGGAGCATAAAGGAGAGAAGGAAGAGCATGAGTGGAAGAGAGTAAGGAAGGAGAGAGGGAAGGAAAGCAATAGTGGGGAGAGAATGTGACAAGCAAAGAGAGAGAGGGTCAAAGAGAGCAAAGAGAGGGAAAGAAAATTGAGAGTCGGGGAGAGAGAGGGAAAGCGACAGTCGAAGAGAGAGAGGGAAAGCGAGAGTCAGCGAGTGAGAGGGAATGTGAGAGACAAAGATATAGTGAGAGAAAATAGAAAATAGAGGTTAAGAGAGAGATAGGTAGCACGAGAAAGGGGAAGAGGGGGAACAAAGAAGAGAAATTGAACCAGAAAGCAAACAAGAAAGAAAGCGAGAGTTTGGAAGAGATAGAGAGTACGAGAGAGTCAGAGCGATGTGCGAGAGGAAGTTAGAGAGAGATAGAGAGTGAAGTTGAGAGAGAGAGAGAGAGAACCTAAGAACGTCATTTGTGAGGGAGCGATAAGAGAATAGGAGTGGAGGCGGAAGAGGCATAAGAGGGAAGAGAGTTGAAGAGATTTTCAGCATCTCTAAGGAGAGAGAACGACAAGAGAGAGATAGATTATGGAGGAAAGGAGAAATCGTAACCATAAAAGGAGAGAAGGAGAGAGATCAAGAGGTGAAAATGGGGACTATGATGCCTTCAGCAATCTTCTCTCCCAAACTCCGCATGTGCGCTACTAACGTAGTGAGCTTCACAGCAAAGTCGGTGACAGAATCTTCCTCCCCCATCGTGAGCATCTCAAACTCATGCTTGAACGTTTGGATCTTCGCTTTCTTGACGCGTTCCACGCCCACGTTCAGTGTGAGTAGAGACTCCCATGTCTCTTTCATCGTCACCTTGTTGTCAAGTTGTGCTAGCACATCCTCTGGCACAACACTGTAGATAAGTGCCATTGCTTGGCGATCTAACTTTCTCGACACATTCTCATCTTCAATCGCTCCCAGCAAACCATATGCTTCCAAAATAACCTCCATCCTCATAGCCCACAGAGGATAGTTAAGCTTGGACCAAATAGGGATGGAAGCACTGATCGCCGCCTCACACGTTACCCTCGGCGTTCCGGCGTAGGCGATGTCCACATTCACAGAGGACCTTCCGTCAGCTTGCGATGTCGTTTCCCCATGCCTCGGCATCTCTGCATTCCTTAGAATTGTAGAGAACTAGCTCTGATACCACTTGTAGGATCCCCTAAACTCTCTTGTGATCTCAAGGAGAAGAAAACTAAAGAAGAAGTGTGTTTCTATTTCTAAAGGAAAGGTACATTTATAGGCCAAAAAAATGAAACCGTCGTTTTCCAAAAACTGTCCCTTTGATTGCACAGAAAACGCCTTAACGCGGGATTAAAAATAACCCAGCAGAGGAGAGAAAACTAAAACACACAAGAGGGGGCGACACGACTTGCAGTTATTGATCAAGGAAGGGAAATCGGCTACGGAAGAGAACCGTGAAAATAGGGAGATCGAGAGATAGAGAGAGAGGTTTGCATCACTTGAAGAAGAGGCCGGAAAAGAGAGATAGATGGAGAGATATGGAGAAGAATAAAAAAGGACTAGAGGACGAGAGGGATAGAGAAAGAGATCACCATAATGACATTGGAAGAGATGCGAGTGTGAGTAGAGCAGAAATGTGGACGAGGAGGGAGAGACGAGGAAGAGTAAAACTAGAAATTCAGGCCAAAAAAGAAAGAGTACAAAAGCAAGGGAGAATGAGATAGAGGACAATAGAGAGTATGCAAGTGATTCGACGGGATCAATGGAGAGAAAATGAAATAGAGAGAGCGCTGGATTAAGAGAGAAGGCGAGATGAATCGAAAGATGGAGTGAAATAGGGGAATAAAGACAAAGATAGGGAAAGAGGAAATTCTGGAAGAATGTAGAAGTAAAGAGAGTTCAAGAGGGAAATCCAATGAAGCTGAAGAGACTTACAGTGAAGCTGGAGAGGAGAGGAAGAGAGAAGATTCGGGAGATAAACAGAGATCGCATGAGAATTAATGAGGATGAAAGAGAGAGAGAATTCAAAATTAACGCACATTAACATCTTTGATTCTTCCCTTCCATTCCCGACAGGAGTTATAGTGGGAGAGATTCTGAAAACTTAGGAGAGAGAGAAATCAGCCAAAAGGATGAAGAAGAAGGAGAACAAGAAGAAGCCAAAGAGAAGAGGAAGCAGCCCCCTAAAAGTGTTTTTGTCCTTTTTTGTGGGCTCTTCAAAGAAGAAATTTCCCATGGAGAGTCTCCTCCTCAGTGGCTTCTTTGACTGGGCTCAAAGAGACTTATCTTGGACAGCCCATTAAGTCATTGCTCTAGAGGAGGTGCTCTTTCTTCTATTGTTCTTGAAATAAAGAAGGTAAAAGTCATGTAGAGGACAATTATTTGATGTGCTTATATTGTAAAACTATTAAATCATGAGATGGTGGATGTGATGATATGTTCAAGAGTTAATAGAGTTAAATTAAAGCAATTCATAGGTGTTTATAATTACTTTTTATGCTTTTATCATGCTCTCCCACCTTTAGTATTACTTCGCCTTTTCTGTAGTTTATGACGGCTATCACTATAGCTAGAAAAAGGTCATCCTAAGATGATCAGGGCTCGATTAAGCTCCTTAGTAATTTTCATTTCTACAGCTAGAAAATCTACCAAGAAATAACAATCTTCTATCTTTACGATCATATCTTCTACTATGACATGGGGTTTCCTCACCAATCCATCTGCTAAGCATAATTCTACAAGCAAAGGCTACAACTCCCGCTACATGATGATGATCAAATATGATTTTAGGGAGGATATTAATACTAGCTACCAGTGTTTAATAAGCATCTAGTAAAAGTCATTCCTCCTATTTTTCTAGTGATCATGGGTGCTATGAGATCTCTCTTTTTCATCAGTTGGAATTCATCATAATTGAACTCATGGTTTCGCTCAATTGGATCCTTTTGGGGCTCCTATGGAGTGTGCATATGCCTTTAAGGAATTTTGCATAAGAGGGAGTATGCTTAATGGTATCTATTTGGGGGATGGTGATGGTAACCTTTTGGAAAGCTTCTAGTAGATGATTGTCTGGTTCATTTGTCTTGGCTCTAGGGCAATTAAATGCTTGAAGGTAAGGCACAAGAGGCTGGTATGTATCTAGATTTGGTCCAGCCTTAGTCTATTTTTACTCATCCTCAAAACGGATGTCTTGCTCTGCCATGACAATCGATGTTTCTTCATCTATCAAGTCTTGGTGGAATGGATGATCCTTGTAGTAATTTAGTAAGTCTTTGTCACTCTAAAGGCTTGGTATGGCTGGTACAGTCTCCACTACCTCATTGTCAATATGAACGTGGTTCACATTGTGTGTTTGGCTCAATGATGCCTCTTGATTTCTCAAGTTGGCAATGGTAATTGGTCAGTAAATGAAACTTGCTTACCCTTCTTGTTATCAGTCATGACAAGAATATTTATCTTGACAAAATCCTATATCCTGTCTATGCATGAGTTCATCCGATTCATTTGCCCCACCAATCGCAAGATTGCCCCGAGAATTGAGTCTGACGCCGATGCATTTTTCCTAGGAGCTTGAGTATATGATGGTTGTGGCGGGACATACGTCAACAAACTATCATGTACTAGCGTAGGGCTGTGAATTTTATTGCTTACATGTGTTATAGATCGGAGGATACATTTGATCAGTATTCATCCTAAATCCTACAAGCTGCAAATGATTGTTATGGAAAATTGGGTTACTAGAATAATTTGGGTATACACCTGGATAATTTGGTCATCCCTATTGATTTGGCCTTGCTTTTGGGCCTTGTCTGATCATGCATTGCCCTTCTACCACCATGATTGCGCAGTCTAGTTTGACATGATCATGTCTTGAGCAATTGGCGCATGGCGATGCTTACGATGAAGGTTGACTTTAGTAGCAAAAGATTCCTACCTCATTGCTCCAAGTCATCAATATAAACAATAAGAATACATACCCTCATAGATGGTCTTCTACATAACAGCATTGCAAGGATGACTCACAAGGGCAATATTGAGCCAACCCACTCGGCCCATCTATCTCTATGATTCCTTGACTCCCTAAATGTGTTTTTCTCTTCTAATCTTATTTGTCTATACCTTCAAATGTCTCTTCATCTACCTTCTTCTCCATATATAAACCCATATAATCCTCCATTATACTAGACGTGAGTAAGGAGTTATCTTACATCATATCTCTTCATTCTCTCTTCACACATGAGATGAGCAAAACAAGAACAAAATCCATAAGCACATAAGAGTTGGCAAAAAATTTTAATCATGCACGTGAACTTTAAGTTCATAGATGGTACAACAAAGCAAACACACCTGAGAAGACTCCTCTTGAGTAAGATACCTTGGTGGTTGTGGCATAATTTCATGCTCCTTTAGGTCATTATAGAGGAGGGCATTAGAGTATCTAGCTGATGAAGAGATCATGTATGATTAAGAGTGAGAGAGAAGAATCCATATTGAGTTCAAGTAGAGCACTAGAGAGAAGGTTTTTGTCTAATCAATTCTATAAACTTGATTGAAGCAATGAAAAACCAAAGTAGTTTTACGATGGGCAATAGAACTATCTAGGATATACTTGAGGGTCAACCCCTACTTTCACATCACAATATTATAATTAGAGGGACGAGGGAAAAGTATGAGCTGCCACAATCTGTGAGGAGATAAAGTTCTAGATCCATGGTAGTTTTCCAAATCACAATTTGGAGGGCTTCAACATATGTCTGGGGTAAGAACTCGAACATGACAACTAGGGCAAGGGTAAAAAAGGTGGGGTGGGATAGAAATAGGAAGATGGGTTGCAAATGATAGGGGAATGTACCTTTATAAAGAGCGATAGGAAGATGAGGCAAGTGTTTGTAGTTTAGATCTAGGTTATACATTAGGGTGAAATTGCATTCACAAGTGGCAGTGTTGTAGTTTCTTAGACTAACTTCAAGTGTTATGACTAATGAGGATTTTTATTCCATGTTTATGGATGCTTTCCATTTGGGAAAAAAATAGAAATAGGATGAAGAGTGCAAGAGCAAATACGTTTGCATATATCAATTGGAGGATGTAGTTTGTTGGGTAATGAAGGGGAGGAGTCCAAATCTCAAGATGAGGAAAAGGGTGTAAGTAGCTAGGGAAGGGGTAGTGGCTTGTTCTATGGAAAGGGGGAATGAACGAGTAGATGTGGTGGCGTACGACCCCCATCGCCACCAAGGCACGACACCACGGTGCAGGAGGAGCCGACACCCACGCGCGTCCAGCCCCCACGACAAGCAAAGACGAAGGATGTCGAGTTTTACTACACCGGTTGAGGACTTCGTCTCGCCACACTCCGAGCTCGCGCACGTGGATCTATCTTTCCCTTCCTTCTACCCTCATTTATGAACTTTGTCGACGCCGCACATGTCAAGCAGTCCGCGTTTATCTCTCTCTCCTTGGGCTTCTTGGTGGACCCTCCCTTCCGAGCCCCACTTAAGAAACCCACTCATTTGTGGAACTTTTTATTTATTTATGTTATGCCTTCTAGGTTCATGCACCTCAAGCGTGCCCTTTCCCCTCTCGGCCCATTTTGTATTCTATAAGAAAGGAAAACCCCCCCCCCAAACCCTAGCCGTCATTTGAAGAAAGAAAGGAGTGAACTCCCTCTTGAGTGACTGCTTAAGGAAGGTTCAGAAGGGGTCCAACCGTCGTCATTGGAGCCACCACCGCCAACCCTTGCCGCATTCCCTGTTATCACCATCGTCACTGTCGACGTAACCCTTGCGCCGTCGCCGCTGCCACCCTACACGCCGCTGAACTCGCCTCGGATCGCCACCCCACACGCTGCCGCCCTCCGTTCGCTACCGCTCCATGCTCCACCGCCCCGCGCGCCTGATAACATGCATTTATAACTTAAATTCTTATCCTAATTAACTCATATTCATGCTTATTTTATGAGAATATGATGCATGTTATCATACTTTTTAGGAATTTTCTCCATTGGTATGTCATTTCACTAATGTCGATATTTATGCATAAATTAGGGATAATTTCATGCTTAATATATGATTATTCTTTTGTTAAGTTTAAATTAATAAAAGTTAATCTCTTTTATTGAATGATTTTGACTTTAGTGCATGTTTTGAACGATAATTTCAAGATGAATTTATGATTTAGAATATTTATTAAGAAATGAGTTAAGTAATTTCTAATTCATCTTGATTTCTTCTTTGAAAATATATTTTAAATGACATGATGTTAAAAAGGAAGAAATTTGTGATCCAATGGAGAAAATTTGGATTAAAAAGTAGTTCTACATTTAATGTTATGAATTTCTAAGTTTATGCCCTTTTTTTATTTATAACTTGATTTTTAAATTAATTTTTATTAAGTTTTTCTTATTTAAAATCGCAAAAAGGGGGTTTGCTTACCCGCAAGTGATAACGTGGCAAGCGGGGCCAGGTGGCGAGCAGACGTGGCGCGCAGGACCACTGAGCGGATGCGACGCGGCATTGGGGCCACGTGCCATGGCCGCGGGTGGCCCACGCGAGGCGTAAGTGGCGCACGAGGCGCGGACGCGTGGCAGGAGGCCACGCGTGTCCACGCGGGTCCACGCAGACTCCCGTGTGGGGCGCCACGTGGCAAGGGGGTCGGCATTTGGAGGGCCCACGAGATAGTGGGCCCTAGTAAGATGATTGGGGCGGTAACGCAATAGCGTTAAACCGCCCCACCTTTTAACCGTGATATTTTTCTTTTCTTCTTCCATGTGGGACTATGTCCCACACGTTTCTTACCGTTTGCAGGCGACGTGGACGCACGACAGGCGTCAGATTCCATCAGGACGATGGCGATCGCGTGGACCCGAGTCCATGCAATCATCAATCAAGCACGTGCGCGAAAGTTATTCTAAGTGGCAGCGATCAGAGAGCTCACCCATCGCCACGTGACGTCACGAGGAGCTATGATCGTCATCAACAGGAATATCGCGCGTTCGCGATCAGATGGCCACAATGAAGCCGATCTTCTTCTCATCATGGCAACGCATGGACCATCAGATCTCCATCAGAGTGGAGGATCGCGATCGACGGCTTACCTTGCGACTCGTGGGGACGGTCTGATCTCCATCAGACAAGCGTTCATTTGCGACGGCTGGAGTTCATTCGCCATGATCGACTCCTGGCGTTCATTCGCCACAATCGACGGATGGCGTTTGATCCAGCCCACTTGATCTTCATTGGACAACGGAAAGATCAAGACCTGATCGTGACACGATCGTGGCCACGATCAAGCGCGATCATGGCTTCCTTTGAGGCAAAATCAAGGCCACAATCAGCGTCGCGATTCGTGGCCATCAATTCCACTACCTGAGCGCATCAAATGGCCCTCAAAATCAGGCAGAAATTCCCATTTAAAAGTGATGTATTCTTCCTTCTTGTTGTTTAACTTTTGATCAATTCGTGAAGGTAATTAAGCAAATTTCGAGGAAGGTCTTAAGTTCTTCGTGATCCCCCCACGTTTAGACTCAATTGCGAAGCAATTGGAGCGGGATTGATCGTGAATTCCTCCTTGATTTCATCGAATTTTCCCCTTTAATTTTGAATGTCCACGAGGAAGAATCCGAGCTAATTCACTTCAATCCACGAGAATTGAAGCCCCATTCTTGCGGCAATCGGGTTAGTGGTGAGATTCGATCAATTATTAAGAGGTAATTTGAGTCTTTCTTAGATTTAGAAGTTTAATTTTGCAAATTAGTTCTTAGTGTTATTGATTTTCCCCAATTTTCAGTTCGAAAAATTGTTGATTTTGAAAATAGGATATCTCTCTGATTATAACTCCAAATCAATCTATTCTATTTCATTGGATTTCTCCTTTCATCAGCTTTCCGTGGATAGCAAATCCGTCGAATTTCGAGTTCATTTGACCCTTCAATTTAACGTTTGATCGAGCACTGTTCATCTTTCATCAAAAGTCAAATGTTGACTTTTGGGGTCAATTACTTTCAATTTACAAATCAGAATTTGATCACTTTGGTCTCCTTAGATTCCTCTAGTTCTTAGCTTTCCATTGACATATACATTGCAAGATTTGGATTTCATTTGACCGGCCACTTTGAAGATTTCCTCTGAGGTGTTCATTTCGGGGATTTTTTGATATTTGATTTTCAATAATTTATAGTAAATCCATGAGATTTTCAATAATTTTCTATCTTGAGATAGTGCCCGCATCATGGTATACCTAAACATGAGATTACTCAGATTTTTTATGATGGTTTAGGTGCACCTGACAAATATTTGCTCGATGCCGCTAGTGGAGGCTAATTCATGAGGAAATATGAGGATGAAGCCCTCGAGTTGATCGAGTTGGTGGCGGAGAGTAGCCATCATCATGCGGCTAAATCTTTTGGAGGACGGAGCGCTCCTGCTAAGGGAGGGATATTGTACGCAAAGGCGGCAGAGACAGGTATGCTTTTAGATAAGATTGAGAAACTGACGGAAGCCCAGAACTTGATCATGGATTCGCTTAAGATCCGACCGGGTTCTGATGGCCTCGTGCCAGTTTCACATGTTGATGCCTCGCCGTGTTCGCATTGCTCTAGTTTTGAGCACGTAGAGCTGGATTGCGCCGTGATGGCAATCCAAGGACAGTTTCCATTTCGGCCAAACCCTACTACATATCCAGGTTTGAGCCAGGCGGGTAGGTCGACCTACCCGAATCAGGGTTATTCTAGTTTTCATAACCCTACTTATGCGCAGCAGTGGAGCGGGCAGCACACGACATATCATCAGTCCTATGGATCCACGCCGCAACACATGGGAAACCCGAGGCCGACATCTTTTGCCCCCGGTATTCCCAGAGCGATCACACCGCCACAGGCTGTCCCACCTCC
This sequence comes from Lemna minuta, assembly GCA_024174645.1. Taxonomy (NCBI): domain Eukaryota; kingdom Viridiplantae; phylum Streptophyta; class Magnoliopsida; order Alismatales; family Araceae; genus Lemna; species Lemna minuta. Next base: position 3,632,292 of record CM044109.1, read on the forward strand.
GGCACCTTCAGTTGACCCCGTCATGAGTGCATTAGCACAAATGATGAGCAAACTGAATGAGGTTAGCGACAGACTCGACCGACTCGAAGGGGCTAAAGCCCAATGTTCTAATGCTTCCACCGAGCAAAGGAAGGGTAAGCGAGTTGAATTTATTGATCAATTACCTTCCCTACCTTTGGCAAATCCTAGGAAATGTAGGTCAAGCATCGTCGAGCCGCACCCACAATGTGAACGAAATTTGCATTGATGGTGCATCGGAGGAGGCACAGGCCATATCGGGCCTACGTAGTTGCAAGGTCTTAGTGGATCCTCATACGGACCACAAGCACTGCAAGGACCCGCTTGAGGAGAGGGACGACCGTCCATCTCCCACGATTATTCCAGAGGAGGACTCCGAGGATGAGGAGGCACCCTGATGAGGAGAGTAGGGCAGAGCCCAATCCTGAGGTTTACAAACCTCTAGTGCCATATCCTCAGCTTTTGAGCCGGCCTAGAATCCCTACGAGTGATAGCGATGACACATTATTAGAGGCTTTTAGGCAGGTTACCATCACCATCTCATTAGTAGACGCCATCCAGCATATTCCGTCCTATGCAAAGTTCCTGAAAGGACTTTGCACCCCTACGAGGAAGCCAAAACGTATACATATGAGTGATACCATTAGTTCCATCATGCTGAGTACACTTCCTCGTAAGCGACGTGATCCGGGAGCTCCCATGATTAGTTGTGAGATAGGGGGTAGGACTTTCACTCGATCTCTCCTAGACACGGGGGCTAGTGTCAATATTCTCCCAAAGGGAGTATATGACATTTGTCCACTTGGCGAGTTGCAGCCATTATTTATCGAGCTGAGCTTAGTGGATGGATCCTTGAGACGATCTCACGGCGTGGTGGAGGATGTGATAGTTAAGGTCAAAAACTGCTACTTTTTGGTAGACTTTATTATCGTGGATATAAAATCTACGAATGACCTTACCGACTCTCCCATCATACTAGGGAGACCATTTTTGGATACCGCGAAAGAGATCACCAATTGATGCAAGGGGGAAGTTATATTTCAAGTTGGAGATAGCACGATGAAGGTGAGCATCAACAAGTTGATGCGACATCCTTCACACGAGTCCGATGAGGTAGGTGCCGTCGACATTTACGAGGATCTCGAGATCTTGAGTTGTATCGAGGAGACGATGGGGGCTATTGAGGATAGGAGCTTCGAGGAGCTCGAGGATGACCCATTTCCCTCCGGCGAGATAGCACCCGAGCTAAAACCGCTACCTTCTACGCTGAAGTATGCTTTTCCTGATCATCATAGTGCTAACCCTGTTATTATATCCTCGCAGCTAGATCACGACCAAGAAGAGAGATTATTGGTGGTCTTGCGAGCGAGGAAGGAAGCAATCGGATGGAACTTGTCGGACCTTAAGGGAATTGATCCCTCTTTGTGCACGCATCGCATTTTCCTAGAGGAGGACGCTCGTCCCTCTAGAGAGGCACAAAGATGGCTCAACCCTAAGGTATGGGATGCCGTTAAGGATGAAATCCTTAAATGGCTTAATGCACGTATCATATATCCCATCTCCGACAGTCCATGGGTCAGTCCGGTGCATGTTGTCCCCAAGAAGGCGGGGATCACCGTGATGACAAATGACAAGGGCGAAGAAAGTGAGACGCGTCTTCCGACGAAGTGGAGAGTATGCATCGACTATCGGAAGCTTAATGATAACATGCTATTTATGCATGTAATTACATAGTTATTAATGCAAATTAATGCATTAATCATTATAAATGTATCCATGTCATCATCTTTTTAGCATATTTCTATCATTTTGTGTAAATTCATGTTATGATCTTAAAATACATCAATTTAGGGGTTATTATGCATAATTAGACATTATAATCTTTAATCCTAATTATTTTTATGATCATAATCATGTTTTAAAGATGAAAATATAAGAGAAAAGACTTTTATTTACATTTATGTATTTATATGAATTTATTTTATATAATATATAAATGTATAAAATTAATATAAATTAATTTTCTTATTATTTTTATAATTTGACTTTTTATAATGATAGATTATTCAATTCTGAATCCAACAAAACAAATTTGAACTAATTTAGAGTTGTATTTTGAAAGTTATGATTTTTACAAATTTATAGAATTTTTCTGGAATTTTTCTGAATTTATTTATGTTTATTTTCGATTTTTATTTAATTTAAACAATTAAAAAATTGCAAGAAAGGGGGTTAATTAGCGCGCGGGCCCACGTGGATGCGACGTGGCACGCAAGGCCACGTGGCTCTGCCATGTGGACACGCGCGCCTGCCTGCATGGCGCTGATGTGACACGTGGAACTTTATTTATCTACTATATATATATTTTTATATAGTTTCATATAATATATATGGGTCCCCCGTGTATAAGGGGAAAAATGATTAAGTCACCTTATTCGTCGTACTTTTTAAATACGTAAATATCTATAATTTCTGTCGTGTGGGACTAAATTCCATGTTTTATTTTGATTACAAGCGACGTGGCAGTGTTTCAAGCGTTGGATGAGTCGCGCGATCGATCGCGTGGCGTTGATGTGATGGACACGCGGTCCACGGGATCACAAATTAAGCACGTGTCTTATAATTCACTTAAGTGAATCAATCGTGGCCGTCCATCGCCCGAGTTATAACGGCTCAGATTGCATGCGATCGGTGGACTCATCAAACACATCACGATCGTTGGATTTAAATCCAATGGAAGATCAAATGAAGCATATTTTCAAATTGAAATAAATGGAAGCATCTCGACCCTACATCCGACGGTCGATGAAGGATGGCGACGATTCGTGAAGAGACGTCTCATCGCGATCGTTGATCGCGATGAGTCCATCAGATCCAACGGCGGAAATTCATTTTCGTTCTTTTTAAAATCGTTCTTCCCAGTGGAAGAAGGTGTTCGCGATCAATCTTCAATTACTTCTTGTATACTCCACCAAATCACGCGCCGTTTGTTCGAGAGTGTTCTTGACTCATTTCCACGTCATTTGAATGCTTAAGATCAAACTTTGATTGAAAGAAAAGGAAGAATTCACATCTTGAACTCCATCTTCGTCTTCAAAAATTTTCAATGAATAGCCTTGCATCCGGCGATTAATTGGATCATTTCGAAGGCTACTTTGGGTTAGGTTGCGTGATTTCATCATAATCTTTTATCATTTAGTGTTAATTTTAGTTTTAGAATCATAGATTAGTTTAATTTTAGTTTTAATTTTGGTTTTTAATCATTTTTCGAAACGAAATTATCTCCTATCTTCAAATTTCGATTTCTCTTCTAATTCTTATCCAAATCACCTGATTTTTGATTCCGTGGATTCGATTTTTAGTTATCTTCCTTAATATACTAAAATGCCCAATTTCTTACCTCAATTTGTCGTCTGATTTGACCGAATTTCAAAGATATCTCTCAAATTTTCCTAATTTTTCGTGGATTCGACCCTTAATTACCGTTATACTAATTAATTACTTTGATTAATCATAAATTGGTAAGATTAGGACTTTATTTTGACACTAAGTCGTGTGCATTCAATGACCTAACGATTTAGTCTCATCACTTAACACGGCGACGAAGAAGGATCATTTCCCTTGCCATTTATTGACCAAATTCTTGACAAGCTTTCGGGTCAAGGATTTTACTGCTTCCTAGACGGCTACTCAGGGTATAATCAGTTAGCCATACACCCCGATGATCAAGAGAAGACGACGTTTACATGTCCATTTGGCACAAATGCATTTCAGCGCATGCCATTTGGACTATGTAATGCCCCTGCCACATTTCAAAGGTGCATGATGGCCATCTTCTTTGATTTTATAGGAGAGAGCATGGAGGTCTTTATGGACGACTTCTCAGTTTTGGGCCGAGTTTCGATGCGTGCTTAGAGCACTTAATGCAAATCCTTGACGTTTGCATTAAGAAACGCCTAGTTCTTAGTTGGGAGAAGTCCCACTTCATGGTGCGAGAAGGTATAGTGCTTGGACATTTAGTTTCAAGCAGAGGCTTGGAAGTGGACAAGGCCAAGGTTGAGGTAATCCAAGACCTTGCACTCCCTAAGTTGATAAGGGAACTTAGAAGTTTCCTAGGGCATGTCGGTCTTAATCGTCGCTTTATTCAGGATTTTGCTAAAGTCTCAAAAGCACTGACTTCTCTTCTTTGGAAGGAAAAAGACTTTATCATTGAGGAAGAAGGGAAGGACGCCTTTATGCAGCTGAAGCAAGCTTTAGTGGAAGCACCTATTTTACAAAGTCTTAATTGAGACTTACCTTTTGATGCTTCTGATTTTGCAGTGGGCGCGGTTTTGGGGCAACGAATCGACAAAAAGTCGACCGCCATATGTTATGCAAGCAAGACGCTAGCCGACACTCAACTTAACTACACGACTACGGAGAAGGAGTTGTAACCGGTTGTCTTTGCTTTAGAGAAATTTAGGCCTTATATCTTGGGCAGCAAGATCATTGTCTACACGGAGCATATTGCATTGAAGTACTTGCTACCCAAGAAAGAGGCTAAACCGCGACTGATTAGATGGGTTCTCCTTGTTCAAGAATTCGATTTGGAGATCAAGGATAAGAAGGGAAGTGAGAACTCGGTGGCTGATCATCTTTCTCGACTCCACACTACATCTTCAGGTGAGATTTGTGACGCATTTCCTGATTAGCAGCTCCTCGCCGTTGTGACTAAGGTACCTTGGTTTGCACATATTGTTAATTACTTAGTCACAAAATCGATTATTGGAACACGCATCAAAAGAAGAAATTTGCCTATGATGTTAGACATTATTTTTGGGAAGAACCCCAATTGTTCCATGTAGGGGCAGATCAGATTATTTGGTGATGCGTTCCGCAGGAGGAACAAGAGCATATTCTAGCGATGTGTCACTCATCTCTATGTGGAGGACATTTTGCGTTGAGAAAGACGGGAGCGAAAGTGATACAAAGTGGCTTCTATTGGCCAACTCTATTCAAGGATGCGATCAAGTATTGCAAGGAGTGTCTTAACTGCCAATCCGCAGTGAATATCTCAAAGCGAGATGAAATGCCCTTACAAACCATCCTTGAGGTAAAAAAATTTTATCTTTGGGGGATTGATTTTATGGGGCCATTTCCACCGTCGGAGGGCAAGAGTATATTTTTGTAGCGGTGGACTATGTGTCCAAATGGGTCGAGGCGATACCGACGAGGACAAACGATCATCGAGTGGTTAATAAGTTCATTGTTAACAATATCTTTTCTCGATTCGGTTGTCCTAGAGCTATTATTAGTGATGGTGGATCTCATTTTACTAACTCTCATTTCAGGAGTTTACATAAGAAATATAGAGTTCACCATCGCTTCATGACCTCGTATCACCCCCAAGCAAATGGCCAAGTAGAAGTCAGAAATAGAGAAGTCAATAACAGAAGAAGATCATTCGCACGGATGGAAGAGATTGGGCAGCGAAGTTACCCGATGCTCTATGGGCCTACCGCACCGCATTCAAGACACCCATTGGGATGTCTCCTTTTAGGCTCATTTATGGCAAACCTTACCACCTCCGCGTCGAGTTAGGGCATAGAGCATATTGGGCCATTAAAAAGCTCAATCTATCTCTTGATCAAGCTGAAAAAGAAAGACTTCTACAAATTTAAGAGCTTCAAGAACTACGGAATGAGTCGTATCAAAATGCGGAGATTTATAAAGCCAAAAATAAAGCCTTTCATGACAAGCACATTAATAGGAAAACTTTTCATGTTCATGACAAGGTATGGCTTTATAATTCTCGTCTTAAACTCTTTCCATGGAAATTGCGCTCAAGGTGGGATGGTCCATATGAGATCCTTGAAGTGTATGATAATGGAGCGGTCTTGATTTTAGATCCTAAGACCCAAAATTGGCGAAGAAGGACCACCACCTCCTCATAGTGAAGAGCTGCAATCCCTTGAGATCTCAGCCACTAGTTAGTCATTAGAGTGAGTTACGTCTAGCTAAAGACGTAAAACTTAGCGCTTGTTGGGAGGCAACCCATCTTTGTTTTCTTTTTGCAGTTATTCTCTACTTTTGTTCTTGTTTTAGCATTTATTTTTACTTTTATATTTTCTGTTTTCTTTGATATTTGCTGCTGCTTCTTTATAAGTTTATTAGGTACTAAGGAGAGGGGAACATCAAAAGAAGAAATTCAGCTTCAAACTAACTCCACAAATGAAGAGAAGAATGCAACCAATGCAAATTCCCGCTAAGTTTTTCTTTTCCCTCCTATGTCTCTTTTGCTTTTACTGATGTTGCATGCCATGTATATTGATTGTCATCACTTTTTCCATGAGCATGTTGGGTTTTATTGAGGACAATAAAAGGAATGAGCATGGGGAGGAGTTTTCTAGAAAACTTAAATTTTTTTAAATTTTTGCATATCTTCATTTAGTATTCTATGCATGATCTGATTTTTAAACATGTGAACAGCAGCATGATCTTTTTAAAATCACATGAAATAGAAGAGCATAGAGTACATTAACACCTCCACTTTTTTAGAAAGTTGTGGGAAGAGCAACCTTAAGTGTATGTTGAGGAGATGGTAGAGTCGATGGAATTATGGATCTAGGTATTCCTTTGGGAAACCATAAAATCGAAACTAAGGATGTACTCAAGCTCATAGTATGATTTTTCAAAAATTTCTATACTTCTCATCCACTCATTCTTCTTTCTAAACTTTGAGTTAATGACTCCTTGCACGCACATCCTTCCGCTTTCCATAGCAAGTTGTAGCTTGTATCATCCTTTGTTGGCACTGCTATTATTGACATAGTGAAGCTCCCTGATCCATAGAGATACCAAAACCTCTTCGGGGGAATAAGCTGCATGTCTACTAAGGACGACACATGGGTAGGATGAGTACCATGATATGAGTTATGTTGTTTTTCAATAAAGTTGCATAAAAAGCCTTGTAAATTTCAAATTCTGAATTATCTAATCTCCTTCTTCAAAAAGGCTTGCAGCAAGTAGAATTAGGATGAATAAATTAGAATTAGAAAGAAAAAAAAATAAAAAAATAGAATTATGATGAAAGAAAGAAAAAAAATAAAAAAAGTAGAATTAGAATGGTAAGCTACCTCCCATGTGTTTTAGCCGACTCTATTTTATAGCCACTATGTATAAAAGGATGATGCTTGTTTCTACTTCTTGTGCCCTTATCATTTATGTCCATAGTGCAAGGAGGATTGGTTTGGTATGATGAATTTTTTAATTATGTATATTTCTAGTAGTATGTAGAGCAAGAGCATTCTTAGTTTATTTGGTGGATTAAAGTGTTTGCCGGAGGAATGCCTTGATCTTGAGTTTCTAGTACATTACTTTCTTCTTGGCATCATTTAAGGTAGAACATTCATTTTCAGATTCTATCAATGCTTAACCCATGGCTTTCTAAGCTTGTTAGTCCTATTACATACTTTTTCTCTTTACCTTGCTAAGGGACTAGCAATGATTTAAGTTGGGGGGTGTGATAACATGCATTTATAACTTAATTTCTTATTTTAATTAACTCATATTCATGCTTATTTTATGTGAATATGATGCATGTTATCATACTTTTTAGGAATTTTCTCCATTTGGTATGTAATTTCACTAAAGTTGATATTTATGTATAAATTAGGTATAATTTCATGCTTGATAAATGATTAGTCTTTTGTAAAGTTTAAATTAATAGAAGTTAATCTCTTTTCTTGAATGACTTTGACTTTAGTGCATGTTTTCAAAGATAATTTCAAGATGAATTTATGATTAAGAAGATTTATTTAGAAATGAGTTAAGTAATTTTTAATTCATCTTAATTTCTTCTTTGAAAATAAATTTTCATTGACATGATATTAAAAAGGAAGAAATTTGTGATCCAATGGAGAAAATTTGGATTAAAAAGGAGTTGTATATTTAAAGTTATGAATTTCTGAAGTTTATGCCTTTTTTACTTTTATTTTTATTTTTTAATTGATTTTTTCTTTTTAAAATCGCGAAAAACGGGTATTTTGGTCCACAGACCCCGTAGCTGATGTCGCGAGGAGCTGACGTGGCACGCGGAACCCGCGCGGATGCGACGCGGCACGCAAGGCCACGTGGCAGAGCCGCACGGGCCCACGTGAGGCGCAAGTGGCGCACACGGCGCGGACACGCGTGTCCACGCGGACGCTTGTGAGGGCGCCACGTGGTGAGAGGGGTTGGCGAGTGAAGGGCCCACGGGTTAGTGGGCCCTGGTGAGAGTATTGGGGCAGTAACGCAAAGGCGTTACCGCGACTCCCAATTTAAGCGCAGCATTTTTGCCCTTTTTCTCCTTGTGGGACGATGTCCCGTCTAACCTCTTAACGTACGGGTGACATGGCGGCATCACGGACGTCAAATCCGATCGTGAAATGTCGATCGCGTGGACTCGAGTCCACGCGATCCCCATCACAAGCACGTACATGATTTGGAGCTTAAGTAACTGCGATCGGAGAGCTCCCCATTCGCCACGTGTCGTCACAAGGAGCATGGATCTTCATCAACTCAAATTTCGCGCGATCGCGATCGGACGGCCACGATGGAGGCCGATCTTCTTCTCATCGTGGCGACGCGTGGAGCGTCAGATTTCCATCGAACGCACGACGACTGACGGAACGACGCGATCTTCATCAGACGGCCACGATGCTCTTAGATCTCCTCTCACCGTGGCGACGCGTGGAGCTTTCGGGAGCGTTGGATCTTCATCGAACTCGCGATGAAAATCGTGCGATCGGGACTGCCCAACTTACCTGATCTCCATTGATGGATATTATGTGGCGTATAAGCCAATCACACTTTCATCAATCTTGTTTATGTTCGTTGAAATGAAATTTATTCATTGTCATTCTTGTGTGATGTTTGCAATGAAGTCCATGAGCATGTGCAATGACTAAGTGAATTATGATGAGATCATAATATAGTGATCCCTAGTATTTAAACATATGTTCTAAACATTCCTATTCGTGGGATATTCGAGAAGGACATCGAATTATCTAGAAAGAATAGCACTATATGATCCATCTCATATGATGAGTATGGCCGATCCTATAGCCATCGGTGTGGAGACACTAAGGATAGATAGTGGGTGCTCTTTGGAGAAAGAGTTCACTGAATTGATCCGTATGAATCCCTGAATGGTAATATACCTAATTGTCAATCAGGTTGATTCATGTCATGATTGTGTATGTGGTCCTTTGAATTGAGACACCAAAGACATCTTGTGGATGGATGATCGTGTTTTGATTATGACTTACGAATCCCTAGTCACGGGATATCTAAAACGTCATATATTGGATACGACATGAAGTCCACGAAGATGATTGTGTGGTCAAGATGGGATCATCCACCCTCAGTATATGAGGAGATCGACTCAAGGAATGAGATGCGGTTAAATCCTTGGCCAAGGTAGCGGAAATATTAGAGAAGTTGTTCTCAATGATTTCCTACTCGCATATGTACTAAATTGAGTGACGGATTAGGGTTTGACAATTAACCATACCCTAAGTCATTCATGAGTCTCGTGTGGATGAAGGATTATACGTACACGGTAACCAATGACGGCAGGGTTCCATGAAAGAGATCTAATATACTCCATATCTCCTAGAGCACGTGGTGTAGCATGGCACCCACCGGGCTGGCGACTCAACCTGTCGATTGGGTTAAATCGATCCTTATTCAATTAATTATATGTTGATATAGTTAATTGATAAGAAGGACCAATAAGTGTTATTGGGTTGATAGAGTCATTAACTGGCGAGATATATGGACCTAGAGGGTCACACACATAAGGTCAATGGACGTCGGTGGATATAGACATAATCATAAGGGTTTTTGTGAAAAGTTCACATTCCCAAAGTCTATAAATAGGGGGAGAACGACCATAATAGAGGAGCCCATGCAAGCCTAGTGGAACTTCTCCTCCCTCTTCTCTTCCTCTCGTGGTGACGAGTGTTTAAGAGGAGATCCGATCGTCTGGAGACTGTGTGAATACCGCTAGAGGCCGGACGCTTGAACGGTTGAAGAACTCTTTCAAATGATCCAAGTAAGTATGAATTTTATTACATACTAGATGATAGGATCACCTAGAATGGATGATGAGATCATCCATTCTTGGTGCTTCCACGATGTTGAATGTTTTGATTCAACACCTTCCGCTGCAATCATTATTTTGGACAAAGATTTGGAGAGCTTTTCGAGCCTCAGATCCCAGCATCCATCGGACGGCAGATGGAAGATGATCAAGAACCACGATCGTGGCGCGATCATGGCCCGATTGTGGCGTGATCGTGGCTTCTTTGAGGTGAAATCAAGGCAAAAATCACCACGAGTTGATGGGCCACGATCGTGGCCATCAAACTGCTCCCACGACCGAATCAAATGGCCCTAAAAATCGGGCCAAAACTCCCTTTAAAAAGACAATGTATCTCTCTTTCTTTCTCAACTTTTGATTGATTCGTGAAGCAATTAAGTGAATTTGGAGCAAAATCTTAAGTTCTTCGTGATCCCCGCGCGTTTAGACTCGATTGCGAAGCAATTGGAGCGGGATTGATCGCGAATTCCTCCTTGATTTCATCGAATTTTCCCCTTGAATTCCGAACGCCCACGAGGAAGAATCCGAGCAAATTCGCTTCAATCCACAAGAATTGAAGCCCCACTCTTGTGGCAATCAGACTAGTAGTGAGATTCGATCGATTATCAAGAGGTAATTTGAGTTTTCATTAGATTTATAAGTTTAATTTTGCAAATTAGTTCTTCGTGTCCGAAAAATCACTGACTTTGAAAATAGGCTATCTCTCTGATTCTAATTTCAAAATCACTCTATTCTGGTCATTGGATTCCTCTTTTCATCAGCTTTCCGTGGATAGCAAATTCGTCAAATTCTGAGTTCATTTGACCCTTCAATTTAACGTTTGACCGAGCACTGTTCATCTTTTATCAAAAGTCAAACGTTAATTTTCGGGGTCAATTACTTTCAATTTACATATTGGAATTTGATCATTTTGGTCTCTTTAGATTCCTCTGGTTCTTAGCTTTCCATTGACATATAAATTGCAAGATTTGGATTTCATTTGACCGGTCAATTTGAAGATTTCTTCTGAGGTGTTCATTTCGGGGATTTTTTGATATTTGATTTTCAATAATTCATAGTAAATCCATTTCTTATACCAAAAAATCACGAATTTTATTTCAAGAAATTCCCTTTTCTCTCTAGTTTCTAAATATATAATTTTCGTAATCTTCTGACATTGTTTGATTATTTGATTTTACATAACACCTACTATTGGTCAAAGTCAATGCTTTGACTTTGACTTTTGACTTTTCTCTGTCAAACCCGAGAATTCTTAAAACTTCTTATTTTGTCTATTTATATCATTTCTATTCATCACATCTTATTTTTACTTCTTTAAAACCTCTTTTAAACCTAAGTTTGACCAAGTCAACTCTGCAATTAAAGTGAACCCTGCTCTCTGTGGATCGACCCGATACTTACACATTACTTGATTTTATATCTTATCTTTGTGATTTCAGTTGTATAAATTTTTTTGACTTAACGTTTTGTGTGTTTAACGACCGCACGAAAACGCTTCGTCACCCTACTATTTGAGCCCACGCACGCGCGCCCTGCAAATCAAGTCGCAGCCCACCTTGCGCTAACATGTCCCCACCCCTCTGCACCATGGTGCCCTGTCATGCCATGCTCCGCTCTTTGCCGTCCCGTACCAGTCTTTGGGTTCGCGACTACTAGGGCCCACTCTCGCTCCGAGGAGTTCGCCCGTCCCGCGACATCGCTTGACACGGCCCCCTTGCTACCGATCGCTTGAGCCTCGTACAAATGACCTCCATCTTCATGACCGATCAGGCTCATGCCCTGCAAGTTAGGCACACATCCGCCTCTTCTTTACTTTGAAGCTCCTTTATTTCTTGCAGTATTTACCGCATCTGTTTCTACCGCCCACGGGACCTAGATTAGGATAGTTAGTAGGGCGATACGAGCGGATCGAGACCATGATCCAATGTGTCTTGTTGACCGTCAAGCTACCATCGATGATCCTAGGCTCAACATCTTCGAGGACGTGGACCGGAGGTTTCTCGAACTGTCACCACTCGGTGCATCCTCGGAGGTACAGGGCGAGGTGCAAGGAGGCAGCCTGTCAGGTACTAGGAGTGAGCATCTCATCATACTAGATTGCCTAGTTCTCTTCCCTTAGGTTCCCCCTTAGTTCCGCTGCTCGGTCGGGTTTACCAGCCCATCCGGCATCAAGATGACATGGATGTAGGAGTCATCGAAAGATCGCAAGGAACTAAGAGTGACTTAAGAATGGGTAGAGGAATTAAGGGAGGTAATAAAAAGAACCAATTTGGGGTTGGGCTGGAGGGAGCAAATAGTTGAGGAAACAAGTAGCTTCATATGAAATGAGATCACATGAGATGACATACTTTTACTACTCTTGATGTTAAATGTGATAACCACGATGGGTGTGGGTATTGATAACACATAAATCTATGACTTTTAACTCTAAATTTTCATGAACATTTGTCTTAAAAAGAATATATTTATGTGTTATTATGATTAAATTGCTTAATTTTGCTTCGTTATGCTTTTATGTTATTTCCTGGATTTTATGATATTTAAATAACTCTCTCAGATTATAAACTGACAAGGAAATGAAATTTGAAAGCAAAATATATCTTTTAGAATTTTAGAAATGATTAAAATGAAGTTTAGGGCATCTTGAGGGCATATGCTTAATTAATCTAACCATTTCTTGCTTATTTATCAGCGTCAGGGGCATTAAGGTAATTATGTGACATTTTTGGATAGGTTTGTGAGTTATTCCTTTAGTGATCCGGGATTTATACACAAATAAATCTCGTCGGGGGTTGAAAGGCAATATTTAACTATCGCTGGGCATAGAGGCAATTTTAAATCATTAAAAGGTAAAGCATAGAGAGCTCACCAGATCGCGACACATGTCACGATCTAGGAGCTTCGATTTTCATTAGTCTAACGCTCTTTTCTTTTTTATTACTATTTAAATATCTGTGCAGGTGACGTGGCGATTAGGCGTAATAGTTGACTTTAAGGAAGAACGAGAGAGCGACGTCGAGCTCTCTCATTCGCTCGTTTAGCCTTGTGGTTTTTGTCTTTTTGTCATCTGCGCTTTTGCCGTTTGTCGTTTTGCCAATTCCGCGTTGTCATTTTCTCAAATCGAAGTTTATATTAAATAATATTTTATTCCATCGTTACGAAAATTGATGTTTTGTTGTTTTGTCTTCTTTCCGGTTTTGGTCGTTTCGTCATTCTGGAAAATCACCTTATTTTGTCGTTTTGTTGCTTTCGGTCTTGTCGTTTTGTACCTAAAGCAAATAAGAGAGCCACGTGGCGCTCTCTTATTTGCGCCAAAAGAAGAAACATGCGGCGAAAGTAACCGCCGCAGGTTCCTCTTAGCTAATAGTTTTGGGGATTAGAATAATATTTTTATTACTTACCTGCGCAGGAAGTATGGAACCCTCTTCCGCGCCGTCATGTTTGACCGCGGAAGGAATGAGAGAGCAACGTGGCGCTCTCTCATTCAAGCTAAGGTGAGTCCGTGATTCACCTAAAATTGTCTTTTTGCCACTTACCCTTGCAGGTGACGTGCCGAAAATCTGGCGGTTAGACTAAGGTGACGTGGCGCGATAACGGAAGCTCACCGATTTAGGGCTGCTGACGCAAGAGTTCACCAAATCAACGGCCAGTAATGATCGGGGAAGAAACGTTGATATCTTCTAATCCGACCATCCGATTGGGCTGAAATTTTGACAACGTGCTCATCACACTATGATCTTCCCATCGGTACGGTTGCATTTTCCATCGGACACCTGATGACCCCGAAAATTAATCTCGTCCGTCGGTTTGGGTGGAAGCCCTAACTCCTAAAGTTCTCCTCCTCCACTCCGAATTCCCTTGTTTTTTGGCTCTCTCTTGACACCAGGTCACCAGCAGGAAAGGGGGAGAAGCTTAGGCCCAAGCTAGGCATCATCGGATGCTCGAGTTTGTTCTCGAGAAGGAGAACAAGAGGAGATCGACGTCCTAGCGAATCAAGCACCACCCGGCCTAGGATTGGCACCAACACGGGGTTTGTGGGAAGATTCTGAGGAGGGATTCTCTTGTAAGCCTTTTCCATGGATAATGTAGGACCTTTTCTTCTATTTTAATTGTAGGTTATTGCATTTGTTTCCACAAATCATATCCAAACCATCTCTTTATCTCTATACTATTTAACCTCTCTATTCTCCCCTTCACTTCTCTTTTCTCCACCTTCAATCAATCTCTACCCTTCTAATTCTCATCTCTTCTACTCTAATTAGAACTACAGAAACATATTCTACCCAATTACATCCATTATCTTTATAAAATTTCTCTTTTAATTCCTAATATTCTCCACTATAGGAATTCATCCCTTCTTCTACCTTCGTCTCAACCCTCATTACCTAGATTCCCTGAGGATCGACCCTTGCTTACTACTGTCCTAAGTGAGGTATTATAAATGTATTGCATGAATTAGAACACACGACAACGATATAATCAAAACAAGTTTTAGTTCATCAAGTATAGCCTACAAAGACACCCTTGAGAGCATAAGGAGAAAGTTTGGATTGTTTAGGCTAGTGATTGTGAGCAAAGGCAAACAATTAGACACTCATGGAGATAAAGGGAAAATATTAGAGCCCAAGTGGAGAAAATAAAGGTACAATTTTTTTGCCAAGAAGAGAAAATGGTAGGAGGTTAAGAAGGTCTCAAGTCAAATGGTTTTAAACTATGAATAATATCAAGACATGTATGGGAAGCATGGTGGTGGTAATTGCGTTGAAATTTTAGGTTTAATCTCTATTAGGTGGACATAATTATGTATTATTGTGGATTAGCTATCATTTAATCCCATTAAAGTGATTCAATTATGCGAAATGAGGGGATTAAGACATTCATTTATATGTGTGGTTAATTATGTATATAGGCAATTAAATCGGTTATTAGTCATTAATGGGCTGACAAATTATTGATTAAGGGCTTAAGCTCTCCTCATTCTCTATAATTAGGAGGCCATAGTTCACTTGAGTAACCCAATGCTTATAACCCTCTAGATAGAATCTAATTTCTTCTAGAGATTAAGAGGTTATCTTGGGGATATTCATGAAGGCTATTCTCCACTTCAGAAATCTACAAGATGAAGAATTGTCCCATGAATTTAGGTACGAGTTTACTTATGTTTTATGTATCTGATTATGTTGATGAATCATGATGTAAAATCAAGTTCTAACTCTAATAGAGACATCATAATATGATCATAGATGATAGAGTCCATAATCATAATCATAATCATCATATCTAATTATGATGAATCATAATAGAGACAAGATCATAGAGTCCATTCAAATTCTAACTCCCCAAACCAATCTTTTTTCCCATCCTCTATTTCAAAAATACACAATGGTAAGGGAAATAATTCAGGAACAAAATATGATGTGGGTAATGACACTAATATATAATAGGTTAATGGGAAAATTGGAAGCATAAAGGACATCAAAAAGTGGTAAAGAGATAAACAGAAAAGGTATGCCTTTGCGTGCAACAACACAAGCATGCCCATTCACAATAGAAACAAATGAATGATAGGCAAGGACGAAAAAGAGAGAGAATAGAAGGTGTACCTTACATATGGGTGGAGAGGCATGAATCACCATGATCCAAGAAGTAGGATGAGAGGTGAACAAAGTAATAGTACTCAAGGTAGATATAGTAACATGGATTAGAGTGTGTGATGAGGACAATTGTTATTCTTTAGCTTGATTAAGAAATCATACTCATCTTGTGCCATAGTCAGGGCTATGGACAACTAAGATGGAACACATAGAGCCTTAGAAGGAATTGAAGTTCCTCCTTTTCTACAATCTATCTCTCCTCGAGGAGGATTAAGGGGGTATACATTCCAAACATATTCGAAATGGAGGATCTTAAGACTTTAAGTAAGAAAATAGGTAGATAAATGGTTCTAATATATCCTTAATTATCATATAATAAAAAAAGAAGTTTACTTTTATGAAAGGTATTTTGTGAGAAAAAAGTACCATGGATTTTAGGGACATGTAGAAATCCTAAAATTTAAAGATGAAAAATCCTATATTTTGTGATCCTCTAATAAAGGGCAGATGGGGCCCCTAAGAAATCATATATTTTATCCTCTGATTTTATCAAGAGTTGTTATCAAATCCCTCAAGTAAAATAAATTAATCCCAACATTTTGGGGGAAACATGATCAAATTGGGCTCAATGATTGCATGGGGAATGTGATAAATTGGCCATCATATCCACTTTAATCACATCTCATCTTCAACTATGACTACTATCTTGAACATGACCTTGTTGATATATGTAAAATCATGATCATTGAAAATGCAAAATCATGTATCAATAATTATATTGAACTCCTTTAATTTAGTCTTAAAATTTAGAATAGTGGTGAGTCCATGTCGAATTCCCAAGGAGGATGCTTAAAAAATTGAAAATTGTCGAGCAAATGGTGAAATAGTGATTAAGGGTTGAAAATGAAGATGTAGGAATGGAAAGATGGATTTATGGTTCTATATCAAAAGAAAATCATCCTAATGGAGATATTCGTTGTCAAAAACTCACTCTGAAGCTCTAAAATTGATCACTCCTTTGAGAGTCCGTACATCTTGCGTGGACTTGACTGTGATGCAGGACCGACGGGGTGAATCAGTCCGGCGCTAATATCCTCTAAGGGGGAACTAGGAATGGAAGAACTACGTGTTCTAAATGGTGTAATGATGTCCTAAATCTCCTCAAGCAGTCAACCTTCCGGCGCGTCGTCACAGTGCTCCTGGGGTACGCCGAGTAGGATGGAGCGGGAGTCCTCCCAGATCCGTCGATGCAGGAGAGAGAGCAGCCTCGGGTCGTCGGGGGGGGCGGGGGGGAGGGGGGGGGAAGCTCGATCGTCAACCCGGCGGCCGGATCCATGATCCCAATCCCGTACCCTGACGTCACTCAGCCTAACTAGGTCCGAGGGCGGTGGAGACAAGTGCGGGAAGTACTGAAGGAAATATAGAACTTCAAAGTAAGAGAAAGGGGATGAATGCCTAACCTGCGGGGCGCGAGCCCGAGTCGGTCGGGGCGAGGAGGTCGTCGGGCGCGGCAGCAAGGCCTGGACGCCGGGCGAGTCGGCGAGGGAACACGGAGGAGCGATCGGCGCGGGGCGGGCGATGATCGAGTCGCACGAGCCGGACGGGTCGCAGCGAACACGGTGAAGGCGGGAGGTGGCGTCCTGGGCCGGCTCGGGGCGGTCGGGGCTGGTTCGTGGCGGTGCTGGATCGGCTGCAGGGCCGACCTGGGCTGTTCTCGGGCGGTGCTGGGCCGGTCGGGACCGGTCGGGGCCGGTCTGGTCCCGGGCTGCAGGCAGTGGACCGGTGCAGGCCGGTCTGGTCCGGCTGCAGGCCGGCCTGAGGGCCAACCCTAGGGCTGTTCTAGGCTGGTCTCGGGCGGCTGCAGGCGGTCTGGACCGGCTTCGGGACCGGCTGAGGCGGCCTAGCGGTGCAGGCCGGTCGGGGAGCGGGCCGGTGCGGGACCCGGGTAGGGCCAGAACCGGCTCGGGGCGTTCTGGGACCAGCACTGGCCCGGGTCGGTGCTGGGGTGGCCTTACTCGGTCGAGGCGGTCCGGCCAGTTCGGGCTGGCTCAGGCAGTCCCCGGTTGAGTGGGGAAAGCGATTCCCGCTGAGTCGGCTCGGCGGAAATCGGCCGACTCCCTCCCTCGCGCAGCGGTTTACGCGGCGAGGGGCTGCGAATGGCGCGATCGCGGCGGAGAGGGCTGGCAGCCAGCGCGGCAGCGGCGGCGGTTTCGGCGGCGACGGTGGCTCGGTTCGGCGCGGCGCGGCAGCGAGCGGCGCAGCTGGCGGTGCGGCGGCAGCCAGCGGTGTAGGCGGCGCAGCAGCGCGGCGAGCTCGGGATCGGCGCGGCGGGCTGTACGCGGCGGCGGCGGGGCAGTCTCGGCGAGCGGCTGCACGGCGGCTTGGCGGCAGCAGTGGCGGCAGCGTGAAGCGGCCCGGGGCTAGGGCAAGGGGTGGCGGCGGAGGCGGCGCCGACAGCGGCGGCACGATCGGTGCGGCGGCGGCGGCGGCGGCGTCGGCGGTTGGACTCCTTCCCTAACCTTCCTTGAGCAGCCACTTGAGAGGGTGATTCCTTCTTTTCTCAAATGACGGCTAGGGTTTGTGGGGGGGGTCCCTTCCCCTCTTATAGAGCCCTTGGCAGGCCAAGAGAGGAAAGGGCCCACTTGAGGCCCACAACCCACACCCATACTCATAGAAATAGAATAAAAGGTTCACAAAAGGGAAAGGGCCTTAGGCTAGGGTCCCGAAACAAAGGGAAACCCACCCAAAGGCCTAAAGAGAGAGAGAGAGACATGCAAAGGCCCGCTTAAACACGTGCGGGCTAAATAAAGTCATAATAAAATAGAAAACGGAAAAGATAGCTCCACGCGCGCGAGCTCGTGGCGAGAAGAGGGTCTCACTTGGTGTAGTGAAACTCGGTATCCTTCGCCTGTCGAGGGGGCTGGACGCGCGTAGGTGTCGGCTCCACCGGCGCCGTAGTGTCATGCCTTGGTGGCGACGGGGGTCGTACGTCACCAGACTGCCTACATTCAACACAAGATATGAATAGGAAAATAGAAGAAACTCACCAAAATAAATTTCGGTACACAACAAGCAATTAATCTTTGCTCCCCTTCCTTCGGCTAGCCAATGCTTGAAGCATATAAAGAAACGTAAAAAATCAAGTTTTTCTACTCTATTCTTTGAATAATCCACTATGTAAAGAAAGAAAATGAAATTAAGATTTTTATCATAAAATTCCTCTCCAAAATCCATTGGTATCTTGAGATATCATGATTTCAATTTTGAGTGTTTATGGAAATTGATTTTTCATTAAATAACGCATGATTGATTGCTAGCTGTCCAATAAGCTTTGATCAAGACTGAAAGGCTTAAGATTGTGCCATATGTCATCATTTGATTGGTTGTGCCCTTAGAAGAAGACCGGATCAACCGCTGGTTGTCGAATCAAACCCCCTAGTATCATGACAAATAAGACTACATGTGCTAGAAACTAGTTCACCATGATGGAGATAAGAAATCTGGCATTATCTGGGCCACTCAACGTGAAGTCCATAGTCCAACATCTCACAAAGCACCACGTGTTGTGGTGTGAAGAGAGATGATCAAGTGGAACTGGTACACTAAATCGAGCGGCTCTGATTTGCATCGCTAATTGAAGTGCCAAATGCCACCAAGTGTCCCTAAAAAAACAACAAGTTAGTCCCACATTGAAAATATTGAAAAACACGTATCTCTTTCAAATATAGGCCCATTTAATCACAACCAATGATGTAACATGTTGCTTAGTACATAATTAAAGTCAATAGTTCCCTTCATGTGCGATGGAACAAATTGATGCAATCATTGATTATACACCAATTCGTGTCAAAATAAATACCAAACTCACCAATTTTATCAAATAATCATGAATTAAGGAGTATAGTGGTGAATAAGGGTCGAATCCACATAGAAATAAAGGAATTTTGAGAGATCTTTAGAAATTTGATCAAATTGGACAATGAATTAAGGTGAGAAATTAAGGATTTTGATAGATTTGCAAATCCACGGAATCAAAAATCACTCGATTTGGATCAAGATTCGCAGAGAAATCAAAGAGTGAATTAGGTAGAAATTTACGAACAAGAAGAGAGATAAATCCGAAATTAAAAACAAATTTAACTAAATCTACATTCCTAAATTACAATCTAATGATATAAGAGGAATTTACCCCTTATATATTGAGGTATAAACCATAAACAAGAGGGTAAGAAAGGAATTAAAATAATATCATCATGCATGAATAGTCCTAATCGCAAATAATATGTTTAGAATTTAGCGAGACAAATGCAGATTTTATGTTTCCACAATGTTGGATCCAAAATGAAATATTACCAAACATATTTTATGCGCAAAGTTTTATTTTATTTTCTAAATTAATAGTTAAAATATCAAATTTTAGCCCTACAACCAAGAGATCATGCTTGTTTAGATCAAGTGCTTACCGTTTTACCAAAATCTATACTAAAAAGAAAGGTGAAATTCTAGTAATTAACCAACTTTTTTGGGCAAACACCCAAGGGTTCAGCTATTGGTTGCCAAAATGGATTTTGGAATAAACTTTTAGATTATATATTTCTCAATAAATTATATAAAATTTTAGATGAATCTAATCAAACCAAATTGCATGCATGTTTAAGTGAATATTTCATAAAATGACAAACATGATTTATGGCACAACATTCAGTGTGTTATAGTGGTTTGATAACTCTAAAGTGATAGTTGTATCCATGAACCATATACCTTTTTTAGGTGCTAATTAAAATTCTAATAATGAGAATATATATTTCTTTATGGCTGAATGTGTTGTAAACATGATTGAGATTTATTGTGCATCATTTCTTACATTTTGATAATTGTATGAGACTAACCCCACTTGACTTCTTGGAAGTCAAGTGGTTAGATTCTCATATTTCTATGAGTTATATGGATACAAAGACTTTGGTGAAATTTAAATAGAGCATGGATGAAACTATAAAGAAGGAAAGGAGAAAAATGGGTCATCCACATTTTTAGGCAGTTGGTCAAACCTTTCCATCTTTTTAAGATGTTGGTCAAATCTTTTCACTGTCTTAGGTGATTGGTCAAACTTTTTTATCTTTTTAAGAGTTTGGTCATCTACCACGTTACCTTTTAAGGAGACTAGTCAGGCCCTTTTTTCTTGAAAGTCAATAAGATAGTCATAATGATTTTTGACAAGTTAAAAGGTGGTCAAAGGCATTCTTGAAGGGTCAAAGAGGTCAAATTTCCTCTCTTGTATGTACTATTAATAAATTTAGTTCTTATTATTTTTAGGAAGAATCCATGTATATAAGAGAAGAGAGGGGTGTCACCCTACTCTTAGGGTAGCCCACCTCCTCAAGAAGTGGTAAGGTTGCCACCTCTTAGAGAGTAGTCACCCACTTAGGATTTTAGGTACCTGATGATACGATTTATGCTGTCGTTGAAACACACGATTGTTGGTCAAATAAAATTTATAATTCTGAACTCTAAAAGATTTAAAATATGAAATCAAGTACAGTGAAAAGATCATGTCGATCCACAGATAATACGGTTGACTTTTTCTCAAAGA
Source organism: Lemna minuta (assembly GCA_024174645.1). NCBI lineage: Eukaryota > Viridiplantae > Streptophyta > Magnoliopsida > Alismatales > Araceae > Lemna > Lemna minuta. Next base: position 3,653,617 of record CM044109.1, read on the forward strand.
GTTGACTCAGTCAAACTTAGATCTAATTAGGGTTTTGAATGAATGAATGTGATTTATTATTAATGGAAATAATATAAATATATCAGAGAAGATATTTTAGGCATTTTAGAAAACATTTTAAGAAGAAAAGTCAAAAGTCAAGGTCAAAGCATTGACTTTGACCAAACATTGACTTTCTGTAAAATCAAAGAGGAAAAGATGAAAAAATATTAAGAAAATTATATTTTCAGAAATAGGAAAAAAAATAGAAAATTTTGATATATAATTCGTGATTTTTAGACAAGAATTGGATTTATTATTATTTATTGAAAATTAATGATCAGATTAATCCTCAAATGAAGATCTCGGTAAAAATCATGAAATTGACTAACAAAATGATATCCAAATCGAGAAATTCACATATGAATAGAAAGCTTACAACTAGAGGATTCCAGAGAGACCAAAATTGTCGAATTTCACTTGTATTTTAAGAGTAATTGCCCTTGCAAGTCAACGCCCAAAATTGGATTGAAAATGAACAGTCGTTGGTCAAACGTCAAATTGAAAGGCCAAATGTTGATTAAATTTTATGAATCAGATATCCACGGAAAGCTGATGAAACAAAGAATTCAATTAAACAAAAATTGAATGATTTGAACTTAAGATCAAGGAGAAATCCTTGTTCGAAAATTGGCAAAAATCCACACTCAAATTTGAGCGAAAAGATAAAAATTCTGATTTCTAAAACTCTAATTACCTATCTAAATCTAAATCTAAATCTAAACTACATAAATTGCAAGAATTACAAAGGAAACACACGACTAACCTGATTGATGTGAAGATTGGGCTTCAAATCGCGTGGATTGAAGAGTATTTCTCTGGTTTCTTTTTCGACGTGTGTTCGGCGTTCAAGGGGTGATTCCTATATGATAACACATAAATTTACGACCTTTAACTCTGAATTTTTCATATACATTGGGCTTAAAATGAATATATTTATGTGTTATTATAATTAAAATTGCTTAATTTGGCTTCATTATGATTTTATGGTATTTCCTGAAGTTTATAATATTTGAATATCTCTCTTAGATTATAAATGAGCAATGAAATGAATTTTTATAGCAAAATATATTTTTTGTTTGGATTTAGAAATGATTTAAATGAATTTTAGGGCATATGTTTAATTAATCTAATTATTTCTTGCCTATTTATGAACATTAGGGGCATATCTACAATTCTCGGAACTACAAGGTAAGTCGGAAAGAAGCTACGGTTTTAACTCAGCTTACTAATATTTTATTACTATTATGATTGTTAGTTTATTTCGTCGTTTACTAACCTGCAGATGACGTGGACGGCAGCCGTCATTTTTGACGGTAATGAGGAATGAGAGAGCGACGTGGCGCTCTCTCATTCGCCGCAAAGAGAATCTGCGGCGAGTTATTCGCCGCAGGTCCTCTTCTTCTTCTCTTTTTTGTCGTTTTGTCCATTCTTTTTGTCGTTTTCTTTCCGCGATTTCGTCGTTTTCTCTGATTAAAATACTAATTTAAAAGCTAACTTACCTGCGCAGGTGAGGGCGGAAGACGCGCGCCGTCTTCTTTGACCGTGAAGCGCGAATAAGAGAGCGACGTGGTGCTCTCTTATTCGTGCGAAGAAGTGACGCTTGCTTACCTTTTATTTTGTCGTTTAGTCACTAACCTGTGCAGGTGACGTGGCGAGCATCCGACGGTCAGCTTCCAGTCGACGTGGCACGATCGCATGGGCTCATCGGTCAGTGACTGTATTAAGAAGATCAGACCATCAGATCCACGGTCAGGAATGCTCCAACTTGGAAGGCTGATATCTTCTGATCCAGCCGTCCGATTGAGCTGAATTTTTGGTGGGATACCAATCTCGCCGTGCTCTTTCCATCCGCATGGTCGGATTTTCCGTTGGACTCCTGGAAACACCGGGAATCGATCTCGTCTGTTAGATTGTTGGAAACCCTAACTCCTAAAAGCACTCCTCCTTCCATTCCGAAATTCTTGTCTTTTGGCTCTCTCTTGACACCAGGTCACCAGCAGGAAAGGGGGAGAAGCTTAGGCCCAAGCTAAGCATCATCGGATGCTTGAGTTTGATCTAGAGAAGGAGAACAAGAGGAGATCGTCGTCGTAGCGAATCAAGCACCACCCGGCCTAGGATTGGCACCAACACGGGGTTTGTGGGAAGATTCTGAGGAGGGATTCTCTTGTAAGCCTTTTCCATGGATAATGTAGGACCTTTTCTTCTATTCTAATTGTAGGTTATTGCATTTGCTTCACAAATCACACCAAACCATATCATCTATCTCCACACGATTTCACCTCTCTTATCTCTCCTTCATTTCTCTTTTCTCACCTTTCATCAATCTCTTCTCTTCCAATTCTAATCTCTTTTCCTCTAATTAGTACGACAGAAATATAATCTCACCAATTACATCCATTACCTCTATATAATTCACCTTCTAACTTCTAATATCCTCCACTATAGGAATTCACTCCTGCTTCTACTTTCGTCTCAACCCTCATTACCTAGATTCCCTGAGGATCGACCCTTGCTTACTACTGTCCTAAGTGAGGAATTATAAATGTATTGAATGAATTAGAACACACAACAACGATATAATCAACAGAGTTTTAGTTCATCACTATCGATTCTTGCAACGATAGTAATCAATCTTGCCTCAATATGATCACAATTGAGTCTAGATTGCAGGGGGATCACAATAACTTAAGATTTTGCTCCAAAATCGCTTAATTTCTTCAAGATTCAATCAAAAGTTGAGTTACAAAGAGAAAGAACATCTATTTATAGAAAATAATTGCGATAAACACGGTCCGTTCGACTCACCAAAGGAGGTTTGGACAGTTGAGATTGCGCAAATTCAGTGGGCCACGATCCCACTCCTCCTTGAATATCGCCCGTTTGATCTTCATCGGTGTTTCCTTAAACAGCCACGTGTTGATTGGTGATTCACCGAACGCGCGATCAAATCACAACACTCCGATGTCACTTACGCGATCGACGGTTCACTAATACACATGTGCTTTGATTGTGATCAGGAGGACCTGATTTCACGTGATCGACGCACGTCAATTAAGCGATTTAATATGATGCATCTCGAGCTGCCACGTCACCTACAAAGAAAGAAAAGAAACATAGTCCCACAAGGGGAAAAAGAGGCGAAGAAGACACGTATATCAGGTGAGTTAGTTTTAAAGGTTGCGTCACCCATATGGGCCTTGTACACCCCCTATCTCACCTTGGCCCACTATACCCGTGGGCCCATCAAATGACAGCCCATTGGTCCTTTGCGCCATGTAGGCGCATGCGTATGTCCGGGTGGGGCTGCCACATGTGCGTGCTGTGCCACGTCAGCTCCGCGGGTCCCGCGCGAAAATAGAAACCCTTTTTGTGATTTTTAATCAAGAAATAAATCTGAAAAAATACCTGAAAAAACAAAATAAAATCCAAAAAAATTCTATAAAATTCAGAAATTCATATCTTCATTTATGTAACTCCTTTTTTACTCAAATTTTCTCCATTGGATCTCAAATTTCTTCATCTTTAATATCATGCCACCTAAAATATAAATTCAAGCAAGAAAATAGGGTGAATTAAAAATAATCTTAAATTAACCCGTTAGAGTTCTATTTTTTCTTCATCCCATCCTTCTTGTCTTGAAATTTATTCTTTTAATTATCTACTAAAGTCAAAATAAATCAAGGAAAATGGTTAATTTCCAATTATTTAACCTTGCAAAAGATGAAACATCAATAAAACACATAATTAACCCTAAATAATGAAAAAATATGGACTTTAGTAAAATGTCATACCAATGGAGAAAATTCATAAAACTATGATAACATGCATCATAATTACATAAAATAAGCATGAATATTAATTAAATGAGATAAGAATGTAAGTTAAATATGCATGTTATCAGTACCCTACCAACTCCTTGGGACATGATTATGGTCAGCGCCTATGGATTTAATATCCACTATTCATTCAATGTCACCCAAAAAGATCAAATATTCATCCTCGATCTAAGGGAACCTCTAACCCTATCATATAAAAAATTCTTCTTCTTCCTTTTTTGTTGCTTTTTGTCTCCCTCTTAGGCTACTAGAAAAAAAAGGATAAGCCTAGGCCCAAGATCAGATTGTTTAGCATTCATGATTTTGTGTAGGCAAGATCAAAGAGAAGATTGAGATTGTACTAAGTCTAGCATCTCCCACGTGGGACTAGCATAAAAATGAGGTTTGCGTGAGGGCTTGGATCTGATTTTTTCTTATAACCCCTACATGAATAGTGTAGAACCTATTTTCTTTTTTTTATGTGGTAGAATTATCATCATTTCATTATAAAATCTCATATATCAATCATTTGCTTATCATCCTCTCAAATATGCACATCCATCCTTCTTATCTCTATATTCTATCTTTGTCATTCTCTTCTTGCTCTCATTCTTTCCTGAATATAAATTATATAGATTGAAATATATATTTAGAATATGATCTACATCATATTCATCATATTAGTTTCTCACATTTCTCCATAATTTGATATCATTCATCTCCCTTTATAACTATCTCTTCTTCCTAAGAGCACACATCTCATTGCCTAGGCTCTCTCAAGATTTTACCCTTACTTGACCTTATATTACGTGATGAATGTATAAATATTTTTGTAAGAATTCAATCTACAATGATGACGAAAAATACCTCAAAATTGAGTTCATCATTATTTTAATAGATCTTTTTATAATGTTAATTGACTAGTTCCTTGGATTAGGGTTCGCCTATCATCATCCGGACCGTCATCCGGTACCGGTATCTGCCGATACCGGTACCCTATGACCAGTATCCAGTACCTGAAACCGTCATCCAGTTCTGGATGACGGCATCGGATTAAAGGGGGACCGGGTGCGGTATTGGATGGATCCAGTACCGATCCGGTACCGGATGACGGCACTGGATGATGGTATCGGGAGATACCGGTACCGGATGACGGTATTCTCCCGATACCGTGTTGCGAATGAAGGGTCGAGATGCGTTGGATTTTGATCAAACGGCTGAGATGAATCACATTAAGTTTTATTAAGCCACGTGCGCCTCTCTTGATCGGGTGGACCTCGTGTCCACCGCATCGACGCGACACGTCCATCGCGATTTCGATCGAACGCCTCTCGTCGCGCCACACGTCCTGCAAAGAAGAAATCGAAGGGACTTTAGTCCCACACAGAAAAAATAAATGGAGTTTGTTGGGTATATAAGGTAGATGATATTTGATGGTTAATTCTGTCTTCCGATCATCGGAAGACCTATATGCATATTAATAAATTACTCTATAGTAAAGATGAAAACGCATCGACATGCCACATCCGCGCCACGTAGGCAAGCGCGCGCCCACGTGAGCCACATGGCCTTGCATGCCACGTAGGCCCACGCGCAAATTAACCTTTTTTGCAATTTTTTGAATTTTTTTATTGATAATAATCGAAAATAAACTTAAATATAAATCAGAAAAATTCCAGAAAAATTATATAAAATTTTAAAAATCATAACTTTCAAAATAAAACTCCAAATTAATTCAAATTTTTTTTTGTTGGATTCGAAATTGAATAATCTATCATTATAAAAGGTGAATTTATTAAAATAATAAGAGAATGAATTTTAATTAATTTAATACATTTATGTACTATATAAAATAACTTAATAAAAATACATAAATGTTAATAAAGATATTTTCTCTTATATTTTCATCATTAAAACATGTTTATGATCTCACTTATAATTAGGATTAAAGAAAATTGTTCACCAATTTTATATCAAATCATAATAAGATGAATAGGATAGTCAATGTTATAAATTGTACATTAATTGCACGATAATCATGTTTACATTTTGACTCTAAGTTAAGAAATATTAACATTGTAAATAATATTACATTAGAGGACAAAATATTTCTGATTTTAGGAGTTTATATAACCTTATCATAATAGAATTATTATTTGATTGATCAATATCAAAGACATTAGATTAATATCTTACTACAAGTGCAATTGTATTAAGACTGATAAGTTTATAAAATGTAATATTGAGGGAAATATTATTTTAATTTCCCTATAATTAACCATTTAATATAGAAAACTATTAACCAATTTTATATCAAATCATAATAAGATGAATAGGATAGTCAATGTTATAAATTGTACATTAATAGCATGATAAACATGTTTACATTTTGACTCTAAGTTAAGAAATATTAACATTGTAGATAATATTACATTAGAGGACAAAATATTTCTGATTTTAGGAGTTTATATAACCTTATCATAATAGAATTATTATTTGATCGATCATTATCGAAGATATTAGATTAATATCTTACTACAAGTGCAATTGTATTAAGATTGATAAGTTTATAAAACGTAATAGTGAGGGAAATATTATTTTAATTTCCCTATAATTAAGTATTTAATATAGAAAACTATTCACCAATTTTATATCAAATCCTAATAAGATGAATAAGATAGTCAATCTTATAAATTGTACATTAATTTCATGATAATCATGTTTAATTAGTATTACATTTGAGGACAAAATAAGAATGAGACAACTAGTTAAGTGGGTAATTTTTGAAAAAAAAATGATAGAATTCCTCTCTACAAAATTGATAAAAAAACCTTGGAAACTTTAAAATAAACGTCTACAAAGAACTATAAAGTTTTCTCATCGTCTAAAATAAACGTCAGCATTCCCCATCGGTTGTTTGGTCATCTCATCGCCGAACCCTATGCTCGTTCCTCGTCATCGCTTGAAGATCGTCAAGCGTTGGAGCCTCCTTCGCAGTTGCTTATCCCCTTCAAGGTTAAGTCATGAAAACGAGTGAGAAAATCATAAGATTTAACTGTTAATAATATGATAAGTGATGAATTCCCTGCATATAATGTTCATACCATTTCATCCACAACGACTCTCATGTTGGCATCCTCATCATGGACATTATCATACCACTTGGTGTTATTCCCCCGAAGCCAACACTTTACGGTCACTAGTGTTTCGATGCTTTGTGTTGTGAGACGTGCATGCTTGTATGTGACCACAGCTTGACCGACAGAGAACACACGTTCGGACGGAGCACTGGTTGCACATACTGCCAGGAGTTCTCGTACAATGGGGGCAAGGGCAGGATATGCAATGTTTCCCTTAAGAGCCCACCAATGTAGCACGGGGTCTCCCTCATCTTTCACAGTTTCATTCATATAAGCATCTAATTGCTCTCAGGGTGTCAATGTCCATTGCACGGGTCCATCTTTCTTCCTCCATACTCGTTTCAACCAATCTTGCCTACTAGTCGAGCTTCTGGGAGTAGAAGGTGGCAATGAAGTAGATGAAGTTGGCGGTGGGGAGGGTAAGAGGCCTCTAATATATGCTATCGCCGCTTTCTTTGTCCTTTCATCAAGCATTGAACCCTTCTGATAGGGGTCCAATAGAGCTGCTGCTATGATAACATGATTTTCCCCATACCTTCTGCTGATAACTATCCAACTTTGCCTTCATCGCCATACATGCAAGGTCCATCGATATCTTCTCCTCGATTCTCAATTTCTTTACCGCTATGAAGAGTGTAGATGCTTCAACGTGATTGATCACGTTGCTCATATGCGAATCAAGCTCCTATAAGATAAATAGATAAGAGAGGCAATCAGACTAAGTCATGAAACAATTAAAAAGAGATGCAAATAAAATAAAATTATTAAGTTCTACTATCATACTTGCAAAATAAATAATACGTCGGTGATTGATGGGGTCACTGTTTGACAAACATGCTGAGTGGCGAAGGAGAATGGTTCTAATAAACCAGTAAATATCCATAGTAATTCCCACTCATCCTTTGATATCTTCGTCTCCTTCCCATTTGTCTTGAAATGAGATGTTCCTTCATCCAGGACGGCCCTCTTCTCAATGGCGGCTCGAAGCATGTCGTAAGTGTTGTTCCACCGCGTGGGACAGTCTAATTCGAGGAGGTTATTATCAGACATCTTCAAGTCAGAGCATAGTTTCGCGTACATAAGCCATCGTTGGCTACCATTGCGGGTAGCCCGAACCAAATTCCTAACTTTTACCACTGCCTCGCCGAGTGTGACATGTACCCTATGCATTGATGTCGATGTCGAAGGACCAATATCAACATCTTCTTCGACATCAATATCGCTAGCATAGTCAAAAGCCGTCAATTGCTCGTCGCCTTCTTCTTCCATCAATTGAGAAGCAGAAGGGATGTGAAAGCTCTTAATGGCGGATTGAACAACGAGGTTCAAAATATGTGCGAAGCACGGTATGTGCCTTTTTGCGGTGAAGTTCTTATTGTCTCTTTTCAACTTTTTCACCATTATAGCAATCATCTTCTTATTGCTGGATGCATTATCAGTCGTCACAACACTAACATGAAAGAAGAATACAAAATTAGTATCTTAATAAAAGATTAAGATTAATAGTATGAGTAAAATAACCAATACATAATTAATAAGCGAAACTAAGATTAATAGTATGAGCAAAATAACCAATACATAATTAATAAAAGAGATTAAGATTAATAGTATGAGTAAAATAAGCAATACAGAATTAATAAACGAAACTAAGATTAATAGTTTGAATAAAATAACCAATACAAAATTAATAAAAGAAATTAAGATTAATAGTATGAGTAAAATAACCAATACAGAATTAATAAAAGAGATTAAGATTATTAGTATGAGTAAAATAACCAATACAGAATTAATAAAAGAGATTAAGATTATTAGTATGAGTAAAATAACCAATACGGAATTAATAAAAGAAATTAAGATTTGTTGGACTTTAAAATAAAATTTATAAGAAAGAAAAATGAGATTTCAGGGTATACTAAATCAGAAATTAGAAAACGAAGACGAATCGACTAACCTTAGCCTGCAACTTAAACTCTTCTATAATTTCAAGTAGTATAGATGTCATATTTTCGCCGTCATGCTTCCCGGAGAGCTCTCGAACTGCTAACACACACTCATGGTATTCCCAAGCAGCATCAATCCAATGGGCTGTGACACCCAACAAGCCACATCCATTTTCTGATGTCCACGCATCTGCTGTCAGCGTCAGATGATATACTGAAGTGAACCCCGTTGCAATTGTCTCTTTCATCCTTTGGTGCATTTTACTTGTCCATGACTTTATCACCTTTGCACTTGGGGGATCTACTTCTATCTACGTCGCATATCGCCATAACTCCTTGAAAGCTTTGTGGTCGACGATGCTCCAAGGAGAGTCAATGAGGCACACGAAACGGGCAATGACATCCTTCGTCTCATCGGGGGTTAGACCCCCCAAGGTTTGCTTCTTCGGGGCATCAATCTTCAATTGCCCATCTGCCCCTTCAATAATTATGCATTGTTGGCTGCCATCAGCATCGCCAAATCCCTTAAGTGCATCATATAGCCTTCGATGCACAGTTTTCAAGTGCTTCCAAAAGACATTAGTGCTCCTGTCCGTTGGACGCTTGATGACCCCTTGCATCCCGTCTGGATATTTCTGTCGGCAAATTTCACACGAGTAAGTGCGGTCATGCATCAATTTAAAATATTGCATGATGGGAGATCGTGTGATGCGGCTTCGCTTCACTCTTGTTGACCCTTGCTCATCAAGAGATGGTGTCACATTTGTGTTTGCTTCTGCGGCATCCACGTGTAACGAACTGGAACTCTCCATTGTCAACATTTTCTAAAATACAAAGTAAAATCAAAAGTAATAAAAAAGAAATTAAAAAATTTTAGAAAATAATAAAACAGAAATTAAAAAAGTTGCAAAAGTTAAAAATTAGGTGTGAAACCAACATCACCCAGACACAAAATTAATAAAAAAACACATAATTTCTAAAAAGCCCAAAAAATTACAAAAATTTGGAGAAATGCAAAAGAAAACTCAGAAATTAAAAAAATTCAGAAATTAATAAAACAGAAACTAAAAAGTTGCAGAAATTAAAAACAACAAACAGCTCGGACATTAAAAAACCCAGACATATAAAACTGCAAAAGTTAAAAACATCATCATAAAAATCCTTTAAAACATAAAAAAATTCAAAAACCTAAACAAAAAAAGTTTAAAAAAACTCGATCACAAAAATAAATACATCGTCATAAAAGACCTATAAAAACGTAGAAATGAAAAACCTATAAACGACATTAAAAAAACATAGAAAATAAAAATAGAATTATAGAAAAATGTAGAAATTAGAGACACAGAATTGGAAAACGTATAAATTATAGAAATTTTGATATGTAAATATGCAAAAATCAAAAGGGCCAAAATACAAAAATTTTGAGAAATGCATAAGAACACGAACAATTTAAAAACTGATTCCAAATCGTGATAAACTAATTTGATACTAAAATTAATAATACCAAACAAACAAACAAACAACTTGGAATAAAACACAACCAAAATAAAAATAAGAAATACAAAGAAAATCAAAATTTAAACAAAAATACACCAAAATTAGGAAGACATAAAATAAATCAGAATTTAAATAAAAACGCACCAAAATTAGGAAGATCAAAAATTGAAATAAAAAAGGAAATGCAACGAGATTATGAAAACAAAAAATCAAAACTGAAATTAATAAAACAGATAATCGGAACTGAAAATCAGAATATAAAAAATGCAGAAATAAAAAAAAAGTACAAATATAAAAACCTCTTGAAAACATTTAAATTATCAGAAATAAAAACACAGAAATGCAAACACAAAATTGAAACCGTCATCATAAACAACGTAAAAAAAAGTAAAAGTTAAAAATTTAACTTACCTGATTTTTTGCGGAAGAACGCCGGAAGAACTGCGTCGGATGTGCGGGATTGCGGAATGCGAGAAGAACGTCGGATGTGCGGATTGCGGAATGCCGGAAGCGTGAACGTCGGAAGAACGCCGGAGGCCCGGAAGAACACCGCGCAGAGAAAAATCGGGAGAAAAACTCGGAAGAACGCGTGCGCAGTCGCAGAGAGTGTCAGAGACTCAGAGTGAATAATAGAAAATTGGAAATGTATTCGGGTATTAGGTTAATCGGGTTTAGGTACTAGGTAGGACTTAGGTTAATCGGGTATATATAAATTTATGAATTGATATTCAATTAGGTTAAACCGGATATCGAGTATCGGTATCGGTTCCCGATATCGATACCCGTATCGACACCCAACACCAACGGTAGCCGTTAGTGGATGACGGTCTCGGATGACGGTGTCGGAAACCGATACCGTCATCCAGTTACCGATACCGACATTTGGATGTCTGGTATCGGGTACTGTTGGTATCGGGTACCGTTTAGAACCTTAACGGTACCCGATACCGTTATCATTACAGATACCGGCATTCGATACCGGTATCTGAACGGGCGAAGCCTACCTTGGATAACCTTTTCTTGGTGAGAAACCTATCATTACTTTCTTAAACAAATAGATTTTGGTTAAAGAAGAATGTGAGAGGAGAGATTGTGGGAAAGAGAGAGAGAAAGAGCAAGAGAGAGATATAGATAATGAGTGCAAGGAGACATGATGAGAGAGTATAATGAGATATAATTAGAGAGAGTTGCAGAATGCGAGAAAGGGAGGGGAGTGGTGAGTGGAAAGAGAAAGAGAGAGGGATCAACAAGGAGAGAGGGAGGAGTGGTGAAGAGTGTGTGAGAGAGAGGGTGGGAGTGGCAGAGGGAGAGAGGGAGAGGGGAGCGTGGGAGTGGCAGGTTAAGAGCGAGAGAGAGTGTGATATAGCCCATTAGTAGCCAATAGTGCCATTTTCAGGAGGCTAATTAAAAACCTTTCTAGGTCAAGGGAGAGAATCTCAAGAAGTTAAGAAGATCTTCAAAGAATCAGATGAGATCTTAGAATATTATCTATAAACTCAATATGTTTTGTCATGTTTGGAAGCTGACAGAGTCTTTAAAATATCTTCGTCTAAGTATAGAATCTTTTTGTTGTCTTTCTAGTTAGCTCTTTAACATTTATGATGACAAATAGCTATTATAAGCCCAGTTAGTGTTCACTTTTCAAAGGTCTTCTCATTATGAATGCGATGGATATTATGTGGCATGTAAGCCAATCACACTTTTATTTCGTTTACATTCATTGAAATGAACTTTTATTCTTGTGTGATGTTTGCAATGAAATCCATGAACATATGTAATGATCAAGTGAATTATGATGAGATCATCATTCAGTGATTTCTAGTCATTTAAACATATGTTCTAAATGTTCCTATTCATGGGATATTCGAGAAGGACATCGAATTATTCGGAAAGAATAACACTATCTGATCTAACTCATATGATGAGTATGATTGATCCTGTGGCCATTGGTGTTGAGACACCAAGGATAGATAGTGGGTGCTCTTTGGAGAAAGAGTTCAGTGAATTGATTTGTATGAATCCTTGAATGGTATTATGCCAAATTGTGAATCAAGTTGATTCATGTCACGGTTGTGTACGTGGTCCTTTGACCTAAGACAATAAAGACATCTTGTGGATGGATGATCGTGTTTTGACTATGACTTACAAATTCCTAGCTACGGGATCTCCAAAATGTTATAGATTGGATACGACATGAAGTCCTTGAGGGTGATTGAGTGGTTAAAATGGGATCATCTGTCCTCGATATATGAGGAGATCGACTCAAGGAATGAGATGGAGTTAAATCCTTGACCATGGGTAATGGAAATATTAGAAAAGTTGTTCTCAATGATTTCCTACTAGTATCAGTACTAAATTGAGTGATCGATTAGGGTTCGACAATCAAGCATATCCTAAGTTATTCATGAGTCTCATGCGGATGAAGGATTATACGTACACGGTAACCAAATGACGACAAGGTTGCATAAAAGAGTTCTAATATATTCCATATCTCCCAGAGCACGTGTTGTAGCTTGGCACCCACCGGGCTGGCGACTCAACCTATCGATTGGGTTAAATCGATCCTTGGTCAATTAATCTATATGTTGATATAATTAATTGATAAGGAAGACCAATAAGTGTTATTGGGTTGATATAGTCATTAACTTATGAGATATATAGACCTAGAGGGTCACACACATAAGGTCAATGGGATGTTGGTGGATATAGACATATTAATAAGGGTTTTGTGAAAATTTTATATTCCTAAAGTCTATAAATGGAGAGAGAAATACCGTAATAGAGGTGCCCATGTAAGCCTAGTGAAAATTCTCTTCTTCTCGTGGTGACGAGTGTTCATGAGGAGATCCGATCGTTTAGAGACTGTGGATACCGCTAGAGACCGGACGCTTGAATGGTTGAAGAACTCTTTCAAATGATCTATGTAAGTATGAATTTTATTATATACTAGATGATAGGATCACCTAAAATGGATGATGAGATCATCTATTATTGGTGCTTGAACTCTGTTGAATGTTTTGATTCAACATCTTCCGCTACAATCATTGTTTTGGTAAAAAAACTTGGAGAACTTATCGAACCTCAGATCCCAACAAAATGAACCTTCATGGATGGGGGACTAGAAGAGAGAGAGAGAGAGAGAGAGAGAGAGAGAGAGAGAGAGAGCAAAAGAGATAGAGAGAGGGGGAGGAGAGAGAGATATAAAAGAGAGAGGTAGAGGTAGAGAGGAGAGGGAGAGGGAGAGGGGGGAGAGAGAGATGTTTCACTTATACTAGAACCCTAGCTGGTGGAAACAACTTTTAGAAATATTGGACCGGAACCTTCTCTTTCCGCGGCCGCCACGCTCAGTGGACTTCTATTTTCTGAATAAAATATCAAATCTTAAGGGCTTATCTAAAATAAAACTTCTGTCGAGGTCCGCACAATAATACAAAAGACGAAAAAAAAAATTCTCGGTGGTAGATATTTGGAGACCCCTGTAACCGCAAAACTCGAGAGTTTCTTCTTTTCAAGAATCACTCCACTTTCTTCTCTGCCAAACCCTAGACAGAGAAAGTTGAATCCAAGAAAGGGGAATGGCAGAAGAAAATCCAACAGACGAACTATCTCCGACCAAGTCTTCTCTCTCTAGGAGCAACTCACTGAGCCGGCTCAATGCGCAGGCACCGGAGTTCGTTCCTCGGACGCCTCCGGGAAGAATGGAGCCGAGGATCGTGCAGATCCATCCCGTTCCGCCGCCGCATTCGGTCATAAGAATCTTCCAGCATCCTCCGAATCTTCATTTTCATCGTGTGCCTCCTGTTCAGAATCAGTTTGAGTATTTTGGCGGCGGCGGAGGATTTAGGGATCAGGAGGTTTCTGACCCGGATCATGCGTCGTCTTCGGCGTCAGCTGCGGTAGATCTGTCTGAGGATGTTGTGTATAAGATCACGAATCAGGTTCCCTATTTTGCTCTTTATGTTTAAATGTAATTTTTTAACCCTTGCCTAAAAATTCTCGGGGGAAACTGATTTCTATAAATATAAACTTAAAACTTCAAAGATGCAATTACTTTACTCCTGAAACTCGTGCCATTAAGATTGTAGTATATTTTGGGTGCACTACAATCTGATGATCTTTGTACCATTTTGCTTAAATTTGAAGTGTCAGTGGGCTTAGAGTTTAGAAAAGATCATGATGCTTCGTCCTAAAGAAAACCTATGACGATGGGCTCCATCTGATGATGTTGGGTTACAAAATCACGAATCAGGATTGTTTAATTTTGCTTTGTGAACTAAGAGGTTCAATGAAGGCATCTTTGCATATATTTCTTTTCTTCGACAGCAGAACTTGTTTGCAGGAAATCAAAAATCTTTTTCTTTTGCAATTCGAAAGTCATTTATGTTACAAAGGGCGTCTGTCGACATGAACTTACAGAAATGCTCTTATTTTCACGAATGCAACTTGCGCCTTTCAGTTTATAGTGCAATAAGAGTGCGGTTATAGTGCTTTAACATATTTATGATTGTTCGTCTTGCTTAAATTTGTTAACTTACAAGACTTTGATGTTGAGAAGAAACATGAAGATGCTACATTTTAAACATCTTATGTGCGTTGGGATCGTGTTATGCATTTTTATTAATATTTTAATGGCAAATAAAACCTATTAATGCGAGAATGATTATGTTACGTCTATTAATGGAAACAAGTCTTTGCTTTGATATGGTAGGTAGAGTATTACTTCAGCGACATAAATTTAGCCACCACTGAGCACTTGATGAGGTTTATCAACAAAGATCCTGAAGGGTTTGGTGAGACTTTTGTCCTCTACATTTTTGTCTAATTTGTGTTTAACTTGTTAAACTTTATGATATGGCATGAAATATCGACCAAATCAAGAGATGAAAAAAAACAAAATTTTTTTATTGAATGAATGATCAACACAAACAAGTTCAGAGGTTCACACCAAACAGCGGATATGCCAGTAACCTGTTGCTGGGATCTACTTTCGTTCTAGCACTTCCAGATCTCCCCTTCAGGGCCTGGTTTGTGAGTGGTCCCATGATCTCCCTTCTTCTGTATTTGGCAGATGTCCCTACAGCCCTGGCCCTATTTTTAGGCATTATACAAGCTATAAGGGTACATTACAGGAATCTCATTCACAACTACCCTTACCAAGGACTGTATTGGTTATCAGCCCAAACTCTATTTTGGGGTCATATCACGTTACTGCTTGTTGCATCTGATGGTTAATTTGTGATTCTTTTGTCATTTTTATTTTAGAAGATTAGTTCTTGTGCCATGTCAAATTATGTAAATTTATGGTTGATATGGATCCTAAACTATGTAGGATGCCCGTGAAAGATACCCTATTTATCATTTAGATTTATTCCTGCACCCTTTTCCTTATAATACATTAATCTTTTACAGTGTCCCTTCATATAGTTCAAACTTCAAACTGCATTATCTGAAATTGACCTATCAATTTTTTCTCTAAAGTCAGGTTTTTTTATTTCTAATTTCCTGCCAAATTACCCAAATTTATTCTTTGGTATTATGACTCTTTCAATAGTACATCGATCTAACATTTAGCAGGTCACATACCTCCGCCCCACTCTCTCGACTCCTCCCTTCCCCTTTTCTCTCTCCGCACCCTCCCACTTGTTTTTCATCTCTATCTCCCCTCCCCCCCCCACGGGGACAGGGTCCTTTTTCTCTCTGATCTCAACCTATCTATCAATACTATGCTCTCTCTCCCATTCTTTCTTTCCTTTTCTCTTTCCTCCCCCCTTCTCTCTACATTCCTCTCCCTCCTGTCTGCTCTCTCCCTCTCACTTTGCTCTCTGCCTCGCTGCTGCTCTCTCTAATCTCTACCCACCTGTTTATATTACTGTCTCTTTCTCTCTCCTGCTCTCTACCTGTTTATTGAAATGTCTCTTTTCTCTGTCCCCCGTCCCTCTTCCCTTGCTCTCTCTGATTTCTACCTATCTATTGATATTGCCTCTTTTTATCTCTCCCTCTCCTGCCTTCTCTTTCCATCCCCCTGCACTCCTCCTTTCTCTCTGCTCTCCCACTCTATCTATATCTCTTTCCAGCCCCTCTTGATGTGCTTTTGAAAGACTAATTAGTCATCAAGGATTTATCCTCTCCTGAAGGCCACTAAATTATCTGTTTCAAGATAAATTCCCTTCGCACAAGCATCCACGTTTACAGGTTTCATACATGCTCTTTAGGGGATATATGACCAGAATGCCCTGCAACTGCCCTCGGAAAAGGACTAAAATAGTCTTCTTGATGATACTCCAGTGGAGGAGTACATGACGTTAATACCTTGACAACTTCCTGCTCACGAAGACTGCGGTAGTCTTCTACACAATGCTCCAGATGTTGGATATAGGCGGAGATTGCTCATTCAACTACTCTCTGCTGTGGGTTTTTTTTTAACTTTGTAAACTTTGCTTCAATTTAGGTCCACATCAGATCTATAGTTTTCCTATAATAAAGAGAGATACAAAGCCACCCCTATATGCCCTCTCTTCATGAAAAATGAGAGCACCGAAACCAAGAATCAGCACATGCCAATTCAGTTGAAAAAAACTACTACAAATTAAATTAAGGGTGTCAGCCGCCTATGATTATGTATTTCTTTCTGTTTTAATTAAGTTTGGGCTGTAATGATACAGACCCACTAGGTGTTTCTGTACACTTATGTCCTTATCGGACATAAGTGAATCGGATCCAGGCTATCGGGTCCACGATAGCCTGGATACTTACAGCACCTAAGATACGTATATAAAAACCCTATGGCGCCGCCAGTGTAAGTGTAGTGGTTTTCGTTTTTGTGCCCTAAGAAAGGTGCTTCTCTATTTCGTGTTTTTCTTAACCTCAATCTCAGAATCAAGATTAAGGTTAGGTCTCACAAAGGGGAACCCGTGTCTAAAGTTACAACATGTTGGATAGGCAGAATTTATCTTGAACGATTTTCAATCTTGGATTCTGGGTGGCAGCAACTAGAAATTTCCAGGTCTCAATCTTGAGAGTTTCTGTTATGACATCTGAGTGGCTGATTCAAGGAGGTTGTACTGGCATCTCTGGGGCTTGACTGGAGCCCAAGATTATAATAGGCCTACTGGTAAACTGTTCCACAACTGTAGTTAAGAGCGTAGACTCCAGGGTAGGGCATTGGAAGATCAGCTTATAGTCACTCCAATTCTTCTAGTTTTACCTTTTTTTTGTTGTAACAGATTTCTTGAAGAATTCTTGCTCTGGTTTTCAAAGCTGGAAGTTCCTATCTCACTTTGGTAACATTTAAGTCAGAGTTGGAGTTCAAAGCTTCGTGATGAGGCAACATCTGCTTGCCTCAACTTTAATGCCAGACTGATATGATCCTCTTACTAGACTGAAACATTTTCTGTTATGACCCTCACTTGTGGGTAGTTGTAAGAGCAACCTCCCAAAGGCTATAAATAAGGGAGGCGCCCTTGTGGAAGTTATGGAAATTATTACGAGGAATTCTTTGGACTAGCTCTCTGATACGATTCTGCCTTCCCTTGGTTATCTGAGGAAGAAGATAACGATAGGCTGGCTAAACCTAAGGAAAAGGAGGACGGTAATCAGCTGGGCGTCCATCCTGATCCATAAAGTGGTCTGGAGGTCCGTAGTATGGACCTCTGGCCTAATAAATAGAAAGGGTCGCAGTATAAAAAAAGGGGGGAATCAAGAAAGCAGGAATCACTCGCCATGTCTGAAGATTGCACTCACCTATTTTTTGAGTGCCCATTGGTTCAGCCCGTGTGGGCTGCGGCGGCTTTGGATGGACTCGACACCATGTCGGCGGATGCTTTTTGGCGATCGCTCTGTCAGGGCCCTTTCAGACGAGAGGCGGAGAAGAGGACCATTTTCGCGACCTTATGGACGATATAGCTCCATCGGAACGAGATCATCTTCAGGGGTCGTCTCCCCTCCTCCGACGCGGTACAGCATGATGCGAGGTGGATTGCACAATATTGGCATCTCGGTGTCACCAATTATGCTGTAACTGACCCACAATACCGGTCATTTCTTCAATGACAAAGGGGGGCCACTGTTTTCGGGTGGCTCTCTATCTTCTTTCAAAAAAAAAAAAGACAAAAAAGAAAAAGAAAGCAGGAATCACCTTCTGGGAGCGAATTCAAGTTGCGAGCAGAGACCTCTGTGCTAGGGTTTCATTCGACCCGGGGCGGGAGGTGCTTGGACTCTCAAAATGGATCTTCTATCAGAGAGGACGCTCGTCGTGGAGACCTGAGTGGGAAGATCGACGGAGCTTAGGCTGTGGGCTCTCGGATAACTCAGCGGGTGGAGTTATCTAAGGACATTCAGGAGGTACATTCTTGACCTCCTTTTCCAGAGTTGATATGAGTCGTATCACTCTCTCTCCCCTCTCCCCACCCTAATTGGTGTTACTCCTCCTCTGGCACTCTTTGTAGTTCGGCAATGCTCCACCTTCATCTTCCTTGCTGACGCCTCATCTATCTCACCTATTTCCCTGTCTCATTGTTACATGCTGCTAGTAGTGCATTTCAGTTTTTATCTGTTTGCCTTGCACAAATTTGAACTAACTATAAAACAACAAAAAGGATGAGATAATTCTTAGATTTCCATTGTTCAAAAAAAAAAAAAAATCTTAGATTTCCTTTTGAGGTCTGTGACTTTTGCCTTGGAGTCACCCCATTTACTCATACATTTTTACACATGAACGATCAGTACTCTAAAAAAATATTGCCGCTTTCTCTTTACTTAATTTTCTATAATAATTCAGCATCACTCTAAAATATTATATCCCTTTGTCTTTACCTAAAATTATACGATGTCTTCCAACAGTACCAATGACAGTTATTGCGGGCTTTAAAAAGATTAAGTCGCTTGTCAGCAATAATTCTCAGCTTGCCAGTGCCCTGCGAACTTCGTCCAAGCTAGTAAGTTATAATGCTGGCTGTAGAATATTTTTCATTTCTGATTATCTGATTCTTTTAATTTTGGGTTTCATCCATGCAAAAGTTTACATGTCAGAGCTAGCTCTCAGATATTTGGGCTGGGTGTCCAATTGTCTGGTCCACATCGAGACTAGATGCACACGTGAATGGTGTCTGGTTGGTTCATCAGAATCACCCATACTATGTCATCATCAACCGTTTGGATTCTTGATGATGTGTGATAGATTCGTGAGGAGGAACTAGGGTGATCATGTTATGACATGATAGCAGTAGTCTTTTAAAAAATTTGTAGAATACCTATTTTATTGTCAAATAACATGGGGAAGTTTCTGTTTTTTCATCTGCATTTTTTTGTTATATACATTTTAAAATGTATTTTAGAGGTGTTCTTGATTTGTTCAGGTAGTTAGCGACGATGGAAAGAAAGTCAAACGGCAGCAACCTTTCACAGAGGTTGATTTAGAAGAATTACAGGTTAGTTCTCTGAACTTTTTTTCCCAATATTTCCATTACTGCATCTTGCATGTGATGATTAGTATGGCGGTTCAATGTTTAATCACTTCTCCAGTCTCGCATTGTTGTTGCTGAGAATCTCCCTGAGGATCACTCGTACCAGAATCTCATGAGGGTTTTTTCCATGGCGGGCAGGTGGGTCAACATTATACAAGTCAACAAGTTGACTTGTCAAGGGAAGTTAATTGTTAATGCTAACTTTTGGCAGAGTGAAGACAATTCGCACGTGCTATCCGCAAACCCCCTCTAACAGCGGAGCTTCTGCACCTTCCAAGCCTGGAAAGATGGACATGTTTCTGGGAAATAAGGTGTCGTTTTAATTGATAATCTGAATTATTAAATTACTTCTTCCATTGAAAATAAGGTAAAAACGATTTGCTTGCAGTTGCATGCATTTGTAGAATATGAGACGTCAGAGGAGGCCGAAAAAGCAGTACGTAATTAGCGTTTCCTGTTGTGCTTCTTTATTGACTAAGTTAACTCTGAACATTAATGGTTGAGCCTTTTTGTTTACCAGGTATCCGAGCTGAGTGAGGAGAAGAATTGGAGAAGTGGTCTAAGACTCCGTCTGCTCCCCAGATGCATGGTAGTTGATTCACATAGACTTTTCGACCGTCTGATTTTAATAAAAAAATAATTTATAAACTCTTTATTTATATTTAAATAAAGAAATCGAGAGATTTGATAACGATTTCCATAACTGTCCCTTGAATTTCAGAACAAGTATGGGCAGAATCGGGGGAGGAAAGGGAGCAACGAGGTGGACGGGATTGGAGAGGATGAAGACGCCTCCACATCAAACCAGCAGCTGCATGATAGGCATTTTGAGGATCCCTTGTTATCTAGCGAAGCATCTAATGAACACTTGGTGGTTCCCTCTCTCTCTCTCACTCGTTTTTATTTCTTCTCTATTGTTTCTCTTTCTTTCTTTTTTCTCTTATGCTACTCACACTCTTTGTCTCCTCTCTCTTGTTTCTCGCTCTCTTGCTGCCATCTCCTTTCTCTCGTTTCTCTCCATCTCATCCCTTTTTCTGGCGTCTCTCTGTCTCACATTCACCTCTCTGTCCATCTACGTTTCTCTGTTTTCTGGCTTCCTCGTATTCTCTCTCCCCCAAGGTTTGCCCCCCCTTCTCTCTCTTACAGTTTAGCGCTGTTGGTCCACCTTCTCTCTTGCTCACTCTCTCTTCCACTGTCTCTTTTGTGTCTTCTCTCGTCTCTTTTCAGACATACCACTGGCTTACACTCTTATTCTCTTGTGGGTTTCCCTCACAACATGAACAGGTAGACGATGGCTACCAGCAGGAAAGGGACGCCGGTGGGAGACGAGGCCGTGGCAGGGGTAGAGGTGGTCGTGGCCGTGGCAGGGGCAGCTCTGCTCATGCTTCCAACCATGCGCTGATTGATCATTCCCTTGGCCCCAAGCAACCCCAGGGCCCCCGAATGCCTGACGGCACGAGGGGTTTCTCCATGGGCCGAGGGAGACCCTCTTCCCTTCCATAGTCAATCCTGGTTGTACCGGAGTAAGACTAATCTACGACCATCCTGAAAGGCGTTTGTGTGGCTTATATATAAATCACAGAAGCATGAGTTTGCTGCCGTTCGAT
The DNA here is from genome assembly GCA_024174645.1 of Lemna minuta. Taxonomy (NCBI): domain Eukaryota; kingdom Viridiplantae; phylum Streptophyta; class Magnoliopsida; order Alismatales; family Araceae; genus Lemna; species Lemna minuta. The sequence goes on from CM044109.1 coordinate 3,675,119, forward strand.
TTAGATTATCACTGGTTCCCGCTTAATGATTATTTTGCTTACTTAGGAAAACAGATACCCTCACAGGTTCAGAGAGACTGTCAGATGGATAAATAAATAGAGAGATAGGCGGTCAGGTAGATGGATTATTGCTTGTAACAGGAGCCAGGTTCCTCGGGGGCCACCCGACCGCCTCCAGATACTTCGCCGGCAGCGACTCCTCTCTGATTAAGAAGGCACCTGAAGTGGGCCAGCCGGCTTGTTGCGCTGCGAGGATCCCTGGCCAGCTTATCTAGTGGGGTCCACATCCGCTCTTCAAAGTTCAAACCACCAGATTAGGGTTAACAGCAATGGCATAAAGCGTGAACAAATAAAGCGTCAACGGTTATTCGACGCCCACGCCCAAGATGTTGTGATTGTGGACGTGCTCGTTCATTACTAGACTTCCAAGTCAACAGTAAAGCGTAGGCTTTCACTCAGTCATTCAAATGTCGAATATTAATCTATGATGCGAACAAATGCGGTACTGAAAAATAGAATAATTCGAAATCATTAACATTGACGACTTCCTGAAGTTACTAGACTATCAAACAAGTCGAGGCAGTAAAAAATTAGACTACCGGCACTGGCACTGGAACCGAACATTAATGGGTATAAAAGCACGAATGAAAGGACAGATGGATGGGTGGAATGAGGGATTGACGAGGGTTGGAAGGATATGTGGATAGGATTGGATGGATTGATAGGAGGATTGGAAGGATATGTGGATAGGGTTGGATGGATTGATTGGAGGGTTGGAAGGATATGTGGATAGGATTGGATGGATTGACAGGAGGCTGAACTGTCAACACGATTAAACCATGTCAAGGGGGAATTCTTTTCTCTCCCATCCAAAGGGCCCACGTGATCGTCTATTCGAAAATACCATTTTTCTGCCGATGATGAATGATCAAGGGGATTCGACACAGATGCCCTTGGCCTGTGACGAGGGACCTCATCGATTGATAAGAATCTCCTAGTTCTTTATACCAACATATAGTCAGAAAGACGAACAAACAGATAGAAATAAAAATAGAGCGAGAGAGATAAATCGACGGATGCATGTATGACATATGAGGAAAGAGATGAGTACCTGCAGCCGCAGCAGCACGCGGCCAGATGGTCTGCTCAATATCAGACCCATCAACTGTCTCCCCCCACATGCATACTTCTCCTCCAATCACTAGATCTCGGTGTTTGGGATCCGTTATGTTTGTGAGAGGCTCATTCATGTAAAAATCTTTCCAGGTCGTGGTCAAATGGTCAAGGTACCACTTGTTCTGATTGCTGACTATGCACCTCAGCCCAGCAGCGACTACTCTCGGAGCTACTCCCACGTCCAGCCTGGAATATCCAATAAACCATAAAAGGAATTAAATATGATTTATTGTATTTTCTGATGCGGAATAAAGTTCCTGGGAAGGGAAGGCACCAATTGTGTACGATGGTCTTTGGATTCAACTTTTTTCCAAAGTTGTCAAAGGTTTCCTCCCTGGCGAAAAATAGATAAGGCGTGATACTTAGAAAGAGAAAGAGAGACAGACGGTGAAGATAATTTCAGGAGAGAGAAAGTACCAGTTTATAACCTCGTAACCATGTGAGAGAGCAATCTTTTGGGCTCTCAATACAAAATACTGGTAGGCATCCGATTCATTCATCCCACGCTCTTTTAGCCTGAAGCCCATTAAAAGTAATAAACAAGAATGCGTCTCAAAGTAGCTTAATTTTCACAGAATTTTACCATTTTTTTATGTGGGGCGTCGTCCTCCAGCATTCTTGGGACACATTGCACCAAAGTTAGATTTTTGTTCTTCTTTTTAGAAAATCTTGAATGGTAAAAAAGCTGAATAATTCTTAAAACAAATATTAAATTCAGGAAAACACTCACTAGTATCAACTTCATCTCCTCCCAAGTGAACAAATCTGAACTTGAAGACTTTGCTGAAATCTGAAACACCAGTCCCAATAAAACTCTTACCCTTGGTTTAATGGCCGACGTTGAGCCCACGAAGCGGCATGAAGAAAAATGATAATCATAATCAAACTATGACTCCAGAATCACCTGAGAGAACTCCGTCAATAACTTTAAATGTGAATTCTTTGCTGACGTCAAGTGGTTGTTGACAGTCTGGCGATGGCCACAGAGAAGGGTACCCGATACCCCTGAAAAATCAACATTCAAATATTTATGAGGAAGGCCGAGGGGCCAAAACACATTATTTTTCAGAAAACTTTAAGTTGATGATATCCTAATAAATAAATAAAGATAAAATTCCCAAAGCTAAAATAATACTGATTTATAAATTGGAAGAAATATGCATGAAACTACCAGGAGAGAGCATGACCCGGCACATCAATCTCAGCCAAAACATTGACTCCCCGTCTCTGGGCATATCTACAAAAGTTGGTGATGTTCATCAGATCAGCAAATATTTCAAAAATCATCATTTCAACATAATAATCAATGTACCAGATAAAGTCAAGCTAGATCGAGTGTATGTTATTATTGATCACTCGTTGAATTTCACCAGTAAAGCATCATATGTGAACTTTTAAACCCTCTTATCAAGGACCTTTTATGAGTTGCATTAAAGTCATCCACTAAATTTTGTTACCATTGCTAACCCAGAATGATCGAGGTCTAATATTAATAAAAAGTTATTTTGAATTCATAAATATACAGAGAAAAAGTTGTTTTATCCCACGAGCAGATTTTTCCATGGCGCGAGAAGAGAAAATGCTTTGATCAGTTGCTGTGATTTTGTTGTTAAGGAGTATAGTGTGCACTTGCCATTGATAAAAGTCCAGATGAAACCAGTTACTGTAGTTACAGCCTTAAGAGATCCAATTATGCAATGTATCACTCATTGTTGGGCAGTTTTAAGGGTATAAGTACGTCTAAGGGTGATCTAAACAATATATTTGACATTGGACATTTACAGCCTCAATAGTTATCATACCCACTGAGGGATTAAATGGTAGTTGACCAATTAGGGTTATCTTGTAATCTATATCTTTTATGCTGGTGAATTTCCTACAGGGAAGGCAACACAGATGATAAAGGATTTACAAGCAGAGTAATATTTCACAATCAATAAAATAAAATCTAGCCGAAGTTGAATTCATAGAAAGGTGAGACTCACGTTACAATCTCAGCTGCATCGGCCATTGTGTATCGCTCTGAGTAAGAATAAGCACCATTCCATAGTCTAGGATAAGAAGGAATTTCCAAGGGAAATGACTGAGTATCTACGATATGCCAGTGAAGAACATTCTGCACAGTAATTATGAAATATATTTACTCTGGAAATTTTGAATGGTACTTTTAGTCAACCAGAAATGGAAAAATTAGCATTTAGCCTTTCAATAAAAAAGCAGAAGTTTACTGTACAACGTCGCCTACTTAATTAAAAAAAACTGTAACTGTTGAAGCCTAAATAACAGTAAAACCCAGTGTAAGTCCAAGAGTAACAGTTATACCAATTTCGAATAGGCCATGGCATCAATAACTTTCTTCATAACCGCCAAAGTTTGATAATGTCTTGAGGTATCTGCATTAAACAAGAATTTTGAATTCATGAAATAAATAGTAATTTTCAAAAATGTATCACTAATTGCATGATCAAATCAATGTCCTTCTAATAGAGCACGTAGGGCTAATAGTCAGAAAACCCCACGAAAAATAAGTACTTCCTCATTTTCTCAAATGTCTGGGACATTTGATACGCACCAATTAGGAGACCTCGATAGTGAAACCTTGGCTGATCAGAAATCATCCATGGAGTAAGATGGAGTTCAATGTTTCTCGTTGTAAAATTGAAATAACAAAGTTGACTAAATGTCTGCAACATAAGAAACAAGAATTCAGAAATATTGTGCGGGACTAATTATAAAATTAGAAGTTCTAGTCAATGTCCATGGTCAGCTTGACGTACCTGGAAACCATGAAGGGCTCCATAAACAGTTCTGGCCTGCACTATGACCCATTAGAAATGACATATAAAGAATAAACCAATAGTAAGATTATGAACCAAAATATACATTCATTGGCGAAATTTTGAATTTGCATAAATATAACCCTGTTTGTTTAAATTACTGACTTCAATACGCCCAAAAAGTGGATAGGCAGATGAAGGAACGAAAAGCTTATAGGATTCATCAACGCCAAAATCCAGCTGCAGAAAAATTTAAAGCTAAGGGGACAGTCGAGAAAGAGTCGTCTAGAAACTTATAAATCTCAGGAGAAAGAGAAGTACAGTGTCATCAGATGAAGAGATCTCCACGACAATGCCGTTCAACGCTCTCGAATCGTTTGAATTGACGGTTATAACATGCGAAGCAAAGACAATATCTTTCATCCTCGAGAATCCATCCCGCAAAATCCCTGGACCATCAGTATAGCTTCCTTCTACGTGCAACTCAAAATCCTTGCTCAAATACAGAGTATGTGAACCGTAATTCACGGATTTAGGCATCGGCCACACGTTCAGTCCAACGACCACATCAGATGCAAGCATAAACACCATAAAATGAAGAAATAGCCGACCAAATGGGAATGACATTTCCTTCAACTATTAAAGAATAATATTGGAAGAAAATCTATATCATACTTGAGAGTAATTTCCAAAAATGTGATCTTGGAATCGCAAGGAAAGTGGCCTATCGTGAGGAGATAAATCGCAGAAATGAAGCAGAATATAACTACGGTGAATAATGTTTCGCGTGTAAGCGTGGAGGTGGCATGATTGCCGCAGCAGTGGCGGACAAGCCAAAGAAGAGGAACTCACGTGCATGCTCTACTCTGTGAAGCATCGTGAGGCGGGACACCGGGCAATTAGATATGGAAATCGACAAAGAATGTCAGACAAAAAAGTTAGTGCGAGAGAGAGTGGCAGACGAAGAGGACGCCCGGTAAGATGTCACGTGAAGCGTTCCCGCCAACCTGGAGTTTTTACTGATCGAATCGCGTTCGTCCAATCGTTTTTTTATTTTTGTAATCCAGCGGCGGACGACGAGCTTGGCGAAAAGAGGCCATGTTTTGTAATTTATGGAAATCTGAGGCTCAATTGTAAAAGCTTTTTTGAACTGAACGGATATCAAAATGAAATATTAGTAAACTAGTTTTTATACTGGTATAATTAAAGTTTCTTAACTTATGCATAAAATTTGGTCTGAGTATTTCCGTCTGTAAAGAAGCCGGTAACTCAGGGTGTCACGAGATGCATGTTCCCGTTGGATATAGATCCAACGGTCCCCCTTTTCCAATATCAGAGAAACCGGAAACTGGGACTGATGCCCGTTTTTTCCCAAACTGCACGTTAGCCTGCAACGTTTTACAGATCAGCCACTCTGCTCCCTAGCCAGGGCGGTCACATGAAAAGAATTCCGGTCCATAAATTTCTTCAAAATGGAAATGTTTTCAATTTCTTCTCAGACTGCAGTCTTAGAGGATGAGTTTAATTATGCGACTGATTAATATACTCAGAGAAGTCTCACAGTTTTCACTATTTCTTCCAATTGAATCATTCATTCATCATTCCCACATTCTCGAGGAATTTATTCGTTGAAATTACCATCTTTACACAGAACGAGAATAACCCTAGAGTGCGTAGATCCTCTTGTTCAGCTCTGAATTGGATTCCCCTGCCTCAGACAAAGATCCAGACTGGCTCACAGCCCTCTTTCTCAGATTTCTCAAATTTTTCTGCTCCACCCTATGCCGAATCACACAGTAGATCATGGATCCCAGAGTTGTAAGCATAATGCCAGCACCCATGGCGGCAGTCAGTGCTGCCATCCACCTATTCCTTCCACCCACTACAACAAAAGTTAATGCTACAAAAGCCACAGAGATAAACATGCACGCCAGCCACATCAGCTTATTGATGATGGATACCATTTTCTTCTTTGCCCGCTCCTGAATCACAATAACAGAGGTCTGGACGACAACAACTGCTAAAGAGATGAAGAGGGACAGCGCATCCGCCACGAAGAAGACGATGAACTCTGGTCTCGTTGCTATGAATGCTTCTCCTAGTGAGTAGCCAATTGTTTCTTGCTCCACATACTCTGCAGGGACAGTGAAGATTGCAGCAAATGCCACAGTGGCGATAAGAACAGCGACAATTGTGTTGGAATTGACTGCATTGTTTAAGCCTGCAACGTGGAGTTTTTTCAGCCTCTTCTTGATTCTGTGAACTCGGATGCCAGTTTTCCTGGATTGCTGGAGTTGTGAGTGAACGCCCCGTTTTATGTCGTCAACTGTCTGATTCAGCTGCTTGACAGGATTTAATGGCACCACCAGTTCTTTGGCAGAGCTGCCACCACTGCGGCGGAGCACAATGGCAAGTTCCTCATTCCCGCTTTTCTCCAATATGTCCACCGCAGTCTCCCCTACTTTGTTGAAGGCATTGACTTTTATCCCCTCTGCCTCTGTCAGTGTTTTGATCATCTGCTTGTCCAAAAATCAAGTTTTTTTAGAATCTATAGAAATTTAAGATTTTAGGATTTCAATAGTTAAGTTTTCTGCTTTTTAAGTACTAAATTGAATATTTATTTGGAATTTCCATTCAGCTGAGAATTAATTTAGAATGGATTTACCAGAGGAAGGGCTTTCTTGGCAGCAACATGGAGAGGAGTGTTGCCCTTGAAATCCTTAGCATTGACTACCGATGGATCAGCCTTTAGGAGCTCGGAGATTATTGACAAATTTTGACCTTTGACTGCAACGTGGAATGGTGTTTGACCCTTCTTATCAATTTCTAAGCAGTAGTGGGGGTCAACGATCAAGAGTGACTTGACAATGTCCACGTGACCCATTCGGGCTGCTGCATGGAGTGCAGTCTTCCCATTGTTCCGGGTGATCTTTGTTAGGGTGGGAGTGGATTCAAGCAGGGTGTTGACCACGCCTAAATGGCCTTGGACTGCTGCAGTGTATAGAGGTGTCACGTTGGTGGGGCCCACGGTCAATGCCAGCTCGGAGGAGAGAGTGAGTAGCTCTTTCAATACATCTAAAAAGTCAAATGAAAAGAATGCATATGAAAATATTGAAGTCTAAAGCAAATATGTGTTTAGAGTTTGACTTTTCAGTTTTCTCGGTTCACTTGATAATAATTATATTTCATTTGGAATATCATCTTACTTTACCTTTTAATAAACCAGATTACCAGATTCTTCTCAAATTCCGGTCAAAATTAGAGAGAATAATTCAACCTCAGTCCGAGGCCACCGAATTCCTACCCAGAAGATTATACCCCGCAAATTCTAGAATTTCATCCACAGATGATAGCAAATTGGTTTTTATGACCTGGTGACCGGGTCTGAGTCTCCGATACAATACAGTGGGAGACAAATTATAAATAGTAATAACATTGCCGAAACGGATTCTGATGATGCTGATGCTGGCAAAGATGCGAACAAAACTAATAACAACAATGATGATGGCGTTGAAGCAACTACAATGTTGTCACTGATATCGTCATTTTCGTTATTGTTGATGATGATGGTGATGGTGATGGTGATGATGATGATGATGGTGATGATGATGATGGTGATGATGTTAAGAATGATGATGGTGATTGTGATGATCATAATCGTGTTCATGATGATGAATTATAATACTCATGAGGTTGATGACTCTAATAATGAATTTTACGAAGATGTTGATCATCCTCGTGATGTGGATGACTACGACTTTAGTCACAAGGATAATGTTCACCCTGAAGACAATGATGATGCTAAAATTGAGCACGTTCTTGATGTTGCTGCTGGTGATGATCATCATCGTCATTACAGTCATGCTGATGGATGATGTTCATGATGATGATGATATTGATAATGATGACGACGACGATGATAAGGGTCACAACGATAATGATGACCATGTTGTAAATGTTGATGATGCCGAAGATGCTGTTAATGTTGATGATACGGAAAATACCGAATACAATGACGATAGTGATGATGGTGAAGATGCGGTTGACGTTGAAGATGATGATGATGATGATAGTCAGACACTGACCTATATGCCCTCGTTTGGCGGCGACGTGAAACGGGTCGAAGCCATTATGAGCCTTAATGGCAGCCGAATTAACATTAGAGAAGCGCAACATCTCACGAACAATATCCACAAACCCATTTTCCGCAGCAACATATAGCGCCGTCTCTCCATCACAGTTCTGAGCGGAGACCAGACTCGCCAAATACCCTCCATCTCCATCAGATAATATTTTCTGAACCTGGACCAAATTTCCAGCCCTGGCACTCAGATGAAGAGTAGTATCCCCGCGTTTTACGGGGCTATCTTTCCACTTAGTTTTCTCCTGAAAATTCTGCTCCGTTTTCACCGCATTTATCTGGAAACTCACTTGTTTCTCGATCTTCGCCATCGGAATCAAAAGAAAACTTAAATTCGGAACCCTAGACTTCTTCTGCTGTTCAACCCAGAAATCCCCCAAATATCAGCAATGGCGGCGGAACCTATATCAGAAGTTTCACAGATTCTGTCTCCTCAACCAGCGTTCCGTCTCGCTTCGTCTTTTGCTCATTTTGGTCCGATGCTCGGAAGCTTCCGAGTAGAAGTTTAGCCGGGAAAAAGACAAAGTTGAAACTAATACGAGAGAATAACGGACGAGAAGAATACGCTGACGCCAGGATGCGAAAAGGAAGGGGGTCAGCGGGTGTATGCATACCTAGCTGTACCGGACCGACAAAAAAAGAAACATGGTCAGCGTAGTTGTAGAGGACTTCTGTCTTTCACTCTTTATTTGGCAAAGAGGGAAGAGTCCACGCAGTGTGGCTCGGAACTGAATCATCGACCTTAATTCGTCATTTAATAGAGAACAGGGGAAACGGATAGACCTTAATCGCTATTAATGGCAGAATACGTCATTTAATTCCTATTAAATGATTCAATTATGATTAATTAAGGGATTAAGATACTCCCTCAAAGTGTGGGTTTAATAAAATATAGAGGTTGCTTATTCTTAATTATTTGAAAATGGGCCGATTAATTAATAATTAATGAGGATTCAGAACTTCCTCTTCTCCATGAATAGAGAGCCATGGTCTTTGAATCACCCAAGGCTTCTACCCTCTCCATGGAATCCCATTGCCTGAGAGAGATCGCTAAGTCTGACTTGGGAAGACTCCAAAGACTTGGCTAAGAGGGATGGAGGCATGGAGCCAACGATGAACTCCTGTTTATCTTTAATTTATGCCTATTCAGAATCCTAAGAATCTAGATGCAGATCTTGAATGAGTGAAAATGCGTAAGGGATTAGAGGCAGCGAGGGAGAGAGAGAGAGAGAGAGAGAGATCGTGGAAGACTGGGGAGATGAAGCCATGGAGCGCGGGAGTGAGTGAGAGAGAGAGACAGTTACAGCGGGGGAGTCACAAAGAGACAGTTAAAGCGGGAAGCCACAGAGAGAGAGTTAGAGCGGGAAAGTAACACAGAGAGAGAGAGAGAGAGAGTATGAGCGACGAAGAGAGAGAGAAAGGGCGGGAGTGCGGAGAGAGTTAGAGAGCAGGAGTCGGACCGAGATTGAAAGAGAGTGTGAGCGCGAGAAAGAGAGAAAAAGAGGGGGAGCGAGGAAGAGAGAGAGAGCGTAAAAGCGGGGGAGGAGGGAGACGAACAGATCGATGGAAAGATGGAGAGATAGAGAGAGAGAGCACAGAAAGAAAGATGGATAGATAGATAGATAGAGAGCACAGAGAGAAAGATAAGTAGATAGAGAGATAGATCGATGAGAGAGAGAGAGAGAGCGAGAGAACAGAGAGAGATGGATTGATAGATAGATAGAGAGAGAGAGAAGAGACGAGACCTAATCAAGCAGGTAAATCACGCGAGTAACGCTTAGGTCAACCTCCAACACGTCATCACCCAACCCTTCCTTCTTCATCCTCCAAATAACTCAATTCCGGAAAAGTCAATCCCGCCCATATAAACCTTTCCTCCACTTCCCCTCCCTTAACGTAGTCCGCCATCATAAATAGCCCCCATCTCCTTTCCCACAAACCTTCTTCCCTCAAGTCCGCTTTCCATATTACAGTTACAACAATGCTACGGCAACCCTTCTTCTTCCTCCTCTACTTCCTTTCTCATCTATCCAATGCTCAGCTCATTCTCGACGTCGTGGAGCTCGGCGCCATTGCAGGCGGCTCAACCAACTCAGCGCCCGCCTTTCTCTCCGCCTGGAGTCTTGCGTGCAAGTCCCCTAATTATTCCATTATTTCCGTTCCACGAGGTAACTTCCTCCTCACAGAAACCACCTTCGAAGGGCCTTGCCTCAGTCCAATAACAATAAAACTCGCCGGGACCTTGATCTCCGGCGATACCTTCCGCTTCTCGCGAGACCGTTGGATCGTCTTCAACGGCATCCGAGGCCTCTCAATCCACGGGGGCACACTAGATGGCCGCGGTGGCGCCGTCTACTCCTGCAAAGCTGCAAACCTAAACTGCCCCGCCGGAGCAACGGTACATGTCCTCCTCCCTCTCCTTCTCATTCATTCCACGCTGATAATCCGTCTCTCTGCCGCAGACTCTCACGTTGTTCAACTCCGAAGATGTCTTCATCTCCGGATTGACGTCCGTCAACAGCGAGCTTTATCATGTCGTGGTTCATGGATGCCGGAGAGTGAGGGTGGAAGGGTTAAGAGTCGTTGCACCCGCAAGCAGCCCTAACACGGACGGCTTTCACGTGCAAATGTCCGCCGGAGTAGTCATCTCCGGCGCCGACATTCAGACCGGCGACGATTGCGTTTCCGTCGGCGAGGGCGCAGCCGATCTCCTCATTGACCAAGTCAACTGTGGGCCCGGCCATGGAATAAGGTTTTGTTTTTAAGTAACCGTCAAGGCGTGGGAGATCATGGCGTAACTGTTATTCGCACGTGTGCAGCATAGGGAGCTTGGGAAAGGAGTACGAAGAAGAGGGCGTGAGGAACGTGACCGTCACGTGGGTGGCTTTCAGGGGGACGACTAATGGGCTGAGGATCAAGTCGTGGGCGCGACCCAGTACAGGGTTTGTGCGCGGGGTTTTTTTTTTCAGGCACGTGCTGATGCGCGACGTGGAGAATCCGATCATCATAGACCAGAATTACTGCCCTCATGGAGTGGGCTGTCCTGATGACGTAAGGCCCAGTTTTGATAATATATGGCAGATTACTGTGGTTGATAAAAAGAAGAGGTGCAGGATTCCGGGGTGAGGATAAGCGAAGTGCGCTTCGAAGATATCAGAGGATCGTCAGCGACGCCGGTGGCGGTGAACTTTGCTTGTAGCCGGAGAAGCCCCTGCATGGGAATATACTTGCAGGACGTTAAGCTCACGTACGGTGACGGGCCAGCTCAGGCTTTTTGTCAACACGTTGACGGAACAACGTCTGGAACTGTGGCTCCGCCCAGTTGCTTCTAGGAAAAGCGTCTTCATTCTGAAAATGCACATTCTTTGTAAACCTTCTGACACGGATCTGTGGATTCTTAGACATTCTGAAAATGCGTTCTATTTTGCTTATAATGGATGGCGGTTGGAATTTCCTGAGGCAGAAATGCATTCTTTTCCAAATATTCTGAACTAAATGATTTTATGTATCATCAAAATTTCATAAGCAAACCCCATAAAAGCCCTTCAACCTCGTTGAGGAGCAGCCAAATTTGATAAAATTTTGTGAAATCTTGCCCCCTAGGTGACAATGTTCTTCCCTCTCTGTTCTTATACTTCATTTGGTCAGTTACTTGGTTTGAAATGCTTATTCCTTAGATAAAAAGATGGCATTGAGACTTTAAATGGACTTCAAGATCTTGAAAAATGTAAGAAATTTTGCTTTCTCCATTCATCTCGATATAGTTATTTTAGCTTGTCTTCTTTTTACTTTTACTAGGAGAAAAATAAGATCGAAAGATAATTTATTGGATCTCACTATCTTGGTGTGATGATTGTTTGATTCGTCCATAGTTTCTTTTTCTCATGTTACATGATTTGAACTTGATCCATGATTTCTTTTCTCATGCTACATGATATGGTTTTATCATTTCAAATGATATTGTTAAGTATACGTCGTACATATACTCTCTCACTAGTCTCGCACCAACTTTAAGGTCAAATTTTGAACATTGGAATTTCCTTAAAATAGTTCATCACAAAATGAATGTCATAACTGAAATTTTATTCCCCAAAATAAATAGACATGATTCCAATATATATGATAATTTCTCCTCATTGGTTCAAACCATTCTTTTAAAAAAATCGTTTATGTAATGAAATAAAGAAAGAGAGGGCCAACCATAACACCCCGACCCCTCCAAATTTCTTCATGAGCCAAATAAACCACAAAGAATCCTTAAGCCTGCTCAGGCCTTTGAACTCCTTTCATCATTTCTCCAAGACATGACTAGTCTTGCCACAACAAATGTAGGTGAAAAATTACGCTTGCCCTCGAAAGGAGGATCACCACCATGTTGAGCTGGAGGCTTTGAGTCACACTCCTCACCTTGAAGATGTGAACCAAAGGTGACCCAAAGTAGATGGTTCTGCCAAGGAAAATGGTGTAGGAGAAGCTAGAACACTCAAGAGAACCCATAGTGACATGAATAGGCATTGAGAAAGTAGACATGATAGAAAGCACTTTGTCACCAAAAAGTACCTCAACATGAATATGAAGACTCCTTTGGGGATGGAGGTTGTGGAAAAAGATGTCGACTTGAAGTTCCAATTAGAGCATTCCAAGGCTAGCAAGTCAATGTTCGATGTTCCAAGCTTATATACTGAAAATCCTTTGCACATATTTTGTATCCTCGCAAAATGATCTAGAAGGGATTGCTTTCTTTGCTTTCCATCATTGATCTAGAAGTACATTGCCTCCAATGTGTTCCACAACTCATGTGCTAGCTTGATTGAAGATATTGGTTTAACAAGTGTATCATTAAGACTTTGATGCATCAAAGTCAAGATCGATGACTCCAATTTTACTTGATAATTGTAAAATGATAGTTCTATCTATACATCATATACCATATATAAGAGCTAATTAATGGCTCAATTATATGAATATCCTTTCCTTTATGAGACTAAGTCTTGAGTTATGTTGACCAAAGACAGCTTTTGGATGTATGATCATGTTTTGATTATGACTTGTGATCCCTAGCCATAGGATTTGTAAAACATCATAAATTGGATATGTCATGAAGTCCTTGAAAGTGATTTTGTAGTTAAGATGGGATTGTCTACCCTCATATTGAGGAGATTGATTCAAGGAATGAGATGTGATAAAATCTTTGGACAAGGTAGAAGAAATATCAAAAAGGGTATTCTCAATGATTTCCTCCACACATCAATGCTAACTTAAGTGACTAATTAACGTTATATGATAACATGCAATCTTAACATGATAAAACATGATTATTAATGCAATTTAAGGCATAAAACATTACATTTATGTGCATGTTATCATACTTTGAGTGCATTTTTATCATTCTATGCATATTTATGTCATAATCTCAAAATACACTAAATTAGGGTTAATTATGATAAATTAATGATAAATAATTTTTATAACCCATCTTTACTTGAGATTATGAATGGTTTTTTTAAAGTCAAATAATAAGAGAAATTATTTTTTTATGAACATTCATTTAATTTTTAAAGTTAAAATCTTTTAAAAAAATGAATGTATTTTTTTGAAATATAAATTAAATCTCTTGTTATTTAAATATTTTGAATTTTTTTAGAATGATAGATAATTAAATTTCAGATCCAATGAAAGAAATTTGGATTAATTTGGAGTTGTATTTTTAAAAAGATATGATTTTTTTACAATTTTTTTAGGGATTTTTTTCTGTATTTTTTTCTGAATTTTCTATGATTTTATTTTTCGATTTTTTTAATAAAAATAAATAAAGAGATTAAAAAAAATGGCCGCAGGGCCCGCGTGGATGCGACGTGGCACGCAAGGCCACGTGGCAGCGCCACGCGGACCCACGCAGCGCGCCTACGTGGCGCGTATATATATCGTATATTTTTATAATTTACATATATAAAAGGGGTCTTTGTCCTCCCCTACATGGGGAGGGTCATAGCCATATAAACCGTCGCGTTATTTAAACCCGACGGTTTCGAAATTATGTTCCGTGTGGGACTAAAATCCCGCACAGTTTTAAATTTCAGGTGACGTGGACTTACACACGGCGTCGGATCGGACGAGGCGAGGAACAAGGTGCGTTGATCGCGTGCGCCTGCGGTCCACCGGCGGCGATCAAAACACGTGGGATTTAAACTATTATAACGGTGCTGATGTGGGCGACGTGGCGCGAGGAGGATCGTCGGATCGACGGCGCGAGTCGATCCCGTGCGTTGATCGCGTGAGCGCGGTCCACAAAATCAGACGCACGTGCGCAAAATCAGGATCAGACGCACGTGCGCAAAATCAAAGAATTATAACGGCTGCGATTTAATCTGGCGGGGAGAATCAAGACCGCTGGATCGCGATCCGACGGCGATTAATCAAAACGCTTCATATAAGCGTTTTATTTGATTAAATCATGGCCGTCCATCAAGATCCGACGGCCACGACTTAATCGAAACGGTCCATCGTGGACCGTTTCATCGTAACCGTCCGATCATTTAGATCGGACGGTTACGCCCAAATTTGCTATAAATAGCCTTGTTCTTCGTCTTTTGTACTCATTCTTGGGAGTTTCGATCTAATTGACCTATCTATTTGCATTCTCTCTTGAATCTCTCTCTTGTAATCGCTTCTAGACAAGATTCCGCGTCCACGGAGTGTTTATAAGAGAGATTTCGACGATCGAGTGAGGAGAATTTGTCTCTTGAACACCGATGTTCACATTTGAATTCGCGGAATGAAGAGCCGTCGATCCGGCGATCAATTGGATCGATTTGATCGTTATCTCGGGTTAGAAAACAAGTTTATCCTCTTATCTATCGTCGTGTATCATCAATTTTAGTATTAGGACTTTAATTTAAGTTTAATTTCATTTTAATTTCAAGTATGTTCTTCGCGAGTTCCGAAATTTCTCTCTACTTCCATCTTTGATTTCTCCGTGATTACTAATCCAAATCGAGTGATTTTTGATTCCACGGATAGATCTTTGAGTCTTCTTTCCAAAAACACCATTTTCCCTAATTTCTCAGCTCAATTCATCGTCCAATTTGACCAAATTCTAAAAGATATCTCAAAAATATCTAAATTCCCTGTGGATTTGACCCGTATTTACCATTATACCCCTCAATTCTCTCTTAATTCCCCAAATTGGTAAGTTCGGTATTATTTTTGACACGAGACCGTGTGAAATCGACGACCTCGCGGTCTCGTCCCGTCATTATACCATACCCTAAGTCATTCAAGCTCTTGTGTCAACAAAGGATTATAGGTGCACGATAGTTGACAACGGCAAGGTTCCATATGAGAGCTCTTTTACTGCACATCTCCTAAAGCACTCGATGTACCTTGGCACCCAACAAGTAGGTAGATCAATTTGTTGATTGGGTTAAATTAATTTTTATTAATTTAATCCATATGTTGACATAGATAATTAATAAGGTAGACCAATAAGACATTATTAAGTCTATGGAGTTATTAACTAGTGAGATATATGGACCTAGAGGGGCACGCACATAAGATCTATAGACATTGGTGGATATAGACATAATTTTGAGGGTTTTATGAAAATTTCACTAATGTCTATAAATAGCTGTAGAATGACCACAACTCAAGGTTCCCCAAGAAAGCCTTATGAAAAATCTCTCTTTTATTCTCTTTCTCTCTTAATGAACACTATGGAAGACGAGATCAAACCATCTAATGATTGTATAGATACCTCTAGAAGTTGGACACTTGAATAGCTTCGATAGCTCCTGTAATAAACCCTGTAAGTATGGATTATAATTTATATGCTAGATGATAGAATCATCGGTTCTTGGCCCCTTAGTCTTTTGAATGTTCAAGTTAATGTATTCCACTACATTTGGTATTTTGATAACAAATTTTAAAACCTAATGAGCATTAGATCCCTATCAAAGGTGGTCAACTTTTTTAATTTTAGGGAAGGTTGAATAACTTATACTAAAATATTTTAAAATGAGATTATTTTCTATCTAAAAAGAAGTAGAAGTCACCCTCTTAAGGTCGATGTTGATAACATAAAAATTAATGCATTAATATCATGCATTTTATGCATTTATTTCTATAAAAAGACCATAAATGCATGTTATCATTGTTTTAAATGATTAAAATGATAATCTCTATTCTTACAAGGATATTCTTGAAATTTTTTCATGATTTGATAACATTTTATGAGAATTTTATAACATTCATTTATCAATAGAATGATTTGTTAAGTCACAAAAGAGTTTTTTTATTTATTTGTAAGTTAAAATTTAATTATTTTTATTGAAATATTTATAAATGTATGTTATCAGGGTTTTAAATGAATGAAGTATTTTTGAGAAGATACTACGATTTTTTAATTTTAAAGGTATTTTTTGTGAATTTTCTAAAGCCATTATCATTAAGAAATGAATTTATTAAACAAAAAAAAAGAAAGTTTTATCTAAAAATGATCTTTTAATTTGATTTTTGTTTTATTTATTCAATCACACCATGTGGCACAATCATGACCATCAAATTGAATATATTTCATTTATTTTAAAAAAGACAAGTGGCAACTCATGATTGGCAATGATATTCAAAGGGGTGGACTAGGACCACAAGTGATAAGACCTCTTATTATCCGCCATTAGTGCCATCACTCATGCTCTTCCCTGTAAAATTACCTTATTTCCTTTTTTCGTTTTTCAAGATTTGTACACCAGATGAAATATTGTTTTGGGCAGTGAAAACGGCCAGGGCATCTATGAGCTAGTTTCTGATGAACCCTCCTCAGGTCTTCGAGCTCTTTTTTGTTACATCTTCAACATCTTCTTCCCTTTTGTGGCATTTGTGTTTAGGCCATCCATATTTTGACATACTTAAAGAGACCTTACCATGGTTTTCTCTTACTCAATTTGTGTGATATTCATGTTAGTTGGGCGAACATCATCGATCTTCTTACTCTAGTCGCGATGCCATCCCCTCTTCCGCACCTTTTACTCTTCTTCAGTATAATTTTTGGGGTCCCTCTCTTAACCTCGCTATTTTAAGTCATCATTAATATATTGTGTTTTTTTATGATTATACTCATGTGAGTTGGGTCTACCTTCCATGCAACCGCTCTGAGGCTTTCACTACGGTCACCCACTTCATCATGGAGGTTGTCACTCAATATTCTATTATGCCTAAGATTCTTCGTACTGATAACACTCTCAAGTTTGTCCAAACTTCTCTCCGTACCTTTTATGTTAATCGTGGAATTATCCACCAAACCACTTGTCCTCACATCTCGCAAAAAAATAGTGTCACTAAGCGGAAACACCATCAGCTCCTTGCTATCATTCGCACACTATTGATTGAGATGCATGTCCCATCTTACCTTTTGTTTGATGCCCTCATGATTTCCACATATCTCCAAAATTGACTCCCCTTTGCTCCCCTTGGTGGTGCTATTCCCCTTCACCACATCCTACCCACCTTATCTCTCTTCTCCCTTCCACCTCAAGTCTTTGGATGTACTAAACTTTTCTAGGATCACTCTCCTTCCTTGTCCAAGCTTGTCCCTCTCGCTCTCAAAGGCAAATTTTTTGGCTACTCCATGACACAAAAAGGCTACTTGGTATACTTTCCTAACACTCGTCATTCTGTGACATCTATCGATGTCACCTTCCATGAGGACTCTCACTTCTTCTCCTCTCCCTCGCTTTCTCGAGTCCTACTATTGCATCTCCTCTGCTTGGCTTCTCTCCCCTCTTGGTCCTTCCTGATCCCCTCCCTTTGGTTCCCTCTCCTCCACTTCCTCTCTCCTCTCCTTCTCCTCCTATCTCATCGGTTTCACATGTTTCCTCTGCTTTGGATACATATAAGTTGTCCCCCTCCTCCATTGAGTTTGCGCATCAGAACATGAAGCTAGCTTTGACTCAGCGGAAGTATGCCCTTGATATGCTTTAGGAGATAAGACTTCATGGGTGCAAGCCAAAGACTTCACCTATGGAAGCTCCCCTATAGTTTTGGGATACTTTGTCTCCTCTTCTTGATGATGTTAATCACTATCAAAGATTGTTGGGCAAGCTGATATATCTCACTGTCACTCGCCTTGACATTGTGTGCGCAGTTAGTGTTCTTAGTCAGTTCATGCAAGAACCTCGACAAGTCCACTAGGAGGGAGCTCTACGGGTTCTAGAATACATCAAGCAAGCCCAAGGAAGAGGGCTCATCTATCGATGACATGGTCATCTTTATATCAAAGCCTACTCGATGTTGGGTGTGGCAGGTGAAAAGGGAGATCCTAAATCTACTACAAGCTATTGCACATATATTTGAGGTAACCTCATTACCTGACGATCCCGGTAATAGAAGGTGGTATCATTCTCTAGCGTGGAGTCTGAGTAACGAGCTATGGCTAAGACCTCATGGGAGATGGTATGGCTTCGATCATTTCTCAAAGATCTTGGCATCTCTTCTCCATCTCTAATGCTCATACATTGTGTTAATCAAGTCGCTATCTTTCATCGCTAGCAATTTTCATTTTTTTATGAGTGTGCGAAGCACATTGAGATTGATTGTCACTATATTCGTGACAAGGTTATGTCAGGACTAATTTCCCCCCTCATGTGGCATCATCTCATCAGCGAGCAGACGCCTTCACGAAGAGTCTAATCGAGATCTCCTAATACGCTACATGTATCAAGCTTGGCATGTTTGATTTGTATGCTCCAGGTTGAGTAGGAGTGTTTGATAGTGAAATTGGGCTCTCGACCCATTTAGGGCACCTCCTCTTCACTCTCTATATAAGGACCTATGTACGCTCTTTTGCAAACGTAATTTTCTAGGGTTTTCTTCTTCTCATCATCAACAATAAATAGATATATTTTTTCATTTTTTTAATGATTTTAATTTCTATAAATTCTAAAAAAGTTCAGAAAAATATCAACCTCCTCATAGAAATAAAATTATTCAATAAAATTCATGATAAAATATATTTATAAATATTTTCACATCATTAAGGCATTTTAAATGAGAAATAAATAGAAATTTCATTAATAATTATATTCTTGATGAATCAATGTCATTAAATGCTAAAAAAATGTTAGTAATTTATAAAAAAAATATCCTTTTAAACACAAGAATTATCAATTTAAACATTTTAAATGATGATCACACGCATTTATGATTACATTTTTTAGAAAAGTGCATAAAATTTATGATATTAATCATGAAGTTGCATGTCATCAATGATGCGACGCAATGTGGGATGTTAAATTTTTAGATTTGATAATGGTTGTTGATGATCACTTAAGTGGAGGTGTAAATGGCCACTTGTGATTGTAAAATGATTCAAGTTCAAACTGTTGATGAATCTTGACCATTCATCGTGAGAGTTATAACAGTCGAGATTAAATGCAATTGATGGCCTCACCATGACAAGCGACACACTAAGAGGCATTAGATCAAAATTTGATAGACATGATAGCTTAATGATTCCTCTTCACATGGTATGTGGCATGATTCTAATGCTCCCATGGAGTTCTAACGATCGTAACTTAACCATAACAATTCCCCTCTACATATTCCATCATGACCATTGATCTCATCAAGAAAATGATTCAATGACAACGCCTCTTTTAAACATGTTACAAATTCTCTTTCTTCGGTGTTGTATCATCCTTGGATTTTCCAATTAATTGGACCTTTTGGACAAATCAACATTTGAATCTCATACTTCAATCATGTTTTTTTACTCATTTCCATGTCCAATTAGTGTTTGAAGTTAAGATTTCGTTGACACAATTGAGAGAAAACACCAATTAAACTCTAAAGTTCCAGTTTTTGAAATCACAGAGTGAAAAGCCTTGATCTTGTGATTAATTGGATCATTTCAAGAAATATTTTAGTTGAGATTTTTTGTTTCTTCCAAACCTTTTGCCATTTAGCGTTAAATTTAATTTCAATGCTTAGATTAAAGTGAATTTCAATCATTTTCATCATTTTTCTCCTAATGCATGATTTTCTCTCCCTAACTTCACTCTTTGATTTCTCCATAGATATAGATCCGATTTGAGTGATTTTTAATTCCTTAAATAGATCTTGGAGTTTTCTTTCGAAATCTATACTTTTCTCAAATTTGTTATTAACGAAATGATTTTGTGTGGTCATTGATACCACACTTCTTCGTGTCAACATAATTTCTAAACTCACAAAATTATGATTGAATTCCGAATTAATTTGAATAATAATAAGTAAGGGTTGAATCCAGGGAGAATTAGGGAAGTTTTTTATTTATCTTCCAATTTTGATCAAATTGGACAATGATTTTGATGGCGAGCGGACCTGTCTCCATCAGCTCGGGAGACATCGATGGCACGAGTTCAGCCCGACCGATGTACAAAGATGAAGGAGCCAGGCTTTCACTATACAGCTTGATCCTTCGGGATTTCACCCCATCTTCGCCCATACATTAGGCCAAATTCATCCTATCTTCCCGTTCTTTTATTTTGTATTTTCCTCTCTAAAACTTACGGGCCCTTTGTGTGTAGCAGGCCCATTTATGTTCTCTCTCTCTCTCTCTTTTATTTCATTTCCCCTTCTTAGGGTTCATTGGGCCTTTATTTTAGGCCCAAATGAGCCCTAAACCCATACGTGTGTCTGTGTCTTGATCTTTTGGGGGCCTTTCCTTTGGTTTGGGCCTCCAGTGGGCTTCCCCCTCCCTTGGGCCATTTATGGGTCCTTTTTAAGGGAGAGAGAACCCGCCGTTTAGACTTGAGAAGTGAATCGTTTTTCTTTAGGTAATTGTTAGAAGAGAGGGGAGGGAGAAACGAGGGAGGAGACAACGACTGAGAGAAGAATAGTAAAGGAGGAGACGCCGAGGATAGTAGAGACGAGGGTGGATCCTACCGCGCATCTGCGAACGTCGCTGGAAGAGGTCCACGTTGCTCGCTCGTGAACGCCGTGAGGGAGTTAACACGGCCAGGATAAGGCCACATCACGTGCGATGAAGACGACCTGCAGAGGTCGTTGAAACAACACACACTCTCTCTCTCTTCTTCCTATTGGACGGGATGTTTTATAAAACATCCCGAAGTGTTCGACGAAATGTATCGCGCGGTGTTTGGAATTTCTCCATGAATTCAATTAAAAGTAGTCTTGGTTTATCCTCCCTCCCGATCTCTCTCTTACCTTTACGATCACGCGCGGTAGAATCCGACGACTTAGTTCACGTTGTTCTCCCAAAAATTGGTATCTGAGCGAGTGTTCGATCCTCCGAAGAATAGCAATGGCGAAGAAGTCCGCCGATGGTGAAATGGGAGCTGCGACGCCGTCTCTCAAGCTTTCGAAGATGAACTATCGAGTGTGGTCCATGACGATAGAGGTTTATCTCGACTCTCACGATCTATGGCAGACAATCGTTGGAGAGAATCTGACGAAGAAGAAGGATCGACAAGCTTTGTCTGCGATCATGAGTGGTGTTCCGGAAGAGCTCCTCGGCATTCTCGCGCGAAGAAGACCGCGAAGGAGAATTGGGAGATTCTCCGTCAGCGCAATCTCGGGGTGGATCGCGTAATTCAGTCCCGCATCCAAGGATTGCGTCGCGAACCTTGAGGTACTCACCATGGGCAAGGCGGAGACGGTCGTGGATTTAGCGATGAAATTCACGCACATAGTCTCCGACTTAGGAAATCTCAGAGAAGTCATGGAGGAAAAGGAAGTCGTCCGGCGGTTTCTCCGACCTACCCCGGCGAAATTCGACGCACTTACCTTGTCATTGGAGCAATATGGCGAACTCGACAAGGTAAGTCTCGATGAAGTCATTGGATCTCTTACCGTTCACGAGTTGCGGCTCAAGGAACGGGAAACCCGTGAAGAGGAGCAGATCCTACTGGCTAAGGGGATAGGTAAGACCAAGATTTCGAATGAGGAAGAGTCCTCATCGAGAGGCAGAGGCCGACATCACGGCCGAGGAAGAGGAAGAGGACGAGGCCGAGGACGAGGACGAAGTCAAAGTGGAGAAGAAGAGAGAGAGAGTGCGTCGTTTCAACGACCTCTGCAGGTCGTCTTCGTCGCACGTGACGTGGCCTTATCCTGGCCGTGTTAACTCACTCATCCGACGCTCCCGATTAAAAGACTAACTACCTGAAAC
Source organism: Lemna minuta (assembly GCA_024174645.1). NCBI lineage: Eukaryota > Viridiplantae > Streptophyta > Magnoliopsida > Alismatales > Araceae > Lemna > Lemna minuta. Next base: position 3,697,374 of record CM044109.1, read on the forward strand.
AGAAAGAAGACGAAGGTGTTTGCGAAAATGACAGCAGGTCGTCGTCGCTCCCGTACCCGCTGCTGAGCTGGAGCATCTCCATCAGGCCGTTGGGATACCGCCGTGAAAAGAGAGGGAATAGAGGACCTCGCGGCAGCCGCTTATCGCAGTGAAAGATCAGCGCCGTCTCCTCCTGTGCGCGTCACGGACACGTAGCACACCCCGGCGGTTCGTCATCATCTCTCTCTCGTCTCCTATCCCCGATCGGACGCTACACCGTCCTCGTTGTCGTCAGCGGGTCATCCTCGACAGCTCCGGTCCTTCCGGAAGGCGGTTCCCTCTTGGCGCCGAAGCTACCGGCGCGTCTCACCTATCGCGGTTTGTCGTGTCACATCCGTGTCACTGGCGTGGACAGCAGGGTCACTACTACAACGCGCACTCGCACTCTCACCTGCGCGCACGACTCGGCCAACTACGCCCATTCGCACCGTCCCGAGTTGCCTCCTCCAATGCCCGGCGTGAATCTTTGGGTGGATTCTGCACTACTCCTACGTCCCGCGCGCCTGCATTCACTCTACCGGCCCACCCCTCCGCGCACCGGCATTCTTCTCCGAGCGACCGCACTTCCGCCTGACGAACAGACGCCCCATGCGCTGCCACTGCGTGCCCGCGCTAAGCGTGGGCACCTGGCCGGATTTTCCAGCACGCCCCGCGTATTCGACCGCTCCTCCGTGTCCTGCTCGACATCCCGCGCTCCTTCCCGTCTGCTTGGCCCATTATCTTCGTCCCGCCGGTCGCCCGACGCATCTGCACGCGCGAGGCTAGAGTGCCCTCCATGCATCTCTTTAAATGCCTCCACTTCTCTCTTTCAACTGAAATTTCTCTTTGAATTTGTCACACTGAGGTTGATCTCTTTTTTCTACCATTGAGAGTCTTTAGATTTGTACCATGGATTAAAAATTTCTTCCTCATTGTGTCTAAGGATGTATTTGTTGGAAGATATCAGGCTCATCAAGGCTACCTAGTCTACTTCTTAGATCCCTAGACGCATACTGCCCTTGATAATTTCACTTTTTTCCAGTATATGTGGTTCTTCACCTCTCCACCAAGCCTCCAACACATTCACCTGCTAATAATTCCTCTTTTCACGACTAGTGTTGTAAACTTAGTGAAGCTCATCGCCAATCTTGTGGCGACTGCAATTCCTCGCTAGTCCAACTAGATTGGCCTATTATTCATTCAAATTTAGGGGAACATGTAAAAACCAAGACAACAAAATGAAACAGAATCTTGAATTAATAGAATAGTTAAATGATATATGGAATGATAAATAGAAGGGGTAATAGTCTAGAAACCCCCAATGTTTGGGGTTTGTCCTCTTTTCACCCCAACGTTTCGAAACAGCCGCCTCCACCCCAATGTTTGGGGTTTTGTCTTCTTTTCACCCCGAGGCTTCTATTGCGCAGAGCTGGCAGCGACGTGGACGCCACGACAGCAGTTGACCGGACGCAGAAGCCACGTCGCTGCCATGTCAGCACCGGACGCGGAACTCTCCTCGCTTTTCAACTCCTCGTTCCCGTCTTCACCAACGACGGCTCCTGCGACGGCGTTACCCGCACCATGACCAGATATTGCTGCTTCTCCTCGCTGCCTCCTCCTTCCTCGCTTGCTTTACAGACAGCTTCCGCTCTTCAGACGGGAACGTGTATCACGGTCTTGCCTCCCCTAGAGGGATGTGGCTCTTCGACTACCCGACGGCATCCACCAAAGCCCTCCCTGATCTATCCAATTATAGAGTAAGGTTCATGGATTTCGTCCACGGTTTGCTCTCCGTGCTCGTCTTTGGGGTGGTCGCCATTAAAGATAAAAACGTGGCCTCCTGTTTCTACCCTCAGCCCGGGCAGGAGACCAAGGAAATTCTGAGGATTCTTCCCCTCGGTGTGGGTGTCATTTGCAGCTTGCTCTCTGTCGTCTTCCCGACGAAACGTCGCGGAATTGGATACTCCATTAATAACGAAGAAGAGAAGAAGAGAGAAAAAAATTCTCTCCTCGCGACGGAAATTTCCGTCACGCGAGAGAGAGAGAGACGCACAGGCGAGGAAGAATGTCAGGAAGAGGAGAGAGTGAGAGAAGAAGAGAAGAAGAGAGAAAAAAATTCTCTCCTCGCGACGGAAATTTCCGTCGCGAGAGAGAGAGAGAGAGACGCACAGGCGAGGAAGAATGTGAGGAAGAGGAGAGAGTGAGAGAAGAAGAGAAGAAGAGAGAAAAAAATTCTCTCCTCGCGACGGAAATTTCCGTCGCGAGAGAGAGAGAGAGAGAGACGCGTGTTGCGTGGAATCATCTTACTCTTCCCTTCATTGGACTGCATAATTTATTTTGATCTCTATACATCATTGCACAGAAAAAAAAAATTAAGATCGATGCGTTACAACGACGATTATTACAAAGATATAAGGAGTTGGAATGAAATCATTACACGCAATCAACCAGCGAAGGAACACTCCGGAAAGTTGTACGAGATAAATCTCGATCTGTGACTCAATGTTCGTTATTAATGGAGTATCCAATGCCGCGACGTTTCGTCGGGAAGACGACAGAGAGCAAGCTGCAAATGACACCCACACCGAGGGGAAGAATCCTCAGAATTTCCTTGGTCTCCTGCCCGGGCTGAGGGTAGAAACAGGAGGCCACGTTTTTATCTTTAATGGCGACCACCCCAAAGACGAGCACGGAGAGCAAACCGTGGACGAAATCAATGAACCTTACTCTATAATTGGATAGATCAGGGAGGGCTTTGGTGGATGCCGTCGGGTAGTCGAAGAGCCACATCCCTCTAGGGGAGGCAAGACCGTGATACACGTTCCCGTCTGAAGAGCGGAAGCTGTCTGTAAAGCAAGCGAGGAAGGAGGAGGCAGCGAGGAGAAGCAGCAATATCTGGTCATGGTGCGGGTAACGCCGTCGCAGGAGCCGTCGTTGGTGAAGACGGGAACGAGGAGTTGAAAAGCGAGGAGAGTTCCACGTCCTGTGCTGACATGGCAGCGACGTGGCTTCCGCGTCCGGTCAACTGCTGTCGTGGCGTCCACGTCGCTGCCAGCTCTGCGCAATAGAAGCCTCGGGGTGAAAAGAAGACAAAACCCCAAACATTGGGGTGGAGGCGGCTGTTTCGAAACGTTGGGGTGAAAAGAGGACAAACCCCAAACATTGGGGGTTTCTAGACTATTACCCCTAAATAGAATCTTGAATGATAGCTATATTACTGAAAAGATATACCACAATGACTTCCGTTGCTGTGGAGTAGATTTTCCTGATGAGCCATGAAATGAATGTGTAGGCTCTGTGTTATCCAATAAACCATTTGAGGTTCGTTTGAGGTGGCCAAGTGAAATATTCCCTTTTTTATATATATATTATCAAAGGTAAGAATGTCTGACGTTGATGTCCAGAGTAAATGACTGTTAATATTCTTGCAAAGTTCGTAGCTCGAGTTGTATCGAGTACATCGATACATTCTATATTTTAGGGTTTAGCAAGATTATCATAACAAGTCCACCATCAGTTAAGACTGCGATAACTTTACTAGTTTTCTGGTTATTTTATTCACTTTACAGTGATTGTGAAGACTGCGATAGTTCGGTGAGGTTCACGGCTACTACAAGGACAACTCAGACTCTCTCTCTCTCTCTCTCTCTCTCTCTCACTTAGATGAGCTACCTACCAACCCATCCACTACTTCACGGCGAGCTCCACCAAAGGGAGAGTGAAGAGGCCCAAAGAGCGATATCTGCTCCTGAAGATCATCTTTCCATGGAGAAGGTACGGAATAAGCAAATCATCTTCCGAGGATTCATCTCTGGAGTTCCCAGGGAGACAGATATGGAGCCCAGAGAGGGGATCTTGGAGCTCGGTGTCCCTGAAGGAATCAAAGGCGTCCTTGTTAAGAATCTCTACCTCTCTTGCGATCCCTACATGAGAGGGCGGATGAGGGAAAATTATGACTCATATATTCCTCCTTTCACACCTGGATCGGTAACGAGAACTGGGGCATTTCTGTCATTCTTCAGACACTTTATTTTCCGTTTCCTTTGGGTCATTTTTATTGTTGTTTCCTTGTAGGTTGTGACCGGTTTTGGGGTTTCTAGTGTTTTGGCCTCAAATATCGACGATTACCAGCCAGGCGATCTGGTGTCGGGATTTACGGGTTGGGAGGAGTATTCTTTGATCCGCAACACGGATCAGATGAGAAAAATCCGAGTGGATGAGAAGATTCCTCTCTCTTGTCACCTTGGTCTTCTAGGTCAGGCTGACCATTAATTAAGTAAAACAAATTTGATATTAAAAACCCCGACCTGTGTACAAGTATTTAGGTATGCCGGGATTCACGGCGTTTGCTGGTTTCTACCAGATCTGTTCTCCGAAGAAAGGAGAGCGGGTATTTGTCTCCGCTGCCTGCGGGGCAGTTGGTCAGATCGTCGGTCAGTTAGCGAAGCTTCACGGATGCTATGTGGTCGGAAGTGCCGGCAGCAAGAAAAAGGTGAACGTCACTCTTCTTACTTTGAACAAAGAAGCTCCTGAAGCACATGTTTTCAGGTTGATCTTCTAAAGAACAAGTTCGGATTTGACGACGCTTTCAATTACAAGGAGGAGGAACTGACCGATACCCTCAAAAGGTCACTGACTCTTGATCTCATTCCTTCTCCTCATCATCATCGTTATAGCCATCTTCATCAACATCACCACCACTATCATAATCTTAATCATCATCAACATCAATATCATAATTTTATCATCACCTCTATCAAATCGTCATTAACATCATCATTATCATCATCTTTATCATTATCTTGTTCTTCATCATCCTCAATATCATCATCTTTCATCGTCATCTTCGTTATAATATTGTACTTCTTCATCATCCTCGATATCATCGTCTTTGTCATCATCATCGTCAAAATATTTTTCTTCGTCATCATCCGAAATATCATAATCTTCTTCATCATCTTTATTATATTTTTCTTCCTCATTGTCCTCCATATCATAATCTTCTTCATTATAATATTGTTCTTCTGTATCACCCTCGATATCATAATCTTCATCATTATCTCCACCATAATGTTGTTCTCCATCATCCTATATCACAGCCGTTGCCATCATCTTCATCATAATGTTGTTCTCCTTCATCATCATTTTTATCTACATAAGCTTTTGAGTTATCGGAATATCACAATCATAACCATAAATATCATAATCATCATCACAAGCTTCATCATTATCATAAATATCATAATCATTATCAATATCATCATCATTAATATCATAATCATCATCATCATCATCATCTTCTTCTTCTTCTTCTTTGACATAATCTCCAACGTCGTCATCATCATTATCATCATTTTCAGCAAATAGTCTTCTTCTTTGTCATCATTATCATTTCTGAATACTCTTCCTCCTAATCATCGATTTCATAATTTCACTATCAGTATCACCATAACCTCTGTCTTTATCATCGTCGTTATCATCTTTTTTTATCATAATCTTGCTCATCATCAATATCATAATCCATCATCATCGTAATGTTCTTGTTTCATATGAGCTCTACTCATTCTCAGGTACTTTCCTGAAGGAATCGATATATACTTTGACAATGTGGGCGGGACCACGCTCGATGCCGCTCTATTGAACATGCGGATCCATGGGCGTATAGCTGTCTGCGGGATGATATCTCAACACAGCATCTCCGCTGTCGAGGGGATCCGTAATTTGTTCATGTTGATTCCGAAAAGAATAAGGATGGAGGGTTTTCTCCAAAGCGATCACATTCACCACTTCCCTCAGTTCATTGATCGTATCTCGCAGCTCTATAAGGAAGGGCAGATTGTATACATGGAGGATATGCACCATGGCCTAGAGAATGCTTCGGCAGCCTTTGTGGGGCTGTTCACTGGACAGAATGTAGGGAAGCAAGTCATTTGTGTTTGCACAGAATCATGAATCGACACTTCCATCCCTTTTCATTGTTCAAGATTGTCTTCTACTTCAAATCTTTATGTTCTTGTAATTACAAACCTGGGGATGTTGGCGCCGAAACTCCCCTCCTACTGCTTCCTGAAGATCTGGAAGGATGGAAGAGGGAAGGGGAAAAAGGAGTGATGCAGATTTTCACCAGAAATCTCAATAAAACCCTACTTGAAAAGTTCACGGTCGGTGTTCGTATAGAATGCAGAGACCGGCCAAACAAAAACCGAAAACAAGAGGATGTGGGCCATGACTGATGGCACCAACATCTTCCTCTGAAGTAAAAGGAACGGACATGATTAAAACAAACAAACAAAGGTGACCCCGTGGATGTCTCCCGTTCGTCCACGTGCAAATGGAGGAGCGAGATCAGCTCCTTCATTCTCCTCCTTGATCTTGCCCCTTTCTTGCAACACAGCTAAGTCCCAGCTTCATACGCATTTCAACAAACTTTAGATGCCCCAAGGTCTTAGTAAAGCCATCAGCCAATTGCACCTCCGTCCTCACATACTCCAGCTCAATCTTTTTTTTTCTTATTCTAGGCAAGAACGAATAAAATGATAGCTAGCATAATTGTTCTTGGAGCGATTGTGATGAATCGGATACCCACGGAGATCAATAGAAAATTTATTATCAACTTTCAACTTCATCTTCTTCATCTCTTCTTCCTTCAATTCAGCAATAACATGACTCCTTGAAAAGTGATGGCAATATACTCAGCTTCACAGATTGACAATGCCACAATCTTTTACTTCTGTGATGTCTAGCTGATTGCCATGGAACCATAGAAGAACACTTGTCCCATAGTGCTCTTCTGATCTTCTACATGTCCAGCACAATTCCTATTGGTCAAGCTGACCAATTTTATTGCAACTTGACCCTTTTTATATACCAGCCCATAATCCAAGGTTCCACTAATTTACCCCAGTACTCTCTTCACTGATACCAAATTTTCAGATGTCGGATGCTCCATAAATCTGCTAAGAAAACTGACACTAAACATACCAAGCCAGCTCGAGTATGAGTCAAATACTTGAGACTCCCAATCAGGCTTTGATAGAGAGTGGAGTCAATAGTTGAATCTAGCCCATTCTTGACAAATTTCAATCCTGCTTCCAGGAGAGTATGAGCAGAATTGCAATTCATCATGTTGAATTTCTCAAGGATCTTCATTGCATAGGCTCTTTGATTCAAAAAAATATGTGATTTCCCTTGAATAACTTCAATGCCCAAGTAAGAAAATAGCAGCCCTAGATTTCTCATCTCAAACAACTTCATCATCTTTTCTTTAAAATTTTGAATGTGGGCAGAATTCACACTTGTCACAATCAAGTCATCAACATAGATGCCAATCAATAAGTGAGAATTGTCAATTTTCTTGAAGTAGACAATGTGCTCTTGTTCACTCGTCTTGAAGCCTGATGAACTCAATTTCAAGCTATTTTTAGTCGTTGTTTTGAATTAATTTCATCACTTTGTATAATGGTAAAGTAATGTTCAAATCTTCCGGAAGCCTAGGTAATGAAATTAGTACTTTTAGGGAGTAGAAATACTATTATAGAGAAAAATAATAATATAAATTTTTGGAGAAATATAGAAAAATGGAGAAATGGAATATGGTATGAACGAAATTATAAATAGATATATATTTATATTCTATGAGGAAATAATTAGAAAAATATTGAGAATGGAATGATATAATGGAGATATGAGAATAATGGAATGAAAGATGTTAGAAGAATGGTAAAAAAGGGGAAATCGAGTAATCAAGAAATCAGGTAAAGATGAGAGATTGAAAGAAGAAAAGAGAAAAAAACTAAATTATAAAGAGGAAAATAAGGTTTACACTATCCATGGAGGGGATTAAAAATAAGAAACAAATCAAAATCGTCACACAAACCCCATTTTTGATACCAATCCTAGGTCAAGTAATGCTAGACTCATTGTGATCTTGATCCTTCACTTGATATTGCCTCCACAAAAAACTTGAAAATTGAACAATACCAAGCTTGAGCCTAAGCCTCTCCTTTTCCTTTTAATAGCCTGATGCTAATAGAGAGCCAAAAAAAGCAAAAAAAAAAAAATGGAAGAAGAAGATTCTTTTATATGTTAGGTTTAGAGGTTCCCTTGGATTAATGGTGGAGATTTCGTCTTTTTGGGTGCAACCAAATGAAAGGTATAGATTAAATCCAAATGTGGCAACCATTAACATCTTCTAACGAGTTGAGAGCATCCCTCTAAAGGAGGTGGGCCCCACAACCATCTCCTAAGGAAGTAATTTGACCATTCTCTAAGAGGTGATAACTTAACACTTCCCTAAGAATGTGGGCTTACCTCTCTCTCCTCCTATAAATATGGATTCTTCTTAAGAGATAGAAAAGATTTAAATTGATTAATAATAAATAAATAATAAAAAATTTGACCTCTTTGACCCTTCAAGAATGCTTTTGACCACTTTTGACTTGTCAAGAATCACTTTGACCATAATTGACTTCAAAGAGAAAAGGGAGTGAGTAATCTCCTAAAAAGGTGAAATACGTTGACCCCACCTAAGAAGGTGGTTGACCAACCATCTATAAATGTAGAAAGGTTTGACCAACTTCATAAAAATATGATAAGGTTTGACTAACCTCCTAAAAAGGTAGAATGGCTTGAACAACCTCCGAAAAAGATAAAAAGGTAGATGACGAATCGAGACCATGAGGTCGTTGAAAACACACGGTCAAGAGTCAAAATAAAGTCCAAGCTTACCAATTTTAAGATTAATTCACTAATTGAGGGGTATAATGGTAAATATGGGTCGAATCCACAGAGAATTAGGGAAATTCTTGATGATCTCTTCTAATTTGATCAAATTGTTCGATGAATCGGTATTAGAAATTTGGCAAATTGATATTTTAAGAAAGAGTACTGGAAGACAAATCTACGGAATCAAAAATCACTCAATTTGGATTTGATTTTGCCGAGAAAACATCGAATGAATAAAGATGAAATTTCCAAAAATAAAAATCACGAAAATCCAAAATTAAGACTAAAATTAAATCAAATTATAATTCTAAAATAAAATTAAAATCTATACGAAGATAGATTAGGATGAAACACGATCCCTAAACCCACAATTGCGATCGAATTGATCCAATTAATCGCTGGAATCAAGGCTATTTATCAAAATTCATAAAATCACAATTGTGAAGTTCAAGCGTCGATTTCTTCCTCGTCGATCGTCAAAATCTTGATCTCAAGCACTCCGTGGACACGGAAATGGGTCTTGAAGCAATTGGGAACAAGAGATTCAAGAGATTTTGTGTCTAAACAGTTTCGATTTACTCGAATTGCTCTCGAATGCTTCACATCATCGAAGAATATCTCAATATATAAGGCGATTTGGGCGTAGCCGTCTGATCGGCCTTTAATTCACGATCAATGGCTCTGATTAAACGTATAGGATGCAAATCGTTGCCATTAGATCGCAGCCATTGGATCTTTGATCGACCGCTGAGATGAAGCCACGTCGCAAGCGTTATAAATAACACATGTAACGTCCGCCGTTGAATCTTGATTGGACGCTTCGATGCGTTTCTTGTCGGTTTTAATCTCATCCGTTATAACTCCTCTTCATCAACGGCTGAGATTAAAACAATTCATCGATAAGTTAGATCACGCCACGTACCCTCCTCTTTAGGTGAGGATCAACAGTCTTGATTCCTCATACGATCAGACGCTCTACAGGCTGCCACACAGCCTCCCCGACTCGACTGTTGATCGCGATGCGATCGGATGCTCCAGATCACGCCACGTCACCTGCGCCCTTATAAAATTTGGAAAAATCAATTTTAACTAGAAAAATCGATTCTCAATTCCCGAAAACCTTAGAAATTCATTAAAAATTCAGAAAAATTCAGAAAAAAATCTAGAAAAATCTATAAAAATTAGAAAATTCATAACTTTCAAAATATAACTCCAAATTTATCTAAATTTCTTTCATTTGATCAGAAATTAAATTATCTATCATTCTAAAAAGTCAAACTTTAATAAATAAAAATAGATTTTATTTCTATTTCAAAAATACATTCATTTCTTTAAGATTTAAAACTTCAGAAAATTAAATGAATGTTTATAAAATGATTTCTCTTATTTTTTAACTTTAAAACTAATTATAATCTCAAGTAAAGATGGGTTATGAAAATTCTTTATCTTTAATTCATTATAATCAACCCTAAATTAAAGTATTTTGAGATTATAATGACTTTTTTGTAGAATGATAGATAAATACTCATAAATATGAGAACATGCATAGAAATTGAAATCTTTTACGCCTTAATATGTATTAATAATCATGTATTATCATGTCAAATTAGCATTTTATCAGTAGACTAACCTCCTAGAAAGGTAGAAATATTTGACTAACCTCCTAAAAAAAGGTTGAAAAAGATTAACCCCCTTCCTAAAAAAGGTGGAGTATCCCTCTTCTTCTTCTTCTCTTTCTAGATAATTTTCATCCATGCTCTCATTATACTTAAGTCCTTTCATCCACATAACTCACAAACATATCAGAATTCAGCCATTGGATTTTCAAGAAGTCAAATGGGGTGAGTCTCATAATGCAATCAAAATGTAGGAAATGATGCATGTTAGGACTTAGTCATATTTTCAACACATGCAGCCATATAGAATAGATATTCTCATTGTTAAAATATTAATCAGCACTTAAACATGATGAATGATGCATGAATGTAACTTATATTTTAGAGTTATCAAAGCTATGAGAGGATAAAAATTCATCCACCTTGAAATACCAAGCTCTTGGCACCTACTTAAGCCAATAGACTGTCTTCTTCAATGTGAACACATTGTGTACTTTCCCCCTCACAATGAAACGTACAAGTTGCTTCATATTAATCTCCTCCTCAATTTTACCATTCAAGAAAGCAGATTTTACATCCAAATGATGTAAATCCCATCGAACTTGTGTTGTAAGGGACACCAGTACTCAAAGAGATTCAAGCCCAGCAACTAGAGCAAACATTTCTTCATAGTCCATTTCATACCTTTGAGAGTAACCCCTCACCACTAGGGAAGCCTTGTGATGTAAACACCTACTTGACACCAATGGGTCTACGACCAGTAGGTGGAGATATCACCTCCCACATTTTACTCTTCTCTAAGGCTTCCAACTCTTCTTTCATAGCCTTTGTTCACACTTCATCTTTAGAGGCTTCAAGGTAAGTGGTTGGTTATTCCTACGAGGAGAGACAAACATCCAAGCCATAAGAGACAAGATTCGTTGCATCATAAAAATCATAAAGAGACCTAAACCTCCTTTGTTAATCTCCTTCTTGAGAGGAAGAGATTTCTTTAGAAATTTCTCTACTCTCTCCATTTTCTCTTGTTGTGGATTCTCCTAATTTGGGTGGCTGCTAGTCAAAATTATCAACAGCCAAGTCAAGGAGTTTGGAAAAACAAAATTGACCTTCATCATTAACATCATCATTGACCTTCCATTTCCATTTCCTCCCTTCTTCAAATATAACATCCCTACTAATATGGACTGTCATACCTTTTCCTTTCTAAAACTAGTGAAAACCATAGGTTGGCTCTTTTTTTCTAATTTCTTTTGCTTCTGATGAAGGACGGGGTGTGAAAACCCTCTTACCTGATCAATGTAACCAAGGTTGACCAAGTATAGGGCGGTCAAGCCTAGCCTATGGGTAGGCGAGTCCTAAACTCTAAGTGCGGTATCTAATCTAAACCTAAGTATAGGCAAGTGTGCCAATCATTGAAATCAACTTTGAATAACCCGGGGAAACTCGCGATGATGGTTAGGGTGACATCCTCTCAGTCCACGTCCGAAGGCGTGGGATCACTCGTCGTGGAGTAGCCAAAGGCTGCAGCCACGCTCGCATAAGAATTCTCGATCCTATAGCTTGTTGTACCCTGCCTAAGTTCACCCAATGGCAGTGGAAACGAATTTAGGAAATGCTTCAAAAAGCAATTAAACTTGAAAGTGAGGACGTTGAAGCTAACCTGCGAGTAGGGTTGTCCGGTGGGTCGTGACGAAGCATAGATTTGGCTCTAGTAGTGTGTGAGCAATGGGTTGTGCGTGAGTGACGAATCGAGACCAAGAGGGCATCGAAAACACACGGTCTCGTGTCAAAATAAAGTCCAAACTTACCAATTTTATGAAATTAATTCGAATTGAGGGGTATAATGGTAAATATGGGTCAAATCCACAAGGAATTAGGGAAATTCTTGATGATTTCTTTGAATTTGATCAAATCGGACGATGAATCGGTGAAAGAAATTGGGGAAAATGATATTTCATCAAAGAGGACTTGAAGAAGAATCCAAGGAATCAAAAAATAAATGAATTTGACTTTGATTTCGCGGAGAAATTGAAGATCGAAGAGAGATGAAATTCCCAAAAATTGTAAGAGCGAAAATTACCGAAATTAAGACTGAAATTAAATTAATTAACGATTTCTAAAATAAAATTTAAATGCTAAATGAAGATAGATTAGGATAAAACATGATCACTAACCCACAATTGCGATCAAATTGATCCAATTAATAGCTGGAATCAAGGCTATTCATCAAAATCCGAAAAATCGCAATTCGTGGAGTTCAAGCATCGATTTCTTCCTCGTTGATTGTCAAAATCTTGATGTTAAGCACTCCTTGGACACGGAAATGAGTCAAGAAGTGATTGGGATCAAGAGATTCAAGAGATTTTGTGTCTAAACAGTTGGATTTACTCGAATTGCTCTAGAACGCTTTACAATATCAAAGAACATCTCAATTTATAGGCAATTTGGGCATAACCGTCCGATGAAACGCATCAATGGCTATGATGAAGCACATTAATGCGAATCGTTATCGTTAAATCGTGGCTGTTGGATCGCGATTGAACGCATCAGATGAAGCCACGTCGCATGCATTATAAAACACATCAGAAATGCACGTGTTGGATCGCGATCAAACGCATAAAAAACGCACGTCCTTGGATTGCAATCGGATGCATCAGATGTGTTTTTCGTCAATTTATTCTCGACCATTATAACTCTTCACGATCAACGGTCGAGATTTAGACGCATCCGGTGAGCCCGACTTCGCCATGTACCCCACCTTCACTTAAGTAAAGATCAACGATTGAGATTTCACGCACGATTGGAGGTCCCATGATGCGCCACGTCGCATCGCGTTCTTGATCATTGATCGTGATCGATCGGACGCTCCAGATTACGCCACGTCTTATCCGCACTTTAAATAATCTGAAATTTTGATTTTAAATTAGAAAAATCAATTTTTAATTCCAGAAAATCCTTAGAAATTCATTAAAAATTCAGAAAAATCCCTAAAAATTAGAAAATTCATAACTTTCAAAATATAACTCCAAATTAATCCAAATTTCTTTCATTTAGTCAGAAATTTAATAAATAAAAAGAGATTTAATTTCTATTTAAAAATTGTATTCATTTATTTTGAGATTATAATGACTTTTTCATAGAATGATAGATAAGTACTCATAAATATGATAACATGCATAGGAATGAAATCTTTTATGCCTTTAATATGCATTAATAATCATGTATTATCAGGTCTAATTAGCATGTTATCACACCCCCCAACTTAAATGATTGCTAGTCTCTTAGCAATTTATTATATAATCTCCCTAGAAGGTCCTTTCATCTCTTGATCCTTCTACTAAAAAAGTAGTGTATGAATGTATGATTACGTTTTCCTCTTAGTGTAGGCCATAATCTAGATTCCATCTCTAGGTTGACTTCTTTAGTACATATTAGGGTAGTGCTCATCGGCTAATGCTCGAGTCTAATTCTCAATTGTGATCAAGGTGAGCATATCTAGGGTATGATGCTATGGAGATGAAAAGATACTCACTCTCTCATGAGCGGATGTAATTCCTTACCCTCTCCATAGATACATCACTCCTTCCCTCAAAATGGAGGCTACTTAATGTATTAGAATGCCCCTCAACTCACTTTCCTCCTATAAAGAGTGCAATTCAAAAGGATTCCTATCTTTGGGATGCAATGTGTGAGGTGGCTAAAGAAAATAAAAAGATACTATTTCTAAAGGAATGTCATGGTTAAAAGAAAATATGAAAATAAACAAAGTGGATTTTTAAAACAAAGAAGGTACCACTTATGATAATTATACTCCCAAATGAGGTGGATGGTGATGGATAGGATAGATGGTTGAGATGACGGTGGAGGTGGTAGAGATGATGGTAGAAGATATTTCCCACTTATTTTCCTTCTTTTCACTTCTTATTTCTCTCTTTGTATTGATTTTCTCCTTTTTCTTTTCTTCTTCTTTTTTTTCTATACATTTCAGAAGACTGGCATAAAGATATGGAGGAATTTTAGGATTTCTGAAGAGAGTATGTAGAAAATGTGAAGTATTGTGTGAAGGTATACATACGTGTGAGGAAATATGGAAGGAAAATGTGATGGATGCGTAAATCACTTGGGAGTGTTATTATCATGAGTGAAGTTTAAAACAAAGTGTGTAACTACTTGACTGCTTTGTAAAAGATAAAACTACATGCCTAACAAGGAAAGATAGGTGATAGGCTCAAAGTCGTCGTGTGTTTAAGCCCTAAAAATTTACTATTTATATTCAAGAAAACTAAGTTTGGATAGAGATAATAAGGGCATATAGCTTTCTAGGTCGATCCACAGGGATTCTAGGGCACGACAATATCAATAAAGGCAGCAAGAGAAGGGAATAATCTAAATTACTTGGACATGCCAATGGGAAGTACAACTAGAGAGTGTGCAAAATAGCGAGATATGCAGCTAAGATAAACTTTAGGAAAGATGATGTGTGAGGAGATATAGTAAAGATAAAAAGGAAGGAAAGATAAATTAGATGAAAAATGGGGAAGGAGTGTAATGAGAGAAGGAAAGAGTGTGAGTTAAGGAGAGAGAGAAAGGGAGGAAAAGCTTTTAGGAAGAAAGATGGAGAGCTGAAAAGAAATAAAAAGAAAGAAAGTTTTAAGGGAGAGATTTAGAGAGAGTGATTTGAAGAGAGGGAAGGTGATATAAAATAATTCGGGAGAAAGAGAATGGGAAAAAAGTAAGAGAGAATTTAACAGAGTGCGAGATAAATGAATTTTAGAATAGAAGAACGGTAGAGGAAAGGAAATAAAGACGATCAACAGACGTGAGAGAGATGGCAAGAGAGAGAGAGGGAGAGATAGAGAGATGTGAAGGAAGGAAGAGAGAGAAACTGAGAGAGGAAGTGAGAGAAACTGCAGAAAATATTGACTAGGAGAGAGAAAGTGAGATTGCGAGAGGAAAAGAGAGACGAAGAGCGAGCGGAAGAAAGAGGGAGTGCGAGAGGGGTCCGCGATGGAGCAGAAGGGAATTAAAGAGGGAGAGGATAGATTGAAGGAATAGGAGAACATGAGATGGAATACTGGAGATGACGAGAAGGGAATGTTGCTCGCGCGATCGGGAAAGAGGAAGAACAAGAAATGGAAGAAGAAAGAGTGATACAGAGAGAGATAGAGAAAGAGAGGCGCGCGGTTAGGAGAGAGACGGAATGATAGCGATAAAATGAAATTAGAAAGAAGACGTGGGAGAGAAGTGAGAGAGAATGAGAAAGAGAAGGAACGAGAAGTTTCCAGGAGTGAAGACTGTTGATGAGATTGCGCGGAAGCGTGAGAGAGGAATTTGAATGAGATGGAATCGAAAATGAAGAGAGCAAACAAAAATGACTGGGGAGAGCGAACGAAATCGGAAAACGAGAAGAGGAAATCAGAAAACGGGGAGAGAGATAGAGGGAGAGAAAAATTTAGAATGGAAGGAAGATTGAGAGATGCAGGGAGAGAAGAAGAAATGCGGAAGTAAAGACGACTGGGTTCGGAAAGGTGAGGGAGAGAGGGACGATGTGAGGGAGTGAGAGATCGTGTGAGAGAGAAGGAAATAAAAATATGTACGGGAGAGAATAACACGGAAGACGTGAGGACGAGGGGACATGAGGAGAGAGAAGAAAGAAAATGATGGTGAGAATGAAATTTAGAGGAAGAAAGGGATGGAAATGAGAGGACGAATGGGAAGAACGGGAAGGAAGAGTGACGGAATAGGAAAAATGGGGATGAGAAAATCGGAGAGAGCAGGAGGGAACCGGAAATAGAGAGAAAGAAAACAAAGAAGACGGAACTAGGGAGAGGAATTGGAAGAGAGAAAATGGAATAAGAAGCGACGACTTCGCTATTTAACGGAATAAGAAAATGGAAGAAGATAGACGGAAAAAAACGGGATTGAGGGAGAACGATAGAACGATGGTTGAGGAGATTTCGGGAGAGATGAAGAGAGAAAGAGAGATAGAAAGATGGAAAAGAAACTAGGGAGAGGGAGAGAACGATGAATCAAAAAGAAGGAAACGAGAGAAGAATCGAAAAGTCAAGAGAGAGGAGAGGGCGAAAACAAGAGAGAAACGATTGATCAAGAAGAAGAGAAGGAAGAAAGAGATAAATAGAAATGGCGAGAGGGATAGAGAGAGAAAAAAATAGAACTGAAATGAAAAATAAGTTCAACCACAAGAACTGAAATCTTTCTTTTTGATTTCTAAAAGGAAGAAGCTAAAAAAAAGGAAGAAGAAGAGCTCCCGAAAAAGCTTTTTCCCTTTTTATTCTCCCTAGTCTTCACTTCGGCTGGGCTCACATTGTTTGACTGGGCTTGCAATTGCTTGTCTTGGACAGCCCATTAAGCACTTCCATTTGTGAGGATCTTGCTGCCCTTCCTCTTGCATACTTCATTTCCTTGCTTTGGACAGCCCATTATGCCTTCTATTTTGGAGGGTCTTGTTACTCTTCCTCTTGTATAGTTCCTGAAAATCAGTAAAAGCAAAAGGCATGGAGAATAAACTCTTTTTGATGCACTAGTATTGTACAATATCAAGTGATAAAGTAGTAGATGAGATGGTGTATTCAGAGTTTAATGAAGTTAATAAAGACCAATAAATCGGTGGTTATAAGTACATTTCATGTTCTTATCAATAGGTGCTTTCAAAAATTATGGATCATTGTACTCTTTTTAAGGGAAAGTCTAGAAGCGAGGAATTCCCACACTAAGCAGTTTTGGCTAATGTTAGGTAGGGGATGGAATTTTATTTTCTCTCAAAAACTCTCCTTTACAATCTCATAGCATTTCAACCTCTGATTACTCTTTTTCCTTGGTGTCTGTTAGATACCCAACCCCAAAGAAGTCAACTACTAAATATCATTCATGGTTTCTCTAGATCATTTAGCTTTATTACTCAAAAATGTAATCATTTAGGCCCTCATTTCTAAATCTCTAGTAGGTCGGATCTCTAGATGTCAAGACTTCTAAGATGGGGTAGAGTAGATGAAATTTGAAAAATAGGAGTTTTTAGAATGTAGAATTTTAAAAATTTTAAAAAAGTAGTAGAGATTTTTCTAAGTCCTCACGCCCCAACTAGAATCTTTCATTGCCCTCAATGAAAACTACAAACTCATGCAAAAAGATAGCTAAAAATGTCAAAAATGGCATGAAAAATATACGAAAATGTGGTGAGGAGAATAAGGGTTAGAAAAACTCATTAATCCGTTGAAGTCAAAAATAATTCCAAACTTACCAATTTGATGAAAATATCTCGAATTGAGGGGTATAATGGTAAATATGGGTCGAATCCACAGGGAATTAGGGAAATTTCTGATGATCTCTTCGAATTTGATCAAATCGGACGATGAATTGATGATAAAAATTGGGAAAATTGGTAGATTATGAAAGAGAACTTTAAGACGATTCCACGGAATCAAAAATCATCGAAATTTGACTTTGATTTCGCGGAGAAATTGAAGATCGAAGTGAGGGATGATTTCTAAAAATCGGAAGAACAATTTTAACAAAAATAAAATGAAATTCAATCGAGATTACTAATCTAAAATGAAACTAAACACTAATAGACGAACAATTAGTGAAAAACTACTTCTACTAACCCTAGATTGCGATTAGATTAACCCAATTAATCGCCGGAATCAAGGCATTTCATCAAAAATCTGAAAATCGTGATCGTGGAGTTCAAGCATCGATTTCTTCCTCGTCTTTCGCCCAAATCTTGATCTTAAACACTCCGTGGACGCGGAATTGAGTCTAGAAGAGGATAGGATCAAGATATTCAAGTGATTTGGTGTCTAAACAGATCAATTTGATTGATTTGCTCTCGAATGCTTTCACAAATCGGAAAGAACATCTCAATTTATAGGGATTTTGGGCCTAACCGTCTAATCGATTTAATCAACGGCTCCGATGAAACGGTCCATCACAAACTGTTACGATTAAGTCCGGTCCGTTGGATTGCCTATGGACGTGTGAGATGATGTCACGTCGATGTGCGTTATAAATGCATCGAAATCGCCGCCATTGGATCGCGATCCGTAACTCCTGATGCGTTTCCGTGCGTTTAATCTCGACTGTTATAACTCTTGCGATCAATTGTGTAGATTAGACGCTGATCGATGAACCCCGATTAAACCAGGTGTCCATCTGATTTAAGTGAAGATCGACGGCTTGATATAGTAGGCGCGATCGGACGTCCCACATGCCGCCACATCATCGCCTTCATCAACCGTTCGATTGCAACGCGATCGAACGGCTCTGATCACTCCACGTCACCTGCGCGTCATAAAATATTTGAAAAATCAATTTTTAATTAGAAAATGTGATTTTAAATTAATTAAAAATTCAGAAAAATTCAAAAATATTCTAGAAAAATCCCTAAAAATTAGAAAATTCATAACTTTCAAAATATAACTCCAAATTAACCAAAATTTCTTTCATTTGATTAGAAATTTAATTATATATCATTCTAAAAAGTCAAAATTAATAAATAGTGAGAGATTTAATTTCTATTTCAAAAATGAATTTATTTCTTAAAGATTTTAACTTTAGAAAATTGAATAAATGTTTATAAAAATGATTTGTCTCATTATATTAACTTTAAAAACACTTATAATCTCAAGTAAAGATGGGTTATAAAAATTATTTATCTTTAATTCATCATATTTAACCCTGATTTAAAGTATTTTGAGATTATAATGACTTTTTCATAGAATGATAGATAAATACTCACAAATATGATAACATGCATAGGAATGAAATCATTTATGCCTTAATATGCATCAATAAGTATGTATTACTATGTCTAATTAGCATGTGTGCTTTTGATGTCAGAGATGAGCACCGATCTGCCATCAAACAACTCTAGAACCACGTAAGGACCATCCCATCAAGAGCATAGCTTTCTAGGAAAGAGTTTGAGGTGAGAATTGTAGAGCGAGACCTTATCGTTGACCTGGAGTGATCGTTGTCGGATGCGTCGGTCATGAAAGGCCTTTGTCTTCTCATTGTAGATGGTCGTGTTCTCGTATGCGTCGTGCCTCAACTCCTGTAACTCTTGAAGCTAGAGAAGTCGATGTTTCCCTACTTCGTCCAATGATAAGTTGAGCTTTTTGATAGCCCAATGGGCTCAATGCTCAAGCTCAACCGGAAGATGGCAGGCTTTGCCGAAGATAAGCTAGAAGGGAGACATCCGGATGGGTGTCTTGTATGCCCATAGTGCATCGGGAAGCTTGTGTGCCCAATCCTTCCCATCAGGTCAAATTATCTTCTTAAGAATGGTCTGTACTTCTCTATTACTTACCTCTACTTTCCCATTCGCTTGGGGGTGGTATGGCATGGTGACGCGATGGTGTAGTCCGTACTTTTTCAACAATGCCCGGAAGTGAGCATTATTGAAGTGTGAGCCACTGTCGCTGATGATGGCTCTCGGACAACAGTACCAGGCAAAGATGCATCTTGTAAAAAATCTCAGCACCTCCTGATGATCGTTTGTCCTAGTGGGGATTGCCTCGACCCACTTGGACACAATCCACTGCTACCAAAATGTACTCTTTTCCGTCAGAAGGTGGGAAAGGTCCCATGAAGTCTATCCCCCAAAGATCAAAGATTTCCACTTCAAAGATTGGCCGCATCGGCATTTTCATCTCGCTTGGAGATGTTTGATAACATGCATATTTCACTTAAATTCTTATCTTATTTAACTAATATTCATGCCTATTTTATGTGATTACAATGCATGTTATCATAGTTTTTTATAAATTTTCTCCATTGGTATGCCATTTTACTAAAGTCCATATTTATGCATTATTTAGGGTTAATTATGTGCTTTCTGGAGGTTTAATCTTTTTCAAGAGTAAATAATTTATAATTTACCAATTTATTTGACTTATTTTTACTTTAGTAGATGATTAAAAGGATTAATTCCAAGAAAAGAATGACTGGATGATTAAAAAGAGAGAATTCTTAATGAATTACTTAGTATTATTTTCAATCCATCCCATTTTTCTTGTTTGAATTTATATTTTTAGGTGGCATAATATTAAAGATGAAGAAATTTGTGATCCAATGGAGAAAATTTTAGTCAAAAAGGAGTTATATTTTTAAGATATTGATTTATGAATTTTTTTTGGATTTTTTGGAATTTATTTGTGATTTAATTCTCTTTAAAAAAAAGGGCAAAAAGGGGTTGTTTTTCCTGCAAGACCCGCGGCCTGACGTGGCGCGGTGAGGGACCTGCACGGATGTGACATGGCATGCAAGGCCACGTGGCAGCGCCACGGGAACCCATGCGAACGCCTGCGTGGTGCTGATGTGACACGGACGAGTGGCAGAGCCACGCAAGTCCATGCGGATACCTAGGTGGCGCCTACGTGGCATGAGATTACATGCTAGTAGGTGAGGGGCCCACGCATATAGTGGACCCAAGTTATAGTATTGGGGCAGTAACGCAATTGTTTTACAGTGCCCCATCTTTTATAGTCGCCTATCACATTAATTTCTTCCATGTGGGACGGCCAGGAACCCCATTGGGAAGTGGCGAAACGGAGGCCAAACACAGGGATGCACTCCTTCGGCGGGGCCTGAGACAGAAGAAATACATGAATTGGGAGGCTGGCTTAGATGAATATTTTGATTGGTTATCACCTATCGGAAGGCCACGAAAAATCCAGTCTTTGCGAATGAAGCTCACAGGGCATGGCTTAGGAATATATTAGGCGGGCCCTGCCAGTCTTAGTGCCAGAGCGTGGCTGCGATATCTGGCGGTTTACTACAGGCGAGGAAATGAAGGGCGACTCATAGGAAAAGTTCGTTCCGCTTGCTATACGCGCAGATGATTATTGACGAGTGGCGGCACCTTCGTCGAGAAGGAACGAGTCGCCGGACTACATTAGTCTGTTCGACGGCTTGATGATCGGTGCAACCTCGGCCGAAGAGGCGCAGTGGCCACACTCGCCGATGGGCGGAGTTTCACTGACCGAGTTCGGCGCGAACTCGTGCTGCAAGAAGGTAGCGAGGCAGCAGATGAAAAAGCTTGCGCTACGCCTTAATATGGAAGTATCACGCAACTCACGCTCAACGGGAACACACGCCATGGTATACGACTACGGGGTGCACGCGCTGAAGCTTGCCCGACAGGACTCCACCTCTCTGGTCCCCAGGCTCGAATAACGTGCTTACACCGCCCTTTGCCTCTCCGCACTTTCGCCTCTGCAAACAACACATCACTGCATGAGCTACGATGCATGCACAGGCTATGGGAGGCGGGAAAGTCGTCGTGCGTGAGTTCAAAGTCCCCAGACTACTCGATACTGAGGACTCCTAATCCCCTCAACACATGAAAGAGCTTCCGAGAGACGACCAATGGGCGGACTATGAGCCAAAGCCAATCTCAACTCCCTCGGTCAGCACAGTACGCGGCGCATGTTTCAAGTGCCGGGGGTGGGGACACTTTGCGTCTCAGTGTCCCTCATCTGTGCCCGGGCAGGCACTTCCCGGCCGCGCACTTCTAGTCGAAATCCACGACGACGACCACTGCCGCCACTTGATCGAGGGATGCGATCACTGAGAGTTTATGAGCCGGAACGGAAATCGCATCGGCCTTTGAGAGCTTAGATATCGTGGGGTGCATCATTAAAGAAATGATTCCACTGTCGGCTGAAGAGCAGACTCTCGCCCTCGCGGCCCCCTTGGGTACGACATTATCCGGCGCTTCGATGGCATCCGATTCGACACCAGGTACAGAGAATTATCAGCGGTCTTCAGTCTTCTCCACCTACACCAAAATCAGTTCATCCGTCGTCAAAATTTTGGTGAATAGTGGTAGCGTGGCTAACGCCGTTGCCTCCGCCTCCGTTCCCACCCTCGGTCTTCAAGCCCAAATTCACCCTCGCCCTTACCGAGCTATGTGGATCAATGACGCCTCATTGGCCGTCACGATGCCGTGCCTGGTTCCTTTGCATGAAGCGGGATATAAAGAAGAAATATGGTGCGATATATTACCTATGGGCGTCGGCAGCATCCTCCTCGGCCGTCCTTGGCTCTTCGATCACGACGTGGCCCAGTATGGGAGGACAAGCCGAGTGTGTTTCTACTACGAGGGCAGCAAGCGAGGTTTTGGCAGCCCATTCGTGCCCCGGAACAACGTCTCGTCGTCCATCCATAGAACCCCGTTCTCACCAGACCTCTCGAATCAGCTCCTGGGGGTCGTCTCCTGCGACAATTTCTCAAGGGAATGGACGGCGAAATGCCACAATCTGGGCGATCCGAGTGCGCACCAAGATCTCCCCGCTCACGGAAGCGAATACCGGCTTTCTTGCAAGAATTTGCCGCCATATTTCCAAGCTGAACTCCCCAACTCCTTACCTCCAGCCCTGAAGCGTACAACACTTCATTGATTTCATCCCGGGATCGTCATTACCGAATCTGCCCCATTATCGCCTCACTCCCGCACAAAGTGCTGAGCTCCGACGGCGGTCGAAGACCTCTGTCCGTGGCTTCATCGGAGAGCCACAGCCCATGCGGCTGTACCCGCCCTCCTCGTGCCAAAGAAGGACGGAACATGGCGACTCTGTGTGGATTGCAGGGCCATAAACCGCATCACGGTTCGTTACCATTTTCCAATCCCGCGCATCGATGACCTCCTCGATCAATTAGCCGGATCAACCATCTTCTCCAAGTTAGACCTTCGGAATGGCTACCATCAGGTGCGCATCAGAGAAGGGGACGAATGGAAAACAGCCTTCAAGACCAATGAATGGATTTACGAATGGCTGGTCATGCCTTTCGGTCTATCAAACGCTCCCAGTACCTTCATGCAACTTATGAATGAGGTGCTACGACCCTTTACGTCGGTAAGTGCCTCGTGGCTTTATTTTCGATGACATACTTGTTTTACGGAGTCGGCTCCCTCGATGTGAACACAAGGAGCACCTCGCGCCCGCATGCGCGCAAGCTCCAGAGAGAGACGATTATTTGCCAACCTTGCCAAAGTGTTCCTTTTGGAGCTCCACGGTGGCGTTCCACCCGGATTCGTCATATCGGCCTC